>CAWUFW010014587.1:0-406420 GCA_963921515.1 Calotriton arnoldi
GTGTGTACATGTCTCTCCCTCTAGAAGGGTGGAATGCTACCCCCGCCGCCAGGACTGGCGGGGGGTAGTATTCCAAGATGTTTGACACCAAACACGACATGTTTTGGTGCAGCCAGTCCAAAGTTAGCATTGTACCGCGAGGATATAATGCACTTAAGAGTATATGGTCAGGCTGTACCACAAACAGCATCAGAGGAGGGACTCCGAATGCTGTAGAGGGGCTCTGCTCATGCAGGGGCACCCTCTCACATAAGAACCAAGCACTCTGCCTTCAGGATTGGTAAGGCCTGCCATAGGAGTGACTTATAGGTTTATATGTGTGTGCAATGGTAGTGATATAGGTAGCCTATACCACTGTAAGGGGTGCATGCCCCACCTTACCCAGGCTGCAGTAGCAGACCTGTGGTGTCATTTTGGATGGCCTTCCAGGGGTGGCACAATACATGCTGCAGCCCCTGGTAGGCCTCTGAGGTACCTATGCCCTGGGTACATAGTATACCATATACTAGGGACTTATAAGCGCACTCCAGATTCCAATCAGAGATGTGCCTAGGGCACATGGAAACCATTTTAGAGAGGAAGCAGCTAGGCTGGGGTTCTGATTAGCAGGGCCCCAGCCAGACTAAAGTCGAAAAACAGTGAAGCATCAGCAAAAAGTGGGGGTACCCATGTGAAGCAGATCCTACTCTCCTACATCTGTCACTGGTTGCAGGGATCAAAAGGCCAGCATCCGGTGGCCTTGCACCCATGGGGGCCCTACTTGGTACCCCCAAAGTAAGACTCCTACAGCCTTTCTGTGCCGGAAAGGCCAGCACAGAAAGGCTGTTGGAATCTGCATTCGTAAAACCTCGGGCAGAAAGAGCCGTCCGAGGGATTATTGGAGGATTTCCGAATGGCAGACGGGCTCTCTGAGCCCGTCAGAGGCCATTCAGAAATCTGGGTTGGATTCCTTTCCGACCAACACCATCAGAATGGGTCGGTCGGAAAGGAATCTGAATGGGACATTTCAATGCAGTCGGAACGGCTCCGACCGATGGTCGGAGCCTTTTCCAACCGCATCGAAATCGGCCCCTTAGTGTGGATTGGAAGGCATTTTGCCATCCTTCCACTGCATTGCTAGTTTTGGCTTTCTGTGCCACAGAACTGTCATAGATATTCCACGATGATATTTGAAATTTAGGTTGCCGTCTGTGTCCGGAGCAATGCAGTCTGCCAACCAAGTGTCTTCGAAATAATCCATTAAGGGGCTTAGTTTGTCTTCATTTTGTTGATAGAAAGGGCTTTCTTTTAGTAAATTGCAGTGGTTGGCTACCTCTATGACAGGGACATAGGCTAGTGCTTTTAATTTTTTAATTTCAAATGCAATTGGCTGTTTGTAGAATATTCTACACTTTGGGCCTGATTACGAGTTTGTCGGTGTGGTGCTGGGTCTGCCCCACCGCCAAACCCGTGGTCAGGCCAGATTACAAGTGGAACTCGTGTCTGGCTGAAAATGGGCACTGCAATGGGTACGCCAAAAAGAGTTCCTGCACGGCATGGACTGAAAAGTCTTCGCGGTGCAGGAACTAGGGTGCATGCACACAAGAGGGCACATGGTGCAGACCCCCTTTGTTTCCTCTCCACCAGGGTTTTCATGGCGGAGGAACCGCATAATATGTTTGGAGGGACCGCGATGGTCCGCCAAGCATATTGATGCCTCCTGACCGCCGCAACACCACCAGGGAACGGCGGTACCCTGGCGGCTTTGGTGAGGCAATGGTGGTCTGACCGCCCTAATCGTAATAGGGTTGTCAGGAGACTGGCACCGTCATGCCTCCACAAGTCTGGCAGTCCGTAGACCGCAGGACTCGTAATCAGGCCTTTAGTGCAGAATGTTGGAGGTATCGCCATATGCTTTGATTGGAATGATAGTAACAGTTTTGTATGGCTGTGTGGGGGTACATATTTAAAGGGTTTGAATCATGGCTTGCTTAAAGTCTATGGTTATTTTTTGGGGGTAGTAGTTATTTGTTTTATGTTTATTTTGATTTAAGAGTATGTAGTGAGTGCTGCTTTGTTTATTTGGTAGTAGGGCATATATAAAACCGATATTTGTATTTGATATTCAACACGCATGGTGTATTTCTGAGTGAATAGTTTGGGGCTCATTTTGAAGGTCCCATCCATCATCCATGTTTGACATTGGCTAAGTTTTAGTAAGTTATTTGCTGTTGAGAATATTAGGATTTGTTTCTCATTATTTATGTTGTCATATAAGCGGACAGGTTCTTGATTATATGCCATAGTGAAATTTTCAGGTATTTGCATTTATTGATGACTTCTGAAGGTAGGAGTATTACTGGTGGCTTTTCCAGTTCATGCAACTAAGGGCCCGATTAGGATGTCGGTCGGAGTTGCGTCCAACCGACATCGCTGAGGTTTCAAAACCAACCGACCTCGGGTCGGCAGTCCGAAACCGCAATTATGATGCGCCCACACCATCCCTAT
Source organism: Calotriton arnoldi (assembly GCA_963921515.1). Lineage (NCBI taxonomy): Eukaryota > Metazoa > Chordata > Amphibia > Caudata > Salamandridae > Calotriton > Calotriton arnoldi. The sequence continues at coordinate 2,488 of CAWUFW010014587.1, forward strand.
GGGAGCTTGAGCGGCTGTCGGAAACCGGCCGAAGCACAAGCTCCCATAGAGAAATGGGATTTACAGGACCACAACCATAGGCTGCAGAGAGAAGGCAGCCCTGCTAGGGGCCTCCACAGTCACTTTCCGACAGGCTTTCCATATCAGGAAGCCCAACATGGAAAGCCTGTTGGAAACCGTCATCATAATCCCGATGACGGAAACGCAGTCCGTACGAGATTGTGTGGCGGTTCTGATTGGCCGACGGGCTGCTTGAGCCCATCGGAAGCCAGTTGGATTGACCGACTGGTTTCAAATCCAACCGCTGTCACTGTAATACGGGAGTCAGATTTGAAACATTGGATGACGGTTGGAAAGCCTCCGACCTGAGGTCGGAGGTTTTTTGACTGATATCCAAAATTAGGCCCTGAATATTTTTAAAGTGGGGATAGGTGGTCGTTGGCCTGTGGTGTGTTTGGGGACTTTAGGCAGTATATCTTTAAGGATTTGGGTTGTGGGTCCCTGGGAACTAGTGCTGCCTCTCTTATATCCTGCAATATCTCCCTTACCTCTATTCCTGTCACATTTGGGGGATGTGGTTTTGCTCTCTTACATGAATTACAACATCATCTTTTGTAGCATGCTTTAGAATAATATTTGGTACATTTCTAATTTATATTTTCTGTTGTGGCACTTTCTTGGCTGCAGGTGTAGCCCATGTGATTTTGTAACTGCTTTCCATTCTGTGAAGTTATGAACTTTCCTGCCTCTGTCATTGTATCTGAAAGTTGTGTAAGAGTATAAATATATAAAATATTTTAAAGTTTGTAAGTTTGTTATTTACATGTAAAATTATGCAACTACATCAATTTTGTATACTTCCATATATGTTCTGTTTATATGTTTCACACTGTTTTGAAGCTTTTTTATTGGGAGTGTTCTAATGTAGAGCAGGTGCTTTCTTTCCGTTGGATGAAAAAACAATGTTAGTTTCATTTTCAATCTTAATTTGGTGGTAGTTTTGTCTAGGTTGAGGTTGGTTTACTCGCTATTTGGGTGAGTTTGCAATCTTTAAATACTTTATGTTTACATACTTTATTATTTCGTTTTTGTTAGTTTGTGATAGTTGTTATTTCCTATCAATTTATTGCTTTTTCAAGTCATAGTTTGCCTTTTAGGAAGTCTATGCAAAGAGATAGAAGTTTGAGAGTTTTTTATTAATTATTTGTTCTTTTAAGTTTTTACCTTTATTAACAAGTACATTTTAGTTTAAATATAAGTTTTACTTACGTAGGGGCCTATTACGATGGCGAGCGGACTTTGTCCGCCCACCATCGTAACGGTGAATGGGACCGTCCGCCATATGTGCGACGGTCCCGCAATACAAATTGCGATGCGCCCGCCAGACTGGCGGGCGCATTCTGCATTGTTCACATTGCGGCGGGCGGTGCTGTCAGCAGCACCCGCTGCAATGTGAAAAAGGCATGTTGTGCATTTGCATGCACAACGTGACAGGCACCGCGCGGTGCCTGCCACCTTGTGCATGCAAATGCAGAGGGGTACCATAGGTACCCCCCATGTGCACCCCCAACCCCCCCAACATCTTGGGGGCCCACAACGGGCCCCCAAAAGTGGAATCTGCCTGGCTTTCCATGGCTGTGTCTCCGCCATGGAAAGCCCTGCACTGCCGCCCATCATAATATGGATGGCGGTGTCTTGTAGACACCGCCACGATATTTGCGCCCTTTTCCGCCCGGTCGCCTGTACGACTGGCGGAAGACCGGCGGACGGTCTTTCTGTCTGCCGGCGTCCCCCCCGCCATCATAATATGGCGGGGGGAAATGAAATGCGGGTGGTGAAAAATAGCGGGTGGATCGCCACCGCCATACGGGCGGTGGCGATCCGCCCGCTATTATAATGACCCCCTTAGTTAGGTAGTTGCTGAGATATAAAAAAAAATTCTTTAATGGTCTGGTGAGAGAATCTGGCAGAGTTTCCTCATCTTGCAGCAGTTGTCCTTTTTGAAGTATTTAGGGCCTGATTACGATGTCGGGTGGACCGCAACCGACTGACCGTCCTTTGCGGTCCACTGGATCAGTGATGTCATTTGAGATGTCATCAGTGATGTCATCAGTGATGTCACTGACCATGTAATGAGTGATGTAATATGTGACGTCATCAGCAGTGCATTGCGGGGCGCGAGTTATAGTTAGCTGAACTAACTATAACGGGGGAATTTCTATGGTTTTGTACGAGTGAAATGTCCAACTAACTATATCTGTCCCTAAAACCTATGGTTTTTTCAGTGAATTGCAAAGGTTTTTTAAATGCTAATTTCTAACTATAACGTGTCTGAAACCTATGGTTTTTTTCAGTGAATTTCAAAGGTTTTTTAAATGCTAATTTCTAACTATAATGTGCCTGAAACCTATGGTTTTTTAAGTGAATTTCAAAGGTTTTTTAAATGCTAGTTTCTAACTATGCCTACAGAGGTAGGACATGTGAAGAAAGAAGAAAAAACGCACAGAAAGAAGCAAAACAAATGCAGAAAGAAGCAACAGAAGTCCACAAAGACGAAGAAAAGTGCAGGAAGAAGCAAAAGATGTGCAGAAAGAACCAACAGAGGAGCAGAAAGAGGCCTTGTTGCAAAATCATCCTGTGCCCACAACTTTTTCAGACGGGTACTGGTGGTAACTGACTCTGACTAACCAGAGCCAGTGCTATGCTAAAAGACACTTAGAATACAGTGAAAACACCTACATACACTAGGGAACACTATGCGTTGGGGTACCCCTGTGATTAGCATGACCTCCTCTGTAAGTCCCTAGTACATAATAGGGCAGGGGATTAAAACTACCTCTTAAAACGCGCTACGGGGCCCGTTTGCACAGTGGTGAAGGGAGGGGGGCCTGAGGTGACATGTGTGCAAACGTGCCCCGTGGCGCATTTAAGCTACGGGATTAAGTCCCTTGAATCCTGAGGGTCCCTGGGGCCCAACTAGCCCACCAGGTACCTACAGTTAGCACCACAGAGCTGAGTTGCAGAGAGGCGTTCCGAGGCCACGCACCTTTTTCACCTCTCTGCAACGCAACTCTGTTGTGCTTACTGAAGGTACCTGGTGGGCTAGTTGGCCCCCAGGGTCCCTCAGGATTCAAGGGGAATTAATTCCCCAACTTAAAACGCACCACAGGGCGTGTTTGCGCACATGTCACCTGAGGCCCCGCCCCTCCCTTCACCACTGTGCAAACACGCCCGTGGCGCGTTTTAAGTTGGGGGATTAGGTCACCTTGAACCCTGAGGGTCCCTGGGGCCCAACTAGCCCACCAGGTACTTCCAGTAAGCACCACAGGCCTGCGTTGCAGAGAGGTGGTCCGAGGCCACGCCCCTTTTTACACCTCTCTGCAATGCAGCTCTGTGGCGCTTACTGGAGGTACCTGGTGGGCTAGTTGGACCCCAGGGACCCTCAGGATTCAAGGGGACTTAATCCCCCAACTTAAAACACGCCACAGGGCGTGTTTGCACACATGTCACCTCAGGCCCCGCCCCCTCCCTTCACCACTGTGCAAACGCGCCCCGTGGCGCGTTTTAAGTTGGGTGATTAGGTCACCTTGAATCCTGAGGGTCCCTGGGGCCCAACTAGCCCACCAGGTACTTCCAGTAAGCGCCAAAGGCCTGCGTTGCAGAGAGGTGGTCCGAGGCCACGCCCCTTTTTACACCTCTCTGCAACGCAGCTCTGTGGCGCTTACTGGAGTTACCTGGTGGGCTAGTTGGACCCCAGGGACCCTGAGGATTCAAGGGGACTTAATCCCCCAACTTAAAACACGCCACAGGGCGTGTTTGCACACATGTCACCTCAGGCCCCGCCCCCTCCCTGCACCACTGTGCAAACGCGCCCCGTGGCGCGTTGTAAATTGCAGGATTAATTCTGCTTGAGTCCTGAGGGTCCCTGGGGGCCAACTAGCCTACCAGGTACCTCCAGTAAGCGCCACAGAGCTGCGTTGCAGAGAGGTGTAAAGGGGCGTGGCCTGGACCACCCTCTGCAACTCAGCCCTGTGGCGCTACTGGAGGTACCTGGTGGGCTAGTTGGCCCCCAGGGACCCCAGTATTGAAGGGGAATTAATTCCCCAATTTAAAACGCGCCACAGGGCGCGTTTGCAGAGTGGTGAAGGGAGGGGCGGGGCCTCAGGCACGATCGCGTCTTTTTTTAGAAGGGGGTTGTGTGGCCCCCTTCTTTTTCCTTTTTTAGGCCCTGGGGACCCCATCCCCCAGGGCCTGACCCCTTTTTAACAAAAAAATAAAAATTTGAACGGGAAGGGGGCCACGTGGGCCCCCCTCCCGTGGCCAATTTTGGCCCCGGGGACCCCATCCCCCGGGGCATGGCCACCTATTTTTATTATTTTTAAAGGAGGGGGGCTGCGTGGCCCCCCTCCTGAGGCCTCTATTGGCCCCGGGAACCCCATCCCCCGGGGCCGGCCTTTATTTTAATTTTATTTATCAATTTATTTTTGGGGGAGGGGGGGGCTGTGTGGTCCCCCTCCCGGGCCACTTCCAGCCCCCCCGCAACTCATAAATCAAGCCCCGGGGAGGTGGCAGTCCCCGGGGCAGTGTGGGGGGGATTGGGGCCCCCCCACACATTTTTTCAGTGCCCCCGGGACTTGGCCCACCTGGAGGCTTTTTGAATACGAAGCACGGGAGCCCGCGCTTCGTTTTTTTTAAATTTTTGGCCGAAATTCGCGCTGAGTGCGCGAATCTCGCTGTTTAAAAAAAAAAATGCTTTTTTGGGCCCTGGGGGTCCTTGTGGGACTCCCTAAGCAGGCCTAGGGGGTTAGGGGGTTTCTACCCTGCCCCCTTTTTGCATTTTGCGCACTTGTTTCTCAGATTTCTTGTGCCTCGGTAGAACCGAGGCACAAGATGGCTGCCAAAACTTCCTGGTTTGGAGTGTTGACAGCCAATGAGCATACAGCTCGTGATCGGGAGGGTGCGCGGATCCTCCGCGGCCATAGATATATATGTGTTTTTACTTTTGATTTTCTCAGCAACTACTGAACGGATTTACACCATTTAACAAAAGGGTTCTTTCTGAACCAAAACTACCTCTTTGCCAAATTTGGTGTAATTCCGTTCAGCAGTTCGGGCTGTAGCCGTGTCTAAAGTTTCCTATGGAAAATTGCATGGGGAAAACACGTTTTGGGACCCCCTTTTTCTCGGCCCCCGCTTGCCGAATCACCCCGAAACTTTCAGGATAGGAGCGGACCGGAGCACCCCACGAGTTTTGAAAAGTTCGCGAAGATTCGTCAACCGGCGCCAAAGTTATTGGAAATAGAATGTTGTGAATTTCCTATGGAAAATAGGTCCTAACTATAACTATCTACTGGCGACCGCCAGTAGATAATATATATATATATTGCTATTGCTATTACAGTTTGCACAGCACTCTTTTGCACTTCTTTGTCGCACTTTGCACTTTATATTGTTATTTATTAGTACAGACTTTGTTCACATACTGTATAACGGTATAGGCATATGGCTAGGTTGGAATTGCCCAATAATGGGAGGGTACTCTGACAGCTACTGTTATTTATTGCTATAAGGAGATTAGTAGACTGTATTTGCACTTGCAATATACTATCTAAAGATTAATAGGTGTCTACTTCTCCTGTGTTTGAATTGATGCATCTGTATTATTAGCTATTGATAGCTTACTGTAACGAACACCAAGGATTATTTACATGATGCACTGTTTATTCCATTTTATTGTTATATATGTCAGCAGGTTTGTCAGTTTTTAGTATACCATTTGACCTTGCCTATTTTAGCCTATTTTTATATTCAGCATTTTGAAGACTATTTGCTGCAGTATGATAAGTGAGTTGAACATCTGTGATTGGCATATTACCAGTTCTTTGTCTATTTAATTGACGCACTTGTACGCTATTTAGGATAAATCATGCTTAGTGTTTCTCATGTATTTTTAACATTGTAGCACTGTCTTTTGTTATTATGGATGCATTGAGATTATTTAGTGTCTAGGCTTTTTTCTTTCTATTTATGACAAGTATTGGTTTATATGTATTTTTTATCACTTTGCTCTTACTATACGATCATTAGTCTGTCTTTTTTATTCACATATCTGGTGTGGCTATGTCTCTAGCCAATCGTGCACGTTTTTGTTAGGTCTGTCTCCTTTAAAAAAAGTTTCCCGGAAATGAAGCACGTCATGTGATCAAGCTCGCTGTGTCGAGTGAAACGCGTCATGGCAGACATTATGCCTGTGTATATTCATGGATTAATTGGAAATAAACTGCACTGTTTTTCCACGACATCGAGTCTGAAGTAGCTTTCTTCAGAGTTTGGTTGAGGTCCGTGCCTGCTGGTTCTGCCGGGGATAGGCAGACAGGATTCTGGTGTGTGAATATATGTATATATATATATATATATATATATATATATATATATATATATATATATATATATAAATTTATATATTCACTGAAAAAACTATGGGGTATATTCACAAGAACGTGTGAAAACTACTGCAAGAGTAGCGTAACGCAACTTTCAATATCGCAGCCTATCACGGGAAAATTATACCAAAGGGGATGATGGACGGAGCGCTTGAGCAAATCAAACACTCAACCCCAGTCAACTGATCTGGGTTTAATCCATCATCATTCTTTAGCTCACTCCACCACCCCAGTTCAGACATGGCCATATGCAAATCAGTATGACCCTGTGCCTCATGGGAACAGTCCAGCCCGAACTGCCAAGCCATGTCTTCCCTGGACCGGAAACAAGCATCCTGGGACCGGTTTCTGGCTATTCAGCCGTCATCAGCCAGGCTAGCTTGAATCCAGTGGCAAAGTGAGCAAGGGACCCACGTCTGGGCATACCCTGCCAACTTAGGGCGAACAAAGCGATACCAAAGGGGATGATGGACGGAAAATAACCCTGTGTCAACGTGGAATTCACAACAAGGCGGTACCATGCGATAGTCACCAGATAACGCGTCAAATGTCAGTGTGAAAATCAGCGCCACGCCGAAAAAATGCAAAACGCGAGAAATCATGCGATGAGGCCAATCGCGGTACAAAAAGTAGCGAAAAGCAGCCTCAGGCCTGCAAATCCCACGCGTCTGGCGGGAAATTGCACCATAAAAACCACAGAAACAACACACCAGAAACAAGCCAAAGCACGTAGCAACATGGATGCACCCTGACCCAGCGCAGAGGTCAACGCGAACCCCACAACCCCCACAGACCACCAGCAAGGAACAACTGGCTCGGGAAAGGCCAAGGAGAAAAGGGAGAGGAAGACGGGGTGCAGACCGCAGGAAAACAAGACCAAGGCCACGGAGGCGACAGAACACTACCAGCAACTTACCCACAAGCAGACCACCTGGAATGCAGTCGGAGTGCCCAGGAGGCCAATCCAGGAGGCCAAGAGGCGCCGGCAGGACGTGACAACCTAAACCAGGTACAAGCCTGCTGCCAACAGAAAGGCAGCAACGGCGACAGGAAGTGGCAGTCCAGCGCCACAGGAGGAGCTGGAGGAAACCCAGGCCACAGTCATCAGTGTGGAGAGGGTGCAAGGTGTAGGGAGTACGGACACAGCTCGAGAGGACCTGACACAACAACAACAGGGTGAGGATCCAACAGGGACTGGGCGGATGGGGGGTGATGGGCACAATGGCACACATGCACACTGAGGTGTAACACACTGCACACCCACAATTACCCAGGGACATGTCCCCCATCCCCGTGGCACACTGCAGCACACACACATAACAATCACAGCACATACCATGACAATGTGGCACAAAGTGCAACACCCACACTGCAGAACAGGGGACACAACTGGGTCCACCCAGGCACAGAAACAGAACAATCACATTGGACAGAGCAGGGAACTGTGAGATGCACATCTACCCCTACAACCCCACATCACCCATGTAGGCCAAATGTACACTGTCCCAACTCAAATAGCCACCACCGCCCAAACAGTCACAATGTACATTGTCACACCGTCTGCATGTCGACAAGAACAAGGCGCCAACACAATGCCATAATGCACCTCCCCTTCACAATGCAGAGGGACAAACAACACCTCCAGCAGGTCAGAACAGACAACCCATCAGTGATGCCCGAGACGAACACCACACCCCCGACACTGACGCCCTACAACAGCCCATGGACATCCCACACAACCCACCACCAGGAGCAGAGCAGACAAGCTACTCAGAGGAGAACCCAGCCCCTGCAACAGACCACACAGCATGAAGCACCCACAATCACGGCTGCCTCACAACACTTCACCCACCCACACATGGCACCCGAATGCCAGGTGGCAGAACGCCAAAAGGAGGTGGCCCAACAGGTGAGGGTGTTGCCGAACCCATGGAATGCGAACTAGAACACATACGTGGGTGTCCAATACCCTTCAGGGACCACCTACACCCCACAAAGGAGACCCACACCTCCACAGAGACACATGCACATATCATGTTGAACTGGCTACGGGCACGTGCACCCGGCCCCTTTATTGGCAGGGCCAAATGTACAGTGACGCCTGTGCTGGATGTGTGTGGGGTGAGTATTAGCCAGCCCGCACAGAGTGCTTGGTGCTGCCAACAACCTGAACAGTGGACACCAGTGTAATGGAAACAGAAAACACCAGCATAACAGAGTCAAATGCAGAGCAACATGGAGGGACCCGGAGTAAGGACAGAGGTCACCCAATATTCAGTCTGGAGGTTCCATGAGTTGCAGTGCACTGAGGTAGGGGCACTAGAGAAGAGCGCGCTCATGTGAAGAAATTGCTAGGATTGTGTCCCTTCGGGTTAGTCCTGATGCAGATGCAGTGAGGTGCGTTACACCTGCATCAACTTCCTCATCAATGTCCCAGGTCTCCCACACTGCCTGAGGTGACAGTTGCGTCCTCAGTCCACAGCGCAATACCCAGTATTAGATCCGGGTGTGCAGCTTGACTACCGCCACCAGTCTGCATTCCTGCCTTGGGGCTGTTGCCACCTGCCCTCCCATTGTCTGTGCCTTCTCCCGTCCACACACTTGACACATCCTCCTCCTCATGTTCCCAGGTCTTCCCCACTGCATGAGGTGACATTGCTGCGCAACCTCACAACAGCACAAAACTCAATCAGTAACGGACAATGGCTTGCGGTGCACTGAGTCACTGGCACCTGGAGTGCTGAGCAGGGTATCAGGCCGATGATGGCATCCACGACAGGTCTGAGCAACTCCGTAGGTCTGTCAGGACCACCGTTTCGACTCTGGCAGATGGCGGTTGGAGGTGGTCCTTGCGGTGGTGGCGTGTGCCTCCTGCGGTGATGCGACATCCGGGCCGGTCAAGACTCGATGCCATGTGTAGGCCCTGGTGGCCCACAGTTGGGGCCGGAGGAGGCGGACAGCGCAGGGCCACAGACACATGGCGTTGATGACCCCAAGACCATCGCTACAGAGGCCATTCAATGTCTCAGAAGAAGGGGTCCCAGGCCTGAGTAGCACAGAGTTAGTGGCCCCGGATGCACTGCGGCCGGCACAGGCACCCAGCCATGGGACGGTGACTTGCGGTGCAGTCAGATGGGCCATGCGACCTGAGCGGGTCCCCATCAATGTCCGAGGTGTATGTTGCGGAGGGTTTCCGGGGACAGTGGAAGGTGTCCTCCAGGGCATGATGCGGAAGGTCTGATGTTATCTGGAAGCAGCAAATGGAGGAGTGGAAAGCGCAACCCTCGTTTGCACCAACAATTCGGGATCAGCTACATGAGGATGAAAACTAGCCCCTAGTCCATAGACTCAAATGCCACCAATGTAAGACCAGTGAGTGTCCATGAATGTCGGGGAACAAACTTAGTGGCACAGGTGCTGTGAGGGGATGCAGTCTGCGATGATGCCCGTACACATATGTGAACTCCAAGAATGCCAAATCAAGGCTCTGTGACCTACTGGACCGCAGTGTAGGCCGGAGGCAGCGGTCAGCAGTGGCCCACAGCCACGGGTCGCTGGCTCACGAGGCACAGAGTTAGTGACACAGTGGCAGTTGTCGGTAGTGTTCAATCACCTCCGTGACGCTGATCCTATTCCCTCCGGACTGCAACATGTCATCCTCTTACGCCCCTCCATGCGTGCGAAGAAATGTATTCTGCCTTTTGAATTACCGATGTTCAGTTCCAAATCTGTGATCCCACTCATGCGCAGCGTAGGCCGAGGACAGTGGTCCGCGTAGGCCCACAGACACGTGTGGTTGTGATGCCATGCACAGACTTGATGCCACCACATCGGAGGGTGTATAGTGAATTGTTCTCTGCCTTAAATAATGTTCACTGCCATGGTGTAATCAAGACTCAGTTCCAAATGTGTGACCTACCTGACCGTGGTGTAGGCCTGAGGCAGTGGTCAGCACGGCCCATTCACTGAGTGTCTCCGGCATAGGTTGGATGGCCCCACCGGCCTGCGTAGTTCAGGTTCAGTGGCACCACGTGTTAAGGTCACCTCCGTGTATGTGACCCGGCATTCGTCCGGTCTCAGTCGCATCTTCCTCTTACACCTCTCCGTGCGACCACTGGTGTGGACTCCGCCATTCGTGCTTTGCGACTAGGTGCTGGGTGTGTGACCTACTGGTCAGCAGGGTAGTCCTGGTCCCTCATCCACATGTAGCTGGCTGGCGTTGAACAGGGTTAGTGGCACCACGTGTAGCAGGCTGGCGTTGAACAGGGTTAGTGGCACCACGTGTCGCAAGATGCCCATATGGAACTATGCCTCACTGATCAGGGGGGGTCTGGTGCTGTGGCCGCTGGCCCGGATTTGGGGTCACTGCCATTTATGACTCAGGACACAATTTCACATATGGGACCTACTGGTCCGAAGAGTAGGCCGGGGGCGGCAGTGGAGTACATCAACAAAAAAGGAATAGAGCGGGCCTGTGTCGTGGAGGCCATGATGGTCTGAGGTGGCTGCCAAGGTCTCGGGCCTCGGGCTTGGGGCTTGCGCCAGCACGTGGTGGGCCCTCCTTGACACACGCCGGTGTCGGAAGGTGATCAGTGTGGCCTGGCTGCGCAGGGGCTGGCCTGACGGGTTTGTGGTCCAGCGTGCCGGGATCCGGCAGGCGCACGGCATCGCAGGCAACTCCGCTCACGAGGATGGCATCAGCCTCATGGCGAGGTGAGAGGCGCCGCCCTGGCAGAGACGTGGGTCTTTCCGGAAGAGGACCACGCCCAGGCCTACGTGCTTTTTATTCACACCCCTATGCTGGCGTGGTGTACGCCGGGCCATCCCACTCCGCTGACGCTTAGGGGGGGCGTAACAGGCAACATTTCCGCGAGGTCCCCCACTGGCTGGGGTGACATGGTGGCATCCACTGTCCACTGCACTCCATACACAAGCGGTGTATGTCGCCATGGATATGTGTGTGTTCTGCATACTGCGAGGTGTCCAGCACATCTCTGGCACTCTTGGCATTGTGTACTTTCCCAATCATGGTTCTACTGCATCCTTCACACATGCCTGATTGCCACCTCTCCCCACATTCGGCTATTATGTGGCTGAGGTGCCATGCCATTGCTGGCTCATGTTCAGGGCTTGCCCATGTGGACATTGTAAGTTGTTCTGTCGTGTCTGGTGGGTGTGCATATTGTTGTGCCTGTTGTATGTGATTTTGTGACGTGTGCATTGCCAGCTTTGTGAGTTGCATGGTTGTGGAGTTGAGGTGTGTGGGGTGTTCATTTGTATATTGCCAAGGGGCTGTGCATTTCCCTTGTTGCCATCAAGGGAACGCTGGTTGATGATGGACTGTCGGAGGATGAAGGTATCATGCACACTGGCTGTGTATTTGAAGGCGACATTGTTGGGGGTTCCACCGTGTTCTGTTGTTGCCTGCACATTGGTGTGAGACGTGTGCTTCCTGTTGCGGTGATTGTGTGCTGTGTCACCAGGGGGCACAGGTAGTACATGTGTGCTGTGTATTGCCCCCAACACGTGCGTGCATCCGCTTGGGCGTATGGTCCTTGCTTGGTCTCCAGCGGATCCTGCGCATTGTGTTGTACGTATGGGGACTGGGGTACCAGGGTGATGGTGATGTCCAGGACAGGTGTGGGGGACTTGGATGTGGCTGGCTGTGAGTCTCCTCTGACTCTGGCGGGTGTTGGTTGGGGGGTCCCAGGAGCCAACAGGTGCAGCCACGCCATCAGCTTTGTGTGGGGTGGGATGTTAGTTGTCCGCTGTGTTGGTGCCGTAGGCCTGTTAGGCAATGATGGTCAGGATGCATAGGTTGGTTGCCCTTTTCCGCCTGATATTGGGTCTTGGGTCATTGTCAGATGTTGGGTCTGTGCGGCTGGTACGTTTCCTGGGGTTTAGCTGTCTTTGTCTGCGTTGCATCAGTGTTGGTTGGGGGGGTTCCGGGTGTGGGTTAGGGTCCTGGGGTGGTGGAGGTGGGTGTTGTTGCCCTCTTGGGTGTCCGGGCCACATGATGGGTGGCTCCATGGCATCTGTTGCCCTTCGGATGTGGCCCTGAGCTGTGCTCCCTTTTGTGGTGCTGGCTGCCGTCCGAATTTACACCAGGTCAGAGCAGGTGTAAATTTCCTGGTGCTAACGCGCCTTATCGCCTGTTTTGTGTTCTTATCACCGTTGTGGCTGGTCATTGTGAATGTTGAGGTGTGATGTTGTCTCGGCTTTTGTCACGGGAACGCCTACTCTGCATCTCATTAGCGAAATTTGCGGGGGTCCTCTGTGGCGATGTTTTTTGCGGCTGCTATCGCGGGTAAACTGGTGCTGTGGGCTGTTTACACCGGCTTGTGAATGGGGGGGTAAATTTATCACGACTTTGGCTGCGATAAAGTGCCGTTAATTCGGCGATAGCTCCTTGTGAATATGCCCCTATAGGTTTCAGGGACGTTAAAGTTAGAAATTAGCATTTAAAAAACCTTAGAAATTCACTGAAAAAACCACAGGTTTCAGGGATGTTATAGTTAGTTGGACATTTCACTCGTACAAAACCAAAGAAATTCGGCCGTTAAAGTTAGTTGAGCTAACTATAACTCGCGCCCCCGCAATGCACTGCTGATGACGTCACGTATTACATCACTCATGACATGGTCCGTGACATCACTGATGATATCTCAAATGACATCACTGATGACATCACTGATGACATCATCCACGTGATAATCTGATTCACCTCCTCACACCCTAATATAACCTTTGATACACCCACGCTAAAATACAGACTGCAATTCTCGAAACCATAGACACACCAATACCAGTTACTAAATACCCACTCACTGATTCCTAGGTCTACACACACATCCACTCATTAAGCCTTTCAGTCACTCATACATGAAGTCACACATCAATACAGCACTATCATATGTACTCATACACCTATACAGACACTCACACACTGCCACTCACCCAGAGAGTTACTCACACACATAGTCAGTCATGCAAAGAATCAATCACACTCCCATTTACTCACCTACACAGTTATGCAAACACCACCTCCCTTATTCATACAGATACTAACACATACTTACTCTCTTATACAAACACTGACACAAGCACATACTCATCCATACAGCCACTCTCACAATCACTCACTCTCACATATAGTCATTTATATAGTCCAACACTCACATATACTGCCTTTCACATATGTAGTAACTCACACATGTACCACTAAGACATCCATTCACTCACCAACACACCTATACACACACTCACCCACCCATACAGCCCTTCACAGATGCACTGTTGAACCCATACACCCAGTGAATCACCCACTCACACATCTATGTACGGAGTCACCCCCCCACCCACCCACACAGACACTCAGGCACCCATACACATACACAACCAATGAATAACCCATATAGAAAGTCATGTAGCTACTCACTAGCCCATGCAGCTGCTTACACACCAACTGACAGACTGATACAGACATTCACACAGTTTAGTCACTAACCCATGCATTCAGTAAGACACGTTTAATCACTCACTTATACAGTCAGTCACGCACCTACTAAATCATCCATTCAGACACTCATACACCCACTCATTCTTCAATACACCTTGGCATATATATATATATATATATGTATATATATATATATAAAACATATTTAAACTTTACAGAAACACACAGTCACTGGATGATGTCATCAGTGATGTCATTTGAGGTGTCATGAGTGATGTCACTGACCATGTCATGAGTGATGTAATATGTGATGTCATCAGCAGTGCATTGCAGGCGCAAGTTATAGTTAGCTCAACTAACTATAACGGCCGAATTTCTCTGGTTTTGTATGAGTGAAATGTCCAACTAACTATAATGTCCCTGAAACCTGTGGTTTTTTCAGTGAATTTCTAAGGTTTTTTAAATGCTAATTTCTAACTATAATGTCCCTGAAACCTATGGTTTTTTCAGTGAATTTCAAAGGTTTTTTAGATGATAATTTCTAACTATAACATCCCAGAAACCTATGGTTTTTTCAGTGAATTTCAAAGGTTTTTTTAATGATAATTTCTAACTATACCGTCCCTGAAGCCTATGGTTTTTACAGTGAATTTCTAAGGTTTTTTAAATGCTAATTTCTGACTATGCCTACATAGGTAGGACATGTGCAGAAAGAGGAAGAAAGGCGCAGAAAGAAGCAAGAGAAGTACAGAAAGAGGCAAGAGAGGTGCAGAAAGAGGAAGAAAGGTGCAGAAAGAAGCAAGAGAAATGCAGAAAGAGGCAACAGAAGTCCAGAAAGAGGAAGAAAGCTGCAGAAAGAAGCAAGAGATGTGCAGAAGAACCAACAGAGGTGCAGAAAGAGGCCTACTTTGACTGTACCTTACAACAGACTCATACAAAGTAGCCTAATCACTAATCCGTCTCCAAAGATGTCTTAAACCTCACTTTTCTCTTGAAGGTTCAATATTCATCGACTGCTCGGAATGTTAGGCCTACCAAATATAGAACAGCAATCCTAAGCATATAGCTGTTGTAAGTCTGACCAAGTTTGTGAAGGTATGCATGCGTGTGTCTCTGCTTTTACCTAGTGACACGTTACATAAAAATAAACATACAAATACTTGAATACATGTGTCCTAAACAACATACTCTGTAAATTTGTGTACAAAAAGGTAGAAGCAAGAGAAGTGCAGAAAGAAGCAACAGATGTGCAGAAAGAGGCAAGAGGGGTGCAGAAAAAAACAAGAGAGAGGCAGAAAAAAGCAAGAGAAGTGCACAAAGAACCAGCGTAGGTGCAGAAAGAGGCAAGAGGGGAGCTGAAAGAGGAAAGAGAAGTGCAGAAAGAGGCAAGAGAGATGCACAAAGAGGGAAGAAGGGTGCAGAAAGAAGCAACGGAGGTGCAGAAGGAGGCAAGAGAACTGCACAAAGAGGCAAAAGAGGTGCAGAAAGAGGGAAGAGGGGTGCAGACAGAGGCAAGAGAATTGCAGAAAGAGGGAAGAGTGGTGCAGAAAGAGGCAAGAGAGGTGCAAAAAGAAGCAAGAGCAGTGCAGAAAGAAGCAACAGAGGTGCAGAAAGAGGCAAGAGGGGTGCAGAAAGAGGAGAGAAGTGCAGAAAGAAGCAAAAGAGGTGCAGAAAGAGGGAAGAGGGGTGCATAAAGAGGCAAGAGCAGTGCAGAAAGAACCAAGAGATGTGCAGAAAGAGGCAAGAGAGGTGCAGAAAGAGGCAAGAGATGTGCAGAAAAAGGGAAGAAGGGTGCAGGAAAACGGAAGAAGGGTGCAGAAAGACGCAAGAGAAGTGCAGAAAGAGGCAAGTGAACTGCAGACAGAGGCAAGAGAGTTGCAGAAACAGGCAAAAGGGGTGCAGAAAGAGGGAACAGGTGTGCAGACAGAGGCAAAAGAGGTGCAGAAGGAGGGAAGAGGGGTACAGAAAGAGGCAAGAGGGATGCAGAAATTTAGAACAGAGGTGCAGAACGAAGCAAGAGCAGTGCAGAAAGAACCAAAAGAGGAGCAGAAAGAGGCGAGAGGGGTACAGAAAGAGGCACGAAAAGTGCAGAAAGAATCAAAAGAGGTGCAGAAAGAGGCAAGAGAACTGCAGAAAAAGGCAAAAGAGGTGCAGAAAGAGGCAAGAGAGGTGCACAAAGAGGCAAAGGGGTACAGAAAGTGGCAAGAGGGGTGCAGAAAGAAGCAAGAAAAGTGCAGAGAAGCAACAGAGGTGCTGAAAGTGGCAAGCGGGATGCAGAAAGAGGCAAGAGAAATGCAGAAAGAAGCAACAGAGGTGCTGAAAGCGGCAAGAGAGGTGCAGAAACAGGCAAGAAAGGTGCAGAAAGAGGGAACAGGTGTGCAGAAAGAGGTAAGAGGGATACAGAAATTTGCAAGAAAGGTGCAGAAAGAAGCAAGAGAGGTGCAGAAAGAAGCAAGAGAAGTGCAGAAAGAAGCAAGAGAGGTGGAGAAATAGGGAAGAGGAGTGCAGAAAGAGGCAAGAGGGATGCAGAAATTTTCAAAAGAGGTGCAGAAAGAAGCAAGAGCAGTGCAGAAAGAACCAACAGAGGTGCAAAAAGAGGCAAGAGGGGTGCGGAAAGAGGTAGAGAGGTGCACAAAGAGGCAAGAGGGGCACAGAAAGAGGCAGGAGGGGTGCAGAAAGAAGGACGAGAAGTGCAGAAAGAAACAACAGTGGTGCTGAAAGAGGCGTGAAGGGTGCAGAAAGAGGCAAGAGAAGTGCAGAAAGAAGCAACAGAAGTACAGAAAGAGGCAAGAGAGGCGAAGGAACAGGCAGGAAAGGTGTAGAAAGAGGGAACAGGGTTGCAGAAAGAGGTAAGAGAGGTGCAGAACGAGGGAAGAGGGGTGCAGACAGAGGCAAGAGGGGTGCAGAAAGAAGCAAGTGAGGTACAGAAAGAGGCAACAGAGGTGCAGAAAGACGCAAGAGAGGTGCAGAAACAAGCAAGAAAAGTGCAGAAAGAGGCACGAGAATTGCTGAAAGATGCAACAGAGGTGTAGAAAGAGGCTGTAGAGGTGGAGAAAATGGCAAGAGAACTGCAGAAAGAGGCAAGAGGGATGCAAAAAAGGGAAGAAGGGTGGAGAAAGAAGCAAGAGAGGTGCAGAAAGAAGCAAGAGAAGTGCAGAAAGAAGCAAGAGAGGTGCAGAAAGAGAGAAGGCGAGTGCAGAAAGAGACAACAGGGGTGCAGAAACAAGCAAGAGAGGTGCAGAGAGAGGCAAAAGAAGTGCAGAAAGAAGCAACAGAGGTGTAGAAAGAGGCAAGAGGGGTGCAGAAAGAAGAGAGAGAAGAGCAGAAAGAAGCAAAAGAGGAGCAGAAAGAGGCAAGAGGGGTGCACGAAGAGGCAAGAGCTGTGCAGAAAGAACCAAGAGATGTGCAGAAAGAGGCAAGAGATGTGCAGAAGAAGGGAAGAAGGGTGCAGAAAGAAGCAAGAGAAGTGCAGAAAGAGGCAACTGTGGTGCAGAAGGAGGCAGGAGAACTGCAAAAAAAGGCAAGAGAGTTGCAGAAACAGGCAAAAGGGGTGCAGAAAGAGGGAACAGGTGTGCAGACAGAGGTAAGAGAGGTGCAGAAAGAGGCAAGAGGGGTGCTGAAAGAGGAATGAGAAGTGGAGAAAGAGGCAAGAGAGATGCACAAAGAGGGAAGAAAGGTGCAGAAAGAGGCAACAGAGGTGCAGAAGGAGGAACGAGAACTGCAAAAAGTGGCTAAAGAGGTGCACAAAGAGGGAAGAGGGGTGCAAACAGAGGCAAGAGAATTGCAGAAAGAGGGAAGACTGGTGCAGAAAGAAGCAAGAGAGGTGCAAAAATAAGCAAGAGCAGTGCAGAAAGAACCAACAGAGGAGCAGAAAGAGGCAAGAGGGGTACAGAAAGAGGCGCGAAAAGTGCAGAAAGAAGCAAAAGAGGTGTAGAAAGAGGCAAGAGAACTTCAGAAAAAGGCAAAAGAGTTGCAGAAAGAGGCAATAGAGGTGCACAAAGAGGCAAAGGGGTACAGAAAGAGGCAAGAGGGGTGCAGAAAGAAGCAAGAAAAGTGCAGAAAGAAGCAACAGAGGTGCTGAAAGCGGCAAGAGAGGTGCAGAAACAGGCAAGAAAGGTGCAGAAAGAGGGAACAGGTGTGCAGAAAGAGGTAAGAGGGATACAGAAATTTGCAAGAGAGGTGCAGAAAAAAGCAAGAGCAGTGCAGAAAGAATCAAGAGAAGTGCAGAAAGAAGCAAGAGAGGTGGAGAAATAGGGAAGAGGAGTGCAGAAAGAGGCAAGAGGGATGCAGACATTTTCAAAAGAGGTGCAGAAAGAAGCAAGAGCACTGCAGAAAGAACCAACAGAGGTGCAAAAAGAGGCAAGAGGGGTGCGGAAAGAGGTAGAGAGGTGCACAAAGAGGCAAGAGGGGCACAGAAAGAGGCAGGAGGGGTGCAGAAAGAAGGAAGAGAAGTGCAGAAAGAAACAACAGTGGTGCTGAAAGAGGCGTGAAGGGTGCAGAAAGAGGCAAGAGAAGTGCAGAAAGAAGCAACAGGAGTACAGAAAGAGGCTAGAGAGGCGCAGGAACAGGCAGGAAAGGTGTAGAAAGAGGGAACAGGGGTGCAGAAAGAGGTAGGAGAGGTGCAGAACGAGGGAAGAGGGGTGCAGAAAGAAGCAAGTGAGGTACAGAAAGAGGCAACAGAGGTGCAGAAAGACACAAGAGAGGTGCAGAAACAAGCAAGAGAAATGCAGAAAGAGGCACGAGAATTGCTGAAAGATGCAACAGAGGTGTAGAAAGAAGCAAGAGAAATGCAGAAAGAGGCAAGTGAGGTGCAGAAAGAGGCTGTAAAGGTGGAGAAAATGGCAAGAAAACTACAGAAAGAGGCAAGAGGGATGCAAAAAAGGGAAGAAGGGTGGAGAAAGAAGCAAGAGAGGTGCAGAAAGAAGCAAGTGAAGTGCAGAAAGAAGCAAGAGAGGTGCAGAAAGAGGGAAGAGAAGTGCAGAAAGAGACAACAGGGGTGCAGAATCAAGCAAGAGAGGTGCAGAGAGAGGCAAAAGAAGTGCAGAAAGAAGCACCAGAGGTGTAGAAAGAGGCAAGAGGGGTGCAGAAAGAGGAGAGAGAAGAGCAGAAAGAAGCAAAAGAGGTGCAGAAAGAGGCAAGAGGGGTGCACGAAGAGGCAAGAGCTGTGCAGAAAGAGGCAAGAGATGTGCAGAAGAAGGGAAGAAGGGTGAAGAAAGAAGCAAGAGAAGTGCAGAAAGAGGCAACTGTGGTGCAGAAGGAGGCAGGAGAACTGCAAAAAGAGGCAAGAGAGTTGCAGAAACAGGCAAAAGGGGTGCAGAAAGAGGGAACAGATGTGCAGACAGAGGCAAGAGAGGAGCAGAAAGAGGCATGAGGGGTGCTGAAAGAGGAAAGAGAAGTGCAGAAAGAGGCAAGAGAGATGCACAAAGAGGGAAGAAGAGTGCAGAAAGAGGCAACAGAGGTGCAGAAGGAGGCAAGAGAACTGCAAAAAGAGGCTAAAGAGGTACAGAAAGAGGGAAGAGGGGTGCAAACAGAGGCAAGAGAATTGCAGAAAGAGGGAAGACTGGTGCAGAAAGAGGCAAGAGAGGTGCAAAAAGAAGCAAGAGCAGTGCAGAAAGAAGCAACAGATGTGCAAAAAGAGGCAAGAGGGGTGCAGTGCAGAAAGAGGAGAGAGAAGTGCTGTAAGAAGCAAAAGAGGTACAGAAAGAGGGAAGAGGGGTGCAGAAAGAAGGAAGAGCAGTGTAGAAAGAACCAAGAGATGTGCAGAAAAAGGGAAGAAGGGTGCAGGAAAAGGGAAGAAGGGTGCATAAAGAGGCAAGAGAGTTGCAGAAACAGGCAAAAGGGGTGCAGAAAGAGGGAACAGGTGTGCTGACAGAGGCAAGAGAGGTGCAGAAAGAGGGGAGAGGGGTACAGAAAGAGGCCAGAGAGATGCAGAAATTTGCAACAGAGGTGCAGAAGGAAGCAGGAGCAGTGCTGAAAGAACCAACAGAGGTGCAGAAAGAGGCAAGAAAGGTACAGAAAGAGGCAAGAAAAGTACAAAATGAAGCAAAGGAGGTATAGAAAAAGGCAAGAGAACTGCAGAAAAAGGCAAGAGATGTGCAGAAAGAGGCACGAGAGGTGCACAAAGATGCAAAGGGGTACAGAAAGAGGCAAGGGGGGTGCAAAAAGAAGCAACAAAAGTGCAGAAAGAAGCAACAGAGGTGCTGAAAGAGACAAGAGGGGTGCAGAAAGAGGCAAGAGAACTGCAAAAAGAAGCAACAGAGGTGCCGAAAGAGGCAAGAGAGGAGAAGAAAGAGGGAACAGGTGTGCAGAAAGAGGTAAGAGGGATACAGAAATTTGCAAGAGAGGTGCAGAAAGAAGCAAGAGCAGTGCAGAAAGAAGCAAGAGAAGTGCAGAAAGAAGCAAGAGAGGTGGAGAAATAGGGAAGAGGGGTGCAGAAAGAGGCAAGAGGGATGCAGAAATTTTCAAAAGAGGTGCAGAAAGAAGCAAGAGCAGTGCAGAAAGAACCAACAGAGGTGCAAAAAGAGGCAAGAGGGGTGCAGAAAGAGGCAGGAGGGTTGCAGAAAGAAGGAAGAGAAGTGCAGAAAGAAGCAACAGAGGTGCTGAAAGAGGTGCAAAGGGTGCAGAAAGAGGCAAGAGAAGTGCAGAAAGAAGCAACAGAGGTACAGAAAGAGGCAAGAGAGGTGCAGGAACAGGCAGGAAAGGTATGGAAAGATGGAACAGGGATGCAGAAAGAGGCAAGAGAGGTGAAGAAAGAGGGAAGAGGGGTGCAGAAAGAGGCAAGAGGCATGTAGAAAGAAGCAAGTGAGGTGCAGAAAGAGGCAAGAGCAGTGCAGAAAGAACCAACAGAGGTGCAAAAAGAGGCAAGAGGGGTGCGGAAAGAGGTAGAGAGGTGCACAAAGAGGCAAGAGGGGCACAGAAAGAGGCAGGAAGAGAAGTGCAGAAAGAAACAACAGTGGTGCTGAAAGAGGCGTGAAGGGTGCAGAAAGAGGCAAGAGAAGTGCAGAAAGAAGCAACAGGAGTACAGAAAGAGGCTAGAGAGGCGCAGGAACAGGCAGGAAAGGTGTAGAAAGAGGGAACAGGGGTGCAGAAAGAGGTAGGAGAGGTGCAGAACAAGGGAAGAGGGGTGCAGACAGAGGCAAGAGGGGTGCAGAAAGAAGCAAGTGAGGTACAGAAAGAGGCAACAGAGGTGCAGAAAGACACAAGAGTGGTGCAGAAACAAGCAAGAGAAATGCAGAAAGAGGCACGAGAATTGCTGAAAGATGCAACAGAGGTGTAGAAAGAAGCGAGAGAAATGCAGAAAGAGGCAAGTGAGGTGCAGAAAGAGGCTGTAAAGGTGGAGAAAATGGCAAGAAAACTACAGAAAGAGGCAAGAGGGATGCAAAAAAGGGAAGAAGGGTGGAGAAAGAAGCAAGAGAGGTGCAGAAAGAAGCAAGTGAAGTGCAGAAAGAAGCAAGAGAGGTGCAGAAAGAGGGAAGAGAAGTGCAGAAAGAGACAACAGGGGTGCAGAAACAAGCAAGAGAGGTGCAGAGAGAGGCTAAAGAAGTGCAGAAAGAAGCACCAGAGGTGTAGAAAGAGGCAAGAGGGGTGCAGAAAGAGGAGAGAGAAGAGCAGAAAGAAGCAAAAGAGGTGCAGAAAGAGGCAAGAGGGGTGCACGAAGAGGCAAGAGCTGTGCAGAAAGAGGCAAGAGATGTGCAGAAGAAGGGAAGAAGGGTGAATAAAGAAGCAAGAGAAGTGCAGAAAGAGGCAACTGTGGTGCAGAAGGAGGCAGGAGAACTGCAAAAAGAGGCAAGAGAGTTGCAGAAACAGGCAAAAGGGGTGCAGAAAGAGGGAACAGATGTGCAGACAGAGGCAAGAGAGGAGCAGAAAGAGGCATGAGGGGTGCTGAAAGAAGAAAGAAAAGTGCAGAAAGAGGGAAGAAGAGTACAGAAAGAGGCAAAAGAGGTGCAGAAGGAGGCAAGAGAACTGCAAAAAGAGGCTAAAGAGGTACAGGAAGAGGGGTGCAAACAGAGGCAAGAGAATTGCAGAAAGAGGGAAGACTGGTGCAGAAAGAGGCGAGAGGTGCAAAAAGAAGCAAGAGCAGTGCAGAAAGAAGCAACAGATGTGCAAAAAGAGGCAAGAGGGGTGCAGTGCAGAAAGAGGAGAGAGAAGTGCTGTAAGAAGCAAAAGAGGTACAGAAAGAGGGAAGAGGGGTGCAGAAAGAAGGAAGAGCAGTGCAGAAAGAATTAAGAGATGTGCAGAAAAAGGGAAGAAGGGTGCAGGAAAAGGGAAGAAGGGTGCATAAAGAGGGAACAGGTGTGCTGACAGAGGCAAGAGAGGTGCAGAAAGAGGGGAGAGGGGTACAGAAAGAAGCCAGAGAGATGCAGAAATTTGCAACAGAGGTGCAGAAGGAAGCAGGAGCAGTGCTGAAAGAACCAACAGAGGTGCAGAAAGAGGCAAGAAGGGTACAGAAAGAGGCAAGAAAAGTACAAAATGAAGCAAAGGAGGTATAGAAAAAGGCAAGAGAACTGCAGAAAAAGGCAAGAGATGTGCAGAAAGAGGCACGAGAGGTGCACAAAGATGCAAAGGGGTACAGAAAGAGGCAAGAGGGGTGCAAAAGAAGCAACAAAAGTGCAGAAAGAAGCAACAGAGGTGCTGAAAGAGACAAGAGGGGTGCAGAAAGAGGCAAGAGAACTGCAAAAAGAAGCAACAGAGGTGCCGAAAGAGGCAAGAGAGGAGAAGAAAGAGGGAACAGGTGTGCAGAAAGAGGTAAGAGAGATACAGAAATTTGCAAGAGAGGTGCAGAAAGAAGCAAGAGCAGTGCAGAAAGAAGCAAGAGAAGTGCAGAAAGGAGCAAGAGAGGTGGAGAAATAGGGAAGAGGGGTGCAGAAAGAGGCAAGAGGGATGCAGAAATTTTCAAAAGAGGTGCAGAAAGAAGCAAGAGCAGTGCAGAAAGAACCAACAGAGGTGCAAAAAGAGGCAAGAGGGGTGCAGAAAGAGGCAGGAGGGTTGCAGAAAGAAGGAAGAGAAGTGCAGAAAGAAGCAACAAAGGTGCTGAAAGAGGTGCAAAGGGTGCAGAAAGAGGCAAGAGAAGTGCAGAAAGAAGCAACAGAGGTACAGAAAGAGGCAAGAGAGGTGCAGGAACAGGCAGGAAAGGTATGGAAAGATGGAACAGGGATGCAGAAACAGGCAAGAGAGGTGAAGAAAGAGGGAAGAGGGGTGCAGAAAGAGGCAAGAGGCGTGTTGAAAGAAGCAAGTGAGGTGCAGAAAGAGGCAAGAGAGGTGCAGAAAGATGCAAGAGAGGTGCAGAAACAAGCAAGAGAAGTGCAGAAAGAGGCAAGAGAATTGCTGAAAGATGCAACAGAGGTGTAGAAAGAAGCAAGAGAAATGCAGAAAGAGGCAAGTGAGGTGCAGAAAGAGGCTAGAGAGGTGGAGAAAATGGCACGAGAACTGCAGAAAGAGGCAAGAGGGATTCGAAAAAGGGAAGAAGGGTACAGAAGGAAGCAAGAGAGGTACAGAAAGAAGCAAGAGAAGTGCAGAAAGAAGCAAGAGAGGTGCAGAAAGAGGGAAGACTGGTGCAGAAAAAGACAACAGGGGTGCAGAAAGAAGCAAGAGAGGTGCAGAGAGAGGCAAAAGAAGTGCAGAAAGAAGAAACAGATGTGCAGAAAGAGGCAAGAGGGGTGCAGGAAGAGGCAATAGCTGTGCAGAAAGAACCAAGAGATGTGCAGAAAGAGGCAAGAGAGGTGCAGAAAGAGGCAAGAGATGTGCAGAAAAAGGGAATAAGGGTGCAGAAAGAAGCAAGAGAAGTGCAGAAAGAGGCAAGTGTGGTGCAGAAGGAGGCAAGAGAACTGCAGAAAGAGGCAAGAGAGTTGCAGAAACAGGCAAAAGGGGTGCAGAAAGAAGCAGGAGCAGTGCTGAAAGAACCAACAGAGGTGCAGAAAGAGGCAAGAGGGGTACCGAAAGAGGCAAGAAAAGTACAAAATGAAGCAAAGGAGGTGCAGAAAAAGGCAAGAGAACTGCAGAAAAAGGCAAGAGATGTGCAGAAAGAGGCACGAGAGGTGCACAAAGAAGCAACAGAGGTGCCGAAAGAGGCAAGAGAGGAGAAGAAAGAGGGAACAGGTGTGCAGAAAGAGGTAAGAGGGATACAGAAATTTGCAAGAGAGGTGCAGAAAGAAGCAAGAGCAGTACAGAAAGAAGCAAGAGAAGTGCAGAAAGAAGTAAGAGAGGTGGAGAAATAGGGAAGAGGGGTGCAGAAAGAGGCAAGAGGGGTGCAGAAATTTTCAAAAGAAGTACAGAAAGAAGCAACAGAGGTGCTGAAAGAGGTGCAAAGGGTGCAGAAAGAGGCAAGAGAAGTGCAGAAAGAAGCAACAGAGGTACGGAAAGAGGCAAGAGAGGTGCAGGAACAGGCAGGAAAGGTATGGAAAGATGGAACAGGGATGCAGAAAGAGGCAAGAGAGGTGAAGAAAGAGGGAAGAGGGGTGCAGAAAGAGGCAAGAGGTGTGTAGAAAGAAGCAAGTGAGGTGCAGAAAGAAGCAAGAGAGGTGCAGAAAGATGCAAGAGAGGTGCAGAAACAAGCAAGAGAAGTGCAGAAAGAGGCAAGAGAATTGCTGAAAGATGCAACAGAGGTGTAGAAAGAAGCAAGAGAAATGCAGAAAGAGGCAACAGAGGTGCTGAAAGAGGCAAGAGGGGTGCAGAAAGAGGCAAGAGAACTGCAAAAAGAAGCAACAGAGGTGCCGAAAGAGGCAAGAGAGGAGAAGAAAGAGGGAACAGGTGTGCAGAAAGAGGTAAGAGGGATACAGAAATTTGCAAGAGAGGTGCAGAAAGAAGCAAGAGCAGTGCAGAAAGAAGCAAGAGAAGTGCAGAAAGAAGTAAGAGAGGTGGAGAAATAGGGAAGAGGGGTGCAGAAAGAGGCAAGAGGGGTGCAGAAATTTTCAAAAGAAGTACAGAAAGAAGCAACAGAGGTGCTGAAAGAGGTGCAAAGGGTGCAGAAAGAGGCAAGAGAAGTGCAGAAAGAAGCAACAGAGGTACGGAAAGAGGCAAGAGAGGTGCAGGAACAGGCAGGAAAGGTATGGAAAGATGGAACAGGGATGCAGAAAGAGGCAAGAGAGGTGAAGAAAGAGGGAAGAGGGGTGCAGAAAGAGGCAAGAGGTGTGTAGAAAGAAGCAAGTGAGGTGCAGAAAGAAGCAAGAGAGGTGCAGAAAGATGCAAGAGAGGTGCAGAAACAAGCAAGAGAAGTGCAGAAAGAGGCAAGAGAATTGCTGAAAGATGCAACAGAGGTGTAGAAAGAAGCAAGAGAAATGCAGAAAGAGGCAAGTGAGGTGCAGAAAGAGGCTAGAGAGGTGGAGAAAATGGAAAGAGAACTGCAGAAAGAGGCAAGAGGGATGCGAAAAAGGGGAGAAGGGTACAGAAAGAAGCAAGAGAGGTGCAGAAAGAAGCAAGAGAAGTGCAGAAAGAAGCAAGAGAGGTGCAGAAAGAGGGAAGACTGGTGCAGAAAAAGACAACAGGGGTGCAGAAAGAAGCAAGAGAGGTGCAGAGAGAGGCAAAAGAAGTGCAGAAACAAGAAACAGATGTGCAGAAAGAGGCAAGAGGGGTGCAGGAAGAGGCAAGAGCTGTGCAGAAAGAACCAAGAGATGTGCAGAAAGAGGCAAGAGAGGTGCAGAAAGAGGCAAGAGATGTGCAGAAAAAGGGAATAAGGGTGCAGAAAGAAGCAAGAGAAGTGCAGAAAGAGGCAAGTGTGGTCTAGAAGGAGGCAAGAGAACTGCAGAAAGAGGCAAGAGAGTTGCAGAAACAGGCAAAAGGGGTGCAGAAAGAAGCAGGAGCAGTGCTGAAAGAACCAACAGAGGTGCAGAAAGAGGCAAGAGGGGTCTAGAAAGAGGCAAGAAAAGTACAAAATGAAGCAAAGTGTAGGAGAGTAGGATCTGCTTCACATGGGTACCCCCACTTTTTGCTGATGCTTCACTGTTTTTCGACTTTAGTCTGGCTGGGGCCCCTGCTAATCAGAACCCCAGCCTAGCTGCTTCCTCTCTAAAATGGTTTCCATGTGCCTTAGGCACATCTCTGATTGGAATCTGGAGTGCCCTTATAAGTCCCTAGTATATGGTATACTATGTACCCAGGGCATAGGTACCTCAGAGGCCTACCAGGGGCTGAAGCATGTATTGTGCCACCCCTGGAAGGCCAGCCAAATGACACCACAGGTCTGCTACTGCAGCCTGGGTAAGGTGGTGCATGCACCCCTTACTGTGATATAGGCTACCTATATCACTACATACATACACACATATAAACCTATAAGTCACTCCTATGGCAGGCCTTATCAATCCTGAAGGCAGAGTGCGTGGTTCCTATGTGAGAGGGTGCCCCTGCATGAGCTGGGCCCCTCTGCAGCGTTCGGAGACCCTTCTCTGATGCTGTTTGTAGTGCAGCCCGACCATATACTCTTAAGCGCATTATAACCTCGCGTTAAATGCTAACTTTGGGATGGCTGCACGGAAACATGTCGTGTTTGGTGTCAAACATCTTGGAATACTACCCCCCGCCAGTTCTGGAGGCGGGGGTAGCATTCCACCCTTCTAGAGGGAGAGACATGTACACACCGGTATACCCGGTACTGACTTTCCAGAGCCCTGGCATCACAAAATGGATGCCGCTGCCACAGACACGAGTCTGGCCTCCTGCTGCTGACCGAAACTCCGGCAGGGGAGGCCTGGACAATAGGTTTCCTGTCCCAGGGAGGTGTAACCACCTCCCCAGACAGGATAGTGTGTATTGGGGCTGGGCGGGAGCACTCTCTGGTGCTTTGAAGTCCTGCACTGGGGGCACATTTGGTGTCCCTGTGCATACCCCAGTTCAAACCGGCTCAGGGGCTTCCAGCCCCTGCTCTGGTGCAAAACTGGACAAAGGGAAAGGGTGTAACCACCCCTCTGCCCTGACCCTCCCATAGGTGGGTCCCCAGAGTATGTCCAACCCCCTATCTTAGTATAAGTATGGGACCCCAGTCCTTAGGACTTTAGATTAACCTGGACGAAACTCTGACACAGTATCCTGGACCTTCGACACTCTACTTCAAGATTAGAGGACTGAAGAATCTCCCTTGGGGTCAAGGAGTGACTCCCCTGCTTGGCAGGCACCAAAGAAGCAATTGTCTGGTCTGCATCGCTGAAGCTCCCGCCGGACGCCAAAGTCTTTGCATCACCAGAGGTAGATTTCCAGACTTCCCCGAGGCTGCCCTGAGTCCCCGGCAAAGCTGAGGCCCGTAGCTGTCGTGGGTAACGTGGAACCGTGACCCCTGGACACCGATCGCATTTGCAAGTGCATCCTCTTCTGGGTCTTCCACGAGGTTGTGCTTTGGGCTCCGAGTAGCCCAAGCCTCCAGCACCAACTGCACCGAAGATCACTGGCCTCCACTCCACGAGTGTCCTGTGAGCCAGCTCCACGTGCGTCGACTTGATGCTCCTTTGCAGTTGCTAGTCCATTGGCTAGTAGGCCCTCCCGAAAGCCAATCTTCTTCTGCTTGGGCTCCCTGGTTGCTCCAGGCGTGCCCTGACTTACCCTTACTGGGTGAGTCCCACAGACCTTGCTGGTCTGACCCATCATCCTTCTTCCATTTCCACAAGACTTGCGGTTGCTAAGGCTTGTTGGGTCCAATCCGGTCGCCGACACCCCTGCAATCGACAGACGTCGTGGGACAGCTCGAATCCAGCTCCTGGTTGTCGTCGATACCTCCTGGACCTCGTGGCTGAAGAGTCAAGACGACCGTCAACCTACCTGAAGCACTCGACATCGGTGGGCATCTGCTCATCGCCTTCCTGGTCACTGGCTAGTGACCCAGACTCTGTCCCCTCTGCTTTCAGGTTCTTCAAATCTTCGATCCACGTTTGGATCCACCCGAACACTTTCGACTTGGCCGCCAGCAGCACTTTGCAGCAGATCGCCATTGAAAGCGACGACGAAACCCGACCCCGAAAGACACCTATGCACCCGGCTCCCCTGGGTGAGGTAACTCGAGTACTCCGGTGCTCCCGTGGGTATTGACACTAGAACAGCCTAGTTCTCAAAGGGTTTGCTCCAAGTCCTCCTCTAAGTGTCCCTTTCTTTTAAATTCCAACCGCGACTTTCCCCATAGAAGTCAACGGCGATTCGCGGCTGTGTTCATACACTGCACGCGTCCCCGTGGGTCCCCTGTGTCACTACCTTGGGTGGTTCCTTGTGGTCCAAGCACTTCTACAGGCTCTAGGCCCTGTGTCTAGCTCAGTCGTGGTTCTTATACCACTTTATTGGTATATGGTTTGGTACGCCCCTAGGGCTCAAACGTGTATTTGTGCTATTACTGTAGATAACTAACTTATAACTTATGTATTTCGAACTCTAGCCTCATAAAGAGACTAGAGGGGTGTGTTTAGCAATAAATACATATATTTTGAATATATACCTGGTGTGGTCCTCTTTCATTTGGTCACTCAAGAGATTATAGACTGGTAAAACAAGCTGCTTTACATTCCTCCAAGACTTAGCCTGAAGGCTGCCCTCCATAGCTACCACTAGGATAGCTTTCAATAAAGGTTGTCGTTAACCTATCTCCAATAAGGGGTTGTTTGGACTGGTGCAAGGTGCCCACTATAATTAGTGGACAGCATATGCCAGGCCAACTTCTCACATTGGTGTGCAGCGTGTGGGATTCCAGCTTGCTATTGTTTTACCAGATAATCTCAATTGAATTGATCAACTGAAAACCACTAAGGGTACCTAAGGTACATATAAATCAAGCTTAGTAATACAGTAAGTTCTACTGAACTTAGAGTTGTGTGTTAAGGGATAGCACACCCTTTCTACAACTCAAGAGAGTTTAGTAGGCCACACTAGAGTAGGTAGTGCATACACCACACCTCACTAGTAATGTCTTCAAAGCCAGGACCCAGTGAGTCCTTGCCAGAAGCCAGTGGGCTTCTTCCCTCCAAGTATGATAAACTCCCATTCTTGGAATTGAGAGCATTATGCAATACTAGGAAGCTGAAGGCAGGCAAAGGTGCCAGCACCCAACACCTCAGGGAGGTGTTACTGGCTGATGATCTCAGCAGGCCCCTAGAGTCTGAAGGGGTAGGCAGAGAGGGTGGGGCAGAAGATGAGGAAGGGGTCAGGGGTGAAGAAACCCAGGCCCCCCCCCCTCTGAAACTGGCCAGGAAGGTGAAAATGACCTTGACCTGGAAAACCCAATTCCTCCTGTGGAGGAGGAGGAGGGGGAGGATCAGACTGACCTCCCATTTGTCCCCCCCAGGAAGAGTTCTGAGTGTGCCCAGAAGGTCTAGGTCTCCTTCTCAGGAGTCTAACCACTCTGACACCTCAATAGGGACCTCTGTCTCCTCTCATAGGAGGGAATCCTCTCATGAGAGGAGAAAGAGACTGATTCAGTATGAGCAAACTCAGCTTGAACTCAGGAAACAGCAATTGGCTATAGACAGGGAGTCCCTAGATCTCTATAGAGAGAGACAGAAGTTGGGACTAGAGTCCCATGGTGGCAGCAGTTTCCCCAAAGATAGGGAAAGGTCTTATGACCATAGAAACCTGAGCA
This sequence comes from Calotriton arnoldi, assembly GCA_963921515.1. Taxonomy (NCBI): domain Eukaryota; kingdom Metazoa; phylum Chordata; class Amphibia; order Caudata; family Salamandridae; genus Calotriton; species Calotriton arnoldi. Next base: position 31,934 of record CAWUFW010014587.1, read on the forward strand.
AGATTGTCCCTCCCTACCAGAGTGGGGATGACATCCACAAATGGATAACTGCTCTAGAGAGGGCCTGTAAAGTACAGAGGGTCCCTCAGGAGCAGTGGGCAGCAATCTTGTGGCTCTCCTTTGCAGACAAAGGTAGAGACAAGCTCCTCACTGTTAGAGAGGAGGATGCTGATAATTACAAAGTCTTGAAGAGTGCTCTAATTGATGGGTTTGGCCTAACCACTGAACAATACAGGTTAAAGTTCAGGGATACCCAAAAAGCACAGACTCAAGACTGGGTGGACTTTGTTGATTGTTATGCCAAGGCTCTGGAAGGTTGGTTATTGGGCAGTAAGGTATGTGACTTCACAGGATTGTACAATCTGATCATGAGGGAGCAGATTCTTAATAACTGTCAAAATCAGCTGTTGCATCAGCACCTGGTAGACTCTGATCTGACCTCTCCCCAAGAATTGGGAAAGAAGGCAGACAAATGGGTCAGAACCAGGGTGAAGCAGAAGGTACAGAACCAAGGTGGTGACCCTAAGAAGCAAGATTCGAAAACCTCTGACAAGGGTGGGGAGAAGGGTAAAGATCAAAAGTCTTCACAAGGCCCCCAAAAATCTTCTTCAGGTGGGGATTCACAGTCTACCAAAGGGAAAGGCCAAAGGAAACCATGGTGCAAGGTCTGTAAGCAAAAGACCCACTGGACCAGTGATTGCACCAAGTCCAAAGACTCGACTCCAGCCCCCACCAATGCCCCTAAGGCACCTGCTCCCCTAGTGCAGTTACAGTTGGTGGTGGGACTACACAAGCCAAGGGTTTAGTAGGGTTGACCCTGGGTAAAGAGATGAGCTCTGACCTAGTCAGAGAACTCACTCAGGCTGTCCTAGTCTGTGATGGAGGCATGGATATGACCTCCTCTGTGAGTCCCAGTAATCTGGGCAAGTACAGACAACAGCCTTTAATCAATGGAAGAGAGGCTTTGGCATTTAGGGACACAGGGGCAAGTGTCACCATGGTGACACAAGACCTTGTGAATCCTGGCCAGATCATACTTGGTGAAATGTACCAAGTGACCAATGCTAGCAACGTCAGAACAGACCATACTCTGGCAGTTGTTAACTTCTCCTGGGGAGGGGTAACTGGCCTTAAGAAGGTTGTGGTAAGTGCAGACCTACCCGTTGAATGCTTGCTTGGCAATGACTTAGAAACTTCAGCTTGGGCAGAAGTGGAGCTCAGGACCCATGCAGAAATGCTGGGCATCCCTGCAGATGTGTTTGCTGTGACCAGGTCACAAGCCAAAATGTCTAGCACTGAACAGGCCTTGGATTCTGGAATAATGGACCAAGTGCACTCCAAGAAGAGGAGTAGTAGGGTAAAGGCAGTGCCTTCCCCTTGGCTCAGAAGGAAGATCAGTCCCTTGAGGGGGATGATCTCAGTCCTGAGGAAGGAACTGTCCCAGAGGAGCTTGAACCTGACCAGGTTGAGTTCTTGGGGACAGGGGGACCTTCCAGGGCAGATCTGAGCCAGGAGCAGCAGAGCTGCCCCTCTCTTGAACCCCTCAGACAGCAAGCTACTGCTGAGGCTGCTGGGAAAGCTAGTGGTCCCCATACTGTGTATTGGGATGATGGACTCTTGTACTCAGAGTGTAGAGACCCCAAGCCTGGTGCCACCAGGAGGTTGGTTATACCTCTGAAGTTCAGGGGCTTCCTATTGACCCTAGCCCATGACATTCCCTTAGCAGGTCACCTGGGCCAGAACAAGACTTGGGACAGAATTGTCCCTCACTTTCACTGGCCCCACATGTCTGAAGACACCAAGGAGTTTTGTCGCTTCCTGTGTAACCTGCCAGGCCAGTGGCAAGGCAGGTGGCACTACAAAGGCCCCCTGATACCACTACCTGTGGTGGGGGTTCCCTTTGAAAGGGTGGGGATTGACATTGTTGGTCCCATGGATCCCCAAACAGCATCTGGGCACAGGTTTATCCTGGTGGTAGTGGATCATGCCACCAGGTACCCAGAGGCTATTCCCCTTAGGACCACCACAGCACCTGTGGTGGCAAGAGCCCTCCTGGGAATTTTCTCAAGAGTGGGCTTCCTAAGGAGGTTGTATCAGACAGGGATGCAAACTTTATGTCTGGATACTTAAAAGCAATGTGGAAGGAGTGTGGAGTGACTTACAAGTTCACCACACCCTATCACCCACAATGCAATGGTTTAGTTGAGAGATTCAACAAAACCTTGAAGGGCATGATTAAAGGGCTCCCAGAAAAGCTTAGGCGAAGATGGGACATACTCTTGCCCTGCCTTTTATTTGCGTACAGGGAGGTGCCTCAAAAGGGGTTGGCTACAGCCCTTTTGAACTTTTGTTTGGTCACCCTGTCAGGGGTCCATTGTGCTTGGTGAAGGAAGGATGGGAGTTACCTCTCAAGCCCCCAAAGCAAGACATAGTGGACTATGTACTTGGTCTCCGCTCCCGGATGGCTGAGTATATGAAAAGGCAACTAAAAACCTTGAGGCTAGCCAGGAACTTCAAAAAGCCTGGCATGACCAAAGGCTGTACTGACTGTTTACCAGCCAGGACAGAAGGTGTGGGTGCTGGAGCCAGTGGCCCCAGCAGCTCTCCAAGACAAATGGAGTGGACCCCATACCATTGTTGAACAGAAGGGTGAGGTTACCTATTTGGTGGACCTAGGAACACCCAGGAGTCCCCACAGGGTTCTCCATGTCAACAGGTTAAAACCATATGTGGACAGGGCAGACATGGGCTTGCTCATGGCTACTGATGAGGGACAGGAGGAAGAGAGTGACCCACTCCCTGACCTGCTCTCACAGAACCCTGGTGATGGGTCAGTGGATGGTGTAGCCTTGGCAGGCAGCCTCACTACCCAGCAGCAGACTGATTGCAGACATGTGCTCAATCAGTTCAGACACATATTCTCACTGACACCCAGTCAGACTACCTGGTGCACTCATGAAGTGGACACTGGGGACAGTCTGCCTATTAAAAATAAGATTTATAGGCAACCTGACCATGTCAGGGACTGTATCAGGACAGAAGTCCAGAAGATGTTGGATTTGGGAGTTATTGAACCCTCAGATAGCCCTTGGGCTAGTCCAGTGGTCCTTGTGCCAAAACCTCACACCAATGGTGGGAAAAGAGAGATGAGGTTTTGTGTGGACTACAGGGGTCTCAATGCAGTCACTAGGACTGATGCCCATCCAATACCAAGGGCAGATGAGCTAATAGACACTTTGGCCTCAGCCAAGTATCTAAGCACATTTGACCTGACAGCTGGCTACTGGCAGATCAGACTAGCTGATGATGCAAAGCCAAAGACAGCATTCTCAACCCCTAGTGGGCATTATCAATTTGTGGTGATGCCCTTTGGGCTGAAGAATGCACCTGCCACTTTTCAGAGGTTGGTGAATACAGTCCTTACAGGTCTGGAAGCCTATAGTGCAGCATATCTAGATGATATTGCTGTCTTTAGCTCCACCTGGGAGGATCACCTGGTCCACCTCAGAAATGTTTTACAGGCCCTGCAGAAAGCAGGCCTGACTATCAAGGCCACCAAGTGCCAGATGGGGCAGAGTCAGGTTGTGTACCTGGGCCACCTTGTAGGTGGAGGCCAGGTTCAACCACTGCAGAGCAAGATCCAGACCATCATGGACTGGACTGCTCCAACTACCCAGACTCAGGTGAGAGCCTTCTTAGGCCTGACTGGGTACTATAGGAGATTTGTCAAGGGGTATGGATCAATAGTGACACCCCTGAATGACTTAACTTCCAAGAAAATGCCCAAAAAGGTTCAGTGGACAGTTAGCTGTCAAAAGGCATTTGATGACCTAAAGCAGGCCATGTGCACTGCTCCCATTCTACAGAGTCCTGATTACTCCAAGAAGTTCATTGTTCAAACTGATGCATCTGAATTGGGGGTAGGGGCTGTACTGTCACAATTGAATGATGAAGGTCAGGATCAGCCAGTAGCTTTTATTAGCAGAAGGCTGACCCCTAGAGAGAAACGTTGTCAGCCATTGAGAGGGAGGCCTTTGCTGTGGTCTGGGCTCTGAAGAAGTTGAGGCCATACTTGTTTGGTACTCACTTCCTTGTTCAAACAGACCATAAGCCCCTCTTATGGCTAAAACAAATGAAGGGTGAAAACCCCAAACTGCTTAGGTGGTCCATTTCCCTACAGGGGATGGACTTCACAGTGGAACATAGACCTGGGAGTAACCATGCCAATGCAGATGGACTCTCTAGGTACTTCCACTTAGAACATGAAGACTTAACTGGGCAAGGTTAGTTTAATGTCCCTACGTTTGGGGGTTGTGTAGGAGAGTAGGATCTGCTTCACATGGGTACCCCCACTTTTTGCTGATGCTTCACTGTTTTTCGACCTTAGTCTGGCTGGGGCCCTGCTAATCAGAACCCCAGCCTAGCTGCTTCCTCTTTAAAATGGTTTCCATGTGCCTTAGGCACATCTCTGATTGGAATCTGGAGTGCCCTCATAAGTCCCTAGTATATGGTATACTATGTACCCAGGGCATAGGTACCTCAGAGGCCTACCAGGGGCTGCAGCATGTATTGTGCCACCCCTGGAAGGCCATCCAAACTGACACCACAGGTCTGCTACTGCAGCCTGGGTAAGGTGGTGCATGCACTCCTTACTGTGATATAGGCTACCTATATCACTACATACATACACACATATAAACCTATAAGTCACTCCTATGGCAGGCCTTATCAATCCTGAAGGCAGAGTGCGTGGTTCCTATGTGAGAGGGTGCCCCTGCATGAGCTGGGCCCCTCTGCAGCGTTCGGAGACCCTTCTCTGATGCTGTTTGTAGTGCAGCCTGACCATATACTCTTAAGCGCATTATAACCTTGCGTTAAATGCTAACTTTGGGATGGCTGCACGGAAACATGTCGTGTTTGGTGTCAAACATCTTGGAATACTACCCCCGCTAGTTCTGGTGGCGGGGGTAGGATTCCACCCTTCTAGAGGGAAAGACATGTACACACCGGTATACCCGGTACTGACTTTCCAGAGCCCTGGCATCACAAAATGGATGCCGCTGCCACAGACACGAGTCTGGCCTCCTGCTGCTGACCGAAACTCCGGCAGGGGAGGCCTGGACAATAGGTTTCCTGTCCCAGGGAGGTGTAACCACCTCCCCAGACAGGATAGTGTGTATTGGGGCTGGGCGGGAGCACTCTCTGGTGCTTTGAAGTCCTGCACTGGGGGCACACTTGGTGTCCCTGTGCATACCCCAGTTCAAACTGGCTCAGGGGCTTCCAGCCCCTGCTCTGGCGCGAAACTGGACAAAGGGAAAGGGGTGTAACCACCCCTCTGCCCTGACCCTCCCATAGGTGGGGCCACAGAGTATGTCCAACCCCCTACCTTAGTATAAGTAGGGGACCCCAGTCCTTAGGACTTTAGATTAACCTGGACGAAACTCTGACACAGAATCCTGGACCTTCGACGCTCTACTTCAAGATTAGAGGACTGAAGAATCTCCCTTGGGGTCAAGGAGTGACTCCCTGCTTGGCAGGCACCAAAGAAGCAATTGTCCAGTCTGCATCGCTGAAGCTCCCGTCGGACGCCGAAGTCTTTGCATCACCAGAGGTAGATTTCCAGACTTCCCGAGGCTGCCCTGAGTCCCCAGCAAAGCTGAGGCCCGTAGCTGTCGTGGGTAACGTGGAACCATGACCCCTGGACACCAATCGCATTTGCAAGTGCATCCTCTTCTGGGACTCCCACGAAGTCGTACTTTGGGCTCCGAGTAGCCTCAGCCTCCAGCACTAACTGCACCGAAGATCACTGGCCTCCACTCCACGAGTGTCCTGTGAGCCAGCTCCACGTGCATCGTCTTGAGGCTCCTTCGCGGTCGCTAGTCCGTTGGCTAGTAGGCTCTCCCGAAGGCCAATCTTTTTCTGCTTGGGCTCCCTGGTTGCTCCAGGCGTGCCCTGACTTATCCTTGCTGGGTGAGTCCCCCAGACCTTGATGGTCTGCAACATCGTCCTTCTTCCATTTCCCCAAGACTTGCCGTTGCCAAGGCTTGTTGGGTCCAATTTGGTCGCCGATACCCCTGCAATCGACAAACTTTGTGGGACAGCTCGAATCCAGCTCCTGGTTGTCGTCGACACCTCCTGGACCTTGTGGCTGAAGAGTCAAGACAACTGTCAACCTACCTGAAGCACTCGACTTCGGTGGGCATCTGCTCATCGCCTTCCTGGTCACTGGCTAGTGACCCAGACTCTGTCCCCTCTGCTTTCAGGTTCTTCAGATCTTCGATCCACCTTTGGATCCACCCGAACACTTTCGACTTGGTCGCCAGCAGCACTTTGCAGCAGATCGCCATAGAAAGCGACGACGAAACCCGACCCCGAAAGACACCTATGCACCCGGCTCCCCTGGGTGAGGTAACTCGAGTACTCCGGTGCTCCCGTGGGTATTGACACTAGAACAGCCTAGTTCTCAAAGGGTTTGCTCCAAGTCCTCCTCTAAGTGTCCCTTTCTTTTAAATTCTAATCGCGACTTTCCCCATAGAAGTTAACGGCGGTTCGCGGCTGTGTTCATACACTGCACGCGTCCCCCGTGGGCCCCCTGTGTCACTGCCTTGGGTGGTTCCTTGTGGTCCAAGCACTTCTACAGGCTCTAGGCCTTGTGTGTAGCTCAGTCGTGGTTCTTATACCACTTTATTGGTATATGGTTTGGTACGCCCCTAGGGCTCAAACGTGTATTTGTGCTATTACTGTTGATAACTAACTTATAACTTATGTACTTCGAACTCTAGCCTCATAAAGAGACTAGAGGGGTGTGTTTAGCAATAAATACATATATTTTGAATATATACCTGGTGTGGTCCTCTTTCATTTGGTCACTCAAGAGATTATAGACTGGTAAAACAAGCTGCTTTACATTCCTTCAAGACTTAGCCTGAAGGCTGCTCTCCATAGCTACCACTAGGATAGCTTTCAATAAAGGTTGTCTTTAACCTATCTCCAATAAGGGGTTGTTTGGACTGGTGCAAGGTGCCCACTATAATTAGTGGACAGCATATGCCAGGCCAACTTCTCACAGAAGGGTGCAGAAAGAAGCAAGTGAAGTTCAGAAAGAGGCAAGTGAGGTGCAGAAGGAGGCAAGAGAGCTGCAGAAAGAGGCAAGAGAGTTGCAGAAACAGGCAAAAGAGGTGCAGAAAGGGAACAGGTGTGCAGACAGAGGCAAGAGAGGTGCAGAAAGAGGGAAGAGGGGTACAGAAAGAGGCAAGACGGATGCAGAAATTTGCAGCAGAGGTGCAGAAAGAAGCAAGAGCAGTGCAGAAAGATCCAACAGAGGTGCAGAGAGAGGCAAGAAGGGGACAGAAAGAGGCAGGAAACATGCAGAAAGAAGCAAAAGAGGGGCGAAAGAAGCAAGAGAACTGCAGAGAAAGGCAAGAGAGTTGCAGAAAGAGGCAGGAGAGGTGCACAAAGAGGCACAAGGGGTAATGAAAGAGGCAAGAGGGGTGCAGAAAGAAGCAGGAGAAGTGCAGAAAGAAGCAACAGAGGTGCTGAAAGAGGCAAGAGGGGTGCAGAAAGAGGCAAGAGAAGTGCAGAAAGAAGCAACAGAGGTGTCGAAAGTTGCAAGAGAGGTACAGAAACAAGCAAGAAATGTGCAGAAAGTGCCAACAGGTGTGCAGAAAGAGGTAAGAGGGATACAGAAATTTGGAAGAGAGGTGCAGAAAGAAGCAAGAGCAGTATAGAAAGAAGCAAGAGAAGTGCAGAAAGAACGAACAGAGGTGCAAAAAGAGGCAAGAGGGGTGCAGAAAGAGGTAGGAGTGGTGCACAAAGAGGCAAGAGGGGTAAAGAAAGAGGCAGGAGGGGTGCAAAAAGAAGGAAGAGAAGTGCGGAAAGAACCAACAGAGGTGCTGAAAGAGGCACGACGGGTGCGGAAAGAGGCAAGAGGAGTACAGAAAGAAGCAACAGAGGTACAGAAAGAGGCAAGAGAGCTGCAAAAACAGGCAGGAAAGGTGGAGAAAGAGGGAACGGGGTGCAGAAAGAAACAACAGGGGTGCAGAAAGAAGCAAGAGAGGTGCAGAAAGATGCAAAAGAAGTGCAGAAAGAAGCAACAGAGGAGCAGAAAGAGGCAAGAGAGGTGCAAAAAGAGGAGAGAGAAGTGCAGAAAGAAGCAAAAGAGGTGCAGAAAGAGGCAAGAGGGGTGCAGAAAGAGGCAAGAGCAGTGGAGAAAGAACCAAGAGATGTGCAGAAAGAGGCAAGAGAGGTGCAGAAAGAGGCAAGAGAGGTGCAGAAACAAGCAAGAAAGGTGCAGGTCGAGCGATCGGGTGCAGAAAGAGTTAGGAGGGATACAGAAATTTGCAAGAGAGGTGCAGAAAGAAGCAAGAGCAGTATAGAAAGAAGCAAGAGAAGTGCAGAAAGAAGCAAGAGAGTTGGAGAAATAGGGAAGAGGGGTGCAGAAAGAGGTAAGAGGTATGCAGAAATTCGCAAAAGAGGTGCAGAAAGAAGCAAGAGCAGTGCAGAAAGATCCAACAGAGGTGCAGAGAGAGGCAAGAAGGGGACAGAAAGAGGCAGGAAAAGTGCAGAAAGAAGCAAAAGAGGGGCGAAAGAGGCAAGAGAACTGCAGAGAAAGGCAAGAGAGTTGTAGAAAGAGGCAGGAGAGGTGCACAAAAAGGCAAAAGGGGTAATGAAAGAGGCAAGAGGGGTGCAGAAAGAGGCAAGAGAAGTGCAGAAAGAAGCAACAGAGGTGCCGAAAGAGGCAAGAGAGGTGCAGAAACAAGCAAGAAATGTGCAGAAAGTGCGAACAGGTGTGCAGAAAGAGGTAAGAGGGATACAGAAATTTGCAAGAGAGGTGCAGAAAGAAGCAAGAGCAGTATAGAAAGAAGCAAGAGAAGTGCAGAAAGAAGCAAGAGAGGTGGAGAAATAGGGAAGAGGGGGGCAGAAAGAGGTAAGAGGTATGCAGAAATTCGCAAAAGAGGTGCAGAAAGAAGCAAGAGTAGTGCAGAAAGTACCAACAGAGGTTCAAAAAGAGGCAAGAGGGGTGCAGAAAGAGGTAGGAGAGGCGCACAAAGAGGCAAGAGGGGTACAGAAAGAGGCAGGACGGGTACAAAAAGGAAGAGAAGTACAGAAAGAAGCATCAGAGGTGCTGAAAGAGGCACAAAGGGTGCAGAAAGAGCCAAGAGAAGTACAGAAAGAAGCAACAGAGGTACAGAAAGAGGCAAGAGTGGTGCAAAATCAGGCAGTAAATGTGCAGAAAGAGGGAACAGGGGTGCAGAAAGCAACAACAGGGGTGCAGAAAGAAGCAAGAGAGGTGCAGAAAGAGGCAAAAGAAGTGCAGAAAGAAGCAACAGAGGTGCAGAAAGAGGCAAGAGGGATGCAGAAAGAGGAGAGAGAAGTGCAGAAAGAAGCAAAAGAGATGCAGAAAGAGGCAAGAGAGGTGCAGAAAGAGGCAAGAGATGTGCAGAAAAAGGGAAGAGGGTGCAGAAAGAAGCAAGAGAAGTGCAGAAAGAGGCAAGTGAGGTGCAGAGGGAGGCAAGAGAGCTGCAGAAAGAGGCAAGAGAGTTGCAGGAACAGGCAAAAGAGGTGCAGAAAGAGGGAACAGGTGTGCTGACAGAGGCAAAAGAGGTGCAGAAAGAGGGAATAGGGGTACAGAAAGAGGCAAGACGGATGCAGAAATTTGCAACAGAGGTGCAGAAAGAGGCAAGAGGGGTGCAGAAAGAGGCAAGAGAAGTGCAGAAAGAAGCAACAGAGGTGTCGAAAGAGGCAAGAGAGGTACAGAAACAAGCAAGAAATGTGCAGAAAGTGCGAACAGGTGTGCAGAAAGAGGTAAGAGGGATACAGAAATTTGGAAGAGAGGTGCAGAAAGAAGCAAGAGCAGTATAGAGAGAAGCAAGAGAAGTGCAGAAAGAACGAACAGAGGTGCAAAAAGAGGCAAGAGGGGTGCAGAAAGAGGTAGGAGTGGTGCACAAAGAGGCAAGAGGGGTAAAGAAAGAGGCAGGAGGGGTGCAAAAAGAAGGAAGAGAAGTGCGGAAAGAACCAACAGAGGTGCTGAAAGAGGCATGACGGGTGCGGAAAGAGGCAAGAGGAGTGCAGAAAGAAGCAACAGAGGTACAGAAAGAGGCAAGAGAGCTGCAAAAACAGGCAGGAAAGGTGGAGAAAGAGGGAACGGGGTGCAGAAAGAAACAACAGGGGTGCAGAAAGAAGCAAGAGAGGTGCAGAAAGAGGCAAAAGAAGTGCAGAAAGAAGCAGCAGAAAGAGGCAAGAGAGGTGCAAAAAGAGGAGAGAGAAGTGCAGAAAGAAGCAAAAGAGGTGCAGAAAGAGGCAAGAGGGGTGCAGAAAGAGGCAAGAGCAGTGGAGAAAGAACCAAGAGATGTGCAGAAAGAGGCAAGAGAGGTGCAGAAAGAGGCAAGAGAGGTGCAGAAACAAGCAAGAAAGGTGCAGGTCGAGCGATCGGGGTGCAGAAAGAGTTAGGAGGGATACAGAAATTTGCAAGAGAGGTGCAGAAAGAAGCAAGAGCAGTATAGAAAGAAGCAAGAGAAGTGCAGAAAGAAGCAAGAGAGATGGAGAAATAGGGAAGAGGGGTGCAGAAAGAGGTAAGAGGTATGCAGAAATTCGCAAAAGAGGTGCAGAAAGAAGCAAGAGCAGTGCAGAAAGATCCAACAGAGGTGCAGAGAGAGGCAAGAAGGGGACAGAAAGAGGCAGGAAAAGTGCAGAAAGAAGCAAAAGAGGGGCGAAAGAGGCAAGAGAACTGCAGAGAAAGGCAAGAGAGTTGCAGAAAGAGGCAGGAGAGGTGCACAAAAAGGCAAAAGGGGTAATGAAAGAGGCAAGAGGGGTGCAGAAAGAGGCAAGAGAAGTGCAGAAAGAAGCAACAGAGGTGCCGAAAGAGGCAAGAGAGGTGCAGAAACAAGCAAGAAATGTGCAGAAAGTGCGAACAGGTGTGCAGAAAGAGGTAAGAGGGATACAGAAATTTGCAAGAGAGGTGCAGAAAGAAGCAAGAGCAGTATAGAAAGAAGCAAGAGAAGTGCAGAAAGAAGCAAGAGAGGTGGAGAAATAGGGAAGAGGGGTGCAGAAAGAGGTAAGAGGTATGCAGAAATTCACAAAAGAGTTGCAGAAAGAAGCAAGAGCAGTGCAGAAAGTACCAACAGAGGTTCAAAAAGAGGCAAGAGGGGTGCAGAAAGAGGTAGGAGAGGCGCACAAAGAGGCAAGAGGGGTACAGAAAGAGGCAGGACGGGTACAAAAAGGAAGAGAAGTACAGAAAGAAGCATCAGAGGTGCTGAAAGAGGCACAAAGGGTGCAGAAAGAGGCAAGAGAAGTACAGAAAGAAGCAACAGAGGTACAGAAAGAGGCAAGAGTGGTGCAAAATCAGGCAGTAAAGGTGCAGAAAGAGGGAACAGGGGTGCAGAAAGCAACAACAGGGGTGCAGAAAGAAGCAAGAGAGGTGCAGAAAGAGGCAAAAGAAGTGCAGAAAGAAGCAACAGAGGTGCAGAAAGAGGCAAGAGGGATGCAGAAAGAGGAGAGAGAAGTGCAGAAAGAAGCAAAAGAGATGCAGAAAGAGGCAAGAGAGGTTCAGAAAGAGGCAAGAGATGTGCAGAAAAAGGGAAGAGGGTGCAGAAAGAAGCAAGAGAAGTGCAGAAAGAGGCAAGTGAGGTGCAGAGGGAGGCAAGAGAGCTGCAGAAAGAGGCAAGAGAGTTGCAGGAACAGGCAAAAGAGGTGCAGAAAGAGGGAACAGGTGTGCTGACAGAGGCAAAAGAGGTGCAGAAAGAGGGAATAGGGGTACAGAAAGAGGCAAGACGGATGCAGAAATTTGCAACAGAGGTGCAGAAAGAAGCAAGAGCAGTGCAGAAAAATCCAACAGAGGTGCAGAGAGAGGCAAGAAGGGGACAGAAAAAAGCAAGAAAAGTGCAGAAAGAAGCAAAAGAGAGGCAAGAGAACTGCAGAGAAAGGCAAGAGAGGTGCAAAAAGAGGCAGGAGAGGTGGACAAAGAGGCAAAAGGGGTACAGAAAGAGGCAAGAGAAGAGCAGAAAGAAGCAACAGAGGTACCGAAAGAGGCAAGAGAGGTACAGAAACAAGCAAGAAAGGTGCAGAAAGAGCGAACAGGGGTGCAGAAAGAGGTAAGAGGGATACAGAAATTTGCAAGAGAGGTGCAGAAAGAAGCAAGAGCAGTATAGAAAGAAGCAAGAGAAGTGCAGAAAGAAGCAAGAAAGGTGGAGAAATAGGGAAGAGGGGTGCAGAAAGAGGAAAGAGGGATGCAGAAATTTACAAAAGAGGTGCAGAAAGAAGCAAGAGCAGTGCAGAAAGAACCAACAGTGGTGCAGAAAGAGGCAAGAAGGGTGCAGAAAGAGGTAGGAGAGGTGCACAAAGAGGCAAGAGGGGTACAGAAAGAGGCAGGACGGGTGCAGAAAGAAGGAAGAGAAGTGCAGAAAGAAGCAACAGAGGTGCTGAAAGAGGCACGAAGGGTGCAGGAACAGGCAAGAGAAGTTCAGAAAGAAGCAACAGAGGTACAGAAAGAGGAAAGAGAGGTGCAAAAACAGGCAGGAAAGGTGCAGAAAGAGGGAATAGGGGTGCAGAAAGAGGCAAGAGAGGTGCAAAAAGAGGGAAGAGGGGTGCAGAAAGAGGCAAGAGGGGTGCAGAAAGAAGCAAGTGAGGTGCAGAAAGAGGCGAAAGAGGTGCAGAAATATGCAAGAGAGGTGCAGAAACAAGCTAGAGAAGTGCAGAAAGAGGCAAGAGAATTGCTGAAAAAAGCAACAGAGATGTAGAAAGAAGCAAGAGAAGTGCAGAAAGAGGCAAGTGAGGTGCAGAAAGAGGCAAGAGAGGTACAGAAAATGGCAAGAGAACTGCAGAAAAAGGCAAGAGGGATGCAAAAAAGGGAAGAAGGGTGCAAAAAGAAGCAACAGAGATGCGGAGAGAAGCAAGAGAAGTGCAGAAAGAAGCAAGAGAGGTGCAAAAAGAGGGAGGATGAGTGCAGAAAGAGACTACAGGGGTGCAGAAAGAAGCAAGAGAGGTGCAGAAAGAGGCAAAAGAAGTGCAGAAAGAAGAAACAGAGGTGCAGAAAGAGGCAAGAGGGGTGCAGTAAGAGGAGAGAGAAGTGCAGAAAGAAGCAAAAGAGGTACAACAAGAGGCAAGAGGGTGCAGCACGAAGCAAGAGCAGTGCTGAAAGAACCAAGAGATGTGCAGAAAGAAGCAAGAGAAGTGCAGAAAGAGGCAAGTGAGGTGCAGAAGGAGGCAAGAGAACTGCAGAAAGAGGCAAGAGAGTTGCAGAAACCGGCAAGAGAGGTGCAGAAAGAGGGAAGATTTGTACAGAAAGAGGCAAGAGAGATGCAGAAATTTGCAACAGAGGTGGAGAAAGAGGCAAGAGGGGTACAGAAAGAGGCAAGAAAAGTACAAAAAGAGGTGCAGAAAGAGGGAAGAGGGGTGCAGAAAGAGGCAAGAGAAGTGCATAAAAGAGCAACAGAGGTGCCGAAAGAGGCAAGAGAGGTGCAGAAACAGGCAAGAGAGGTGCAGAAAGAGGGAACAGGGGTGCAGAAAGAGGTAAGTGGGATATAGAAATTTGCAAGAGAGGTGCAGAGAGATGCAAGAGCAGTGCAGAAAGAAGCAAGTGAGGTGCAGAAAGAGGCGAAAGAGGTGCAGAAATATGCAAGAGAGGTGCAGAAACAAGCTAGAGAAGTGCAGAAAGAGGCAAGAGAATTGCAGAAAAAGGCAAGAGGGATGCAAAAAAGGGAAGAAGGGTGCAGAAAGAAGCAACAGAGATGCGGAGAGAAGCAAGAGAAGTGCAGAAAGAAGCAAGAGAGGTGCAAAAAGAGGGAGGATGAGTGCAGAAAGAGACTACAGGGGTGCAGAAAGAAGCAAGAGAGGTGCAGAGAAAGGCAAGAGAGGTGCAGAAAGAGGCAGGAGAGGTGTGCAAAGAAGCAAAGGGGTACAGAAAGAGGCAAGAGGGGTGCAGAAAGAAGCAAGAAAAATGCAGAAAGAAGCAACAGAGGTGCTGAAAGAGGGAAGAGGGGTGCAGAAAGAGGCAAGAGAAGTGCAGAAAGGAGCAACAGAGGTGCCGAAAGAGGCAAGAGAGGTGCAGAAACAGGCAAGAGAGGTGCAGAAAGAGGGAACAGGGGTGCAGAAAGAGGTAAGTGGGATATAGAAATTTGCAAGAGAGGTGCAGAGAGATGCAAGAGCAGTGCAGAAAGAAGCAAGTGAGGTGCAGAAAGAGGCGAAAGAGGTGCAGAAATATGCAAGAGAGGTGCAGAAACAAGCTAGAGAAGTGCAGAAAGAGGCAAGAGAATTGCTGAAAAAAGCAACAGAGGTGTAGAAAGAAGCAAGAGAAGTGCAGAAAGAGGCAAGTGAGGTGCAGAAAGAGGCAAGAGAGGTACAGAAAATGGCAAGAGAACTGCAGAAAAAGGCAAGAGGGATGCAAAAAAGGGAAGAAGGGTGCAGAAAGAAGCAACAGAGATGCGGAGAGAAGCAAGAGAAGTGCAGAAAGAAGCAAGAGAGGTGCAAAAAGGGGGAGGATGAGTGCAGAAAGAGACTACAGGGGTGCAGAAAGAAGCAAGAGAGGTGCATAAAGAGGCAAAAGAAGTGCAGAAAGAAGCAACAGAGGTGCAGAAAGAGGCAAGAGGGGTGCAGAAACAGGAGAGAGAAGTGCAGAAAGAAGCAAAAGAGGTACAAAAAGAGGCAAGAGGGTGCAGCACGAAGCAAGAGCAGTGCTGAAAGAACCAAGAGATGTGCAGAAAGAGGCAAGAGATGTGCAGAAAGAGGCAAGAGATGTGCAGAAAAAGAGAAGAAGGGTGCAGAAAGAAGCAAGAGAAGTGCAGAAAGAGGCAAGTGAGGTGCAGAAGGAGGCAAGTGAACTGCAGAAAGAGGCAAGAGAGTTGCAGAAACAGGCAAAAGGGGTGCAGAAAGAGGGAACAGGTATGCAAACAGAGGCAAGAGAGGTGCAGAAAGAGGGAAGATTTGTACAGAAAGAGGCAAGAGAGATGCAGAAATTTGCAACAGAGGTGCAGAAAGAAGCAAGAGCAGTGCAGAAAGAACCAACAGAGGTGGAGAAAGAGGCAAGAAAAGTACAAAAAGAATCAAAAGAGGTGCAGAAAGAAGCAAGAGAACTGCAGAGAAAGGCAAGAGAGGTGCAGAAAGAGGCAGGAGAGGTGTGCAAAGAGGGCAAAGGGGTACAGAAAGAGGCAAGAGGGGTGCAGAAAGAAGCAAGAAAAATGCAGAAAGAAGCAACAGAGGTGCTGAAAGAGGGAAGAGGGGTGCAGAAAGAGGCAAGAGAAGTGCAGAAAGGAGCAACAGAGGTGCCAAAAGAGGCAAGAGAGGTGCAGAAACAGGCAAGAGAGGTGCAGAAAGAGGGAACAGGGGTACAGAAAGAGGTAAGTGGGATATAGAAATTTGCAAGAGAGGTGCAGAGAGATGCAAGAGCAGTGCAGAAAGAAGCAAGAGTAGTGCAGAAAGAAGCAAGAGAGGTGGAGAAATAGGGAAGAGGGGTGCCGAAAGAGGGATGCAGAAATTTGCAAAAGAGGTGCAGAAAGAAGCAAGAGCAGTGCAGAAAGAACCAACAGAGGTGCAAAAAGAGGCAAGAGGGGTGCAGAAAGAGGTAGGAGAGGTACACAAAGAGGAAAGAGGGGTACAGAAAGAGGCAGGAAGGGTGCAGAAAGAAGGAAGAGAAGTACAGAAAGAAGCAACAGAGGTGCTGAAAGAGGCGTGAAAGGTGCAGAAAGAGGCAAGAGAAGTGCAAAAAGAAGCAACAGAGGTACAGAAAGAGGCCAGAGAGGTACAGAAACAGGCAGGAAAGGTGCTGAAAGAGGGAAGAGGGGTGCAGAAAGAGGCAAGAGAAGTGCAGAAAGGAGCAACAGAGGTGCCGAAAGAGGCAAGAGAGGTGCAGAAACAGGCAAGAGAGGTGCAGAAAGAAGGAACAGGGGTACAGAAAGAGGTAAGTGGGATATAGAAATTTGCAAGAGAGATGCAGAGAGATGCAAGAGCAGTGCAGAAAGAAGCAAGAGTAGTGCAGAAAGAAGCAAGAGAGGTGGAGAAATAGGGAAGAGGGGTGCCGAAAGAGGAAAGAGTGATGCAGAAATTTGCAAAAGAGATGCAGAAAGAAGCAAGAGCAGTGCAGAAAGAACCAACAGAGGTGCAAAAAGAGGCAAGAGGGGTGCAGAAAGAGGTAGGAGAGGTACACAAAGAGGAAAGAGGGGTACAGAAAGAGGCAGGAGGGGTGCAGAAAGAAGGAAGAGAAGTACAGAAAGAAGCAACAGAGGTGCTGAAAGAGGCGTGAAAGGTGCAGAAAGAGGCAAGAGAAGTGCAAAAAGAAGCAACAGAGGTACAGAAAGAGGCCAGAGAGGTACAGAAACAGGCAGGAAAGGTGCGGAAAGAGGGAACAGGGGTGCAGAAAGAGGCAAGAGAGGTGCAGAGAGAGGTAAGAGGGGTGCAGAAAGAGGCAAGAGGGGTGCAGAAAGGAGCAAGTGAGGTGCAGAAAGAGGCAACAGAGGTGCAGAAAGAAGCAAGAGTGGTGCAGAAACAAGCAAGCGAAGTGCAGAAAGAGGCAAGAGAATTGCTGAAAGAAGCAACAGAGGTGTAGAAAGAAGCAAGAGAAGTGCAGAAAGAGGCAAGTGAGGTGCAGAAAGAGGCAAGAGAGGTAGAGAAAATGGCAAGAGAACTGCAGAAAGAGGCTAGAGGGATGCAAAAGATGGAAGAAGGGTGCAGAAAGAAGCAAGAAAGGTGCAGAAAGAAGCAAGAGAAGTGCAGAAAGAAGCAAGAGAGGTGCAGAAAGAGGTAGACAAGTGCAGAAAGAGACAACAGGGGTGCAGAAAAAAGCAAGAGAGGTGCAGAAAGAGGCAAAATAAGTGCAGAAAGAAGCAACAGAGGTGCAGAAAGAGGCAAGAGGGATGCAGAAAGAGGAGAGAGAAGTGCAGAAAGAAGCAAAAAAGGTGCAGAAAGAGGCAATATGGGTGCAGGAAGAGGCAAGAGCAGTGCAGAAAGAACCAAGAGATGTGCAGAAGAGGCAAGAGAGGTGCAGAAAGAGGCAGAAGATGTGCAGAAAAGGGGAAGCAGGGTGCAGAAAGAAGCAAGAGAAGTGCAGAAAGAGGCAAGTGAGGTGCAGAAGGAGGCAGGAGAACTGCAAAAAGAGGCAAGAGAGTTGCAGAAA
Organism: Calotriton arnoldi; assembly: GCA_963921515.1. NCBI lineage: Eukaryota > Metazoa > Chordata > Amphibia > Caudata > Salamandridae > Calotriton > Calotriton arnoldi. The sequence goes on from CAWUFW010014587.1 coordinate 49,035, forward strand.
CAGGCAAAAGGGGTGCAGAAAGAGGGAACAGGTGTGCTGACAGAGGCACGAGAGGTGCAGAAAGAGGGAAGAGGGATGCAGACATTTGCAAGAGAGGTGCAGAAAGAAGCAAGAGAGGTGCAGAAAAAAGCAAGAGAAGTGCATTGAGATGCAAGAGAATTGCTGAAAGAAGCAACAGAGGTGTAGAAAAAAGCAAGAGAAGTGCAGAAAGAGGCAAGTGAGGTACAGAAAGAGGCAAGAGAGGTGCAGTATGTAGGAAGGTGGAATCTGACTATATGGTTGCCCCCACTTTTTTTTATGGTGTTTTGCTGGTTTATGACTTAGTTGGACTGGGATCCTGCTATTCAGGGCCCCAGTCTATCTGCTTTCTCTGTAAAAAGGTTTCCATGTGCCTTAGGCACATCTCTGATTGGAATCTGGAGTGCCCTTATAAGTCCCTAGTATATGGTATACTATGTACCCAGGGCATAGGTACCTCAGAGGCCTGCCAGGGGCTGCAGCATGTATTATGCCACCCCTGGAAGGCCATCCAAACTGACACCACAGGTCTGCTACTGCAGCCTGGGTAAGGTGGTGCATGCACCCTTTACTGTGATATAGGTTACCTATATCACTAAATACATACACACATATAAACCTATAAGTCACTCCTAAGGCAGGCCTTATCAATCCTAAAGGCAGAGTGCATGGTTCCTATGTGAGAGGGTGCCCCTGCATGAGCAGGGCCCCTCTGCAGCGTTCGGAGACCATCTCTGATGCTGTTTGTAGTGCAGCCTGACCATATACTCTTAAGCGCATTATATCTCGCGGTAAAATGCTAACTTTGGAATGGCTGCACCTAAACATGTCGTGTTTGGTGTCAAACATCTTGGAATACTACCCCCCGCCAATCCTGGCGGCGGGGGTAGCATTCCACCCTTCTAGAGGGAAAGACATGTTAACTCTGGCTTACCCGGTAACTTCTTTCTGAAGCCCTGGCATCACAAAATGGATGCTGCTGCCACAGACACAAGTCTGGTCTCCTGCTGCTGGACGAAACTCCGGCAGGGGAGGCCTGGACAATAGGTTTCCTGTTGCAGGGAGGTGTGACCACCTCCCCAGACAGGATAATGTGTATTGGGGCTGGGTGGGTGCACTCTTAGAGTGCTTTGAAGTCCTGCACTGGGGAGCAAAAGGCTCCTCTGTGCATATGCCAGTTCAAACCAGCTCAGGGGCTACCTGCCCCTGCTCTGGCGCGAAACTGGACAAAGGGAAGTGGGTGTAGCCACCCCTCCCTTGACCCTCCCATAGGTGGGGTCATAGAGTTAGTCCCTCCCTGTTTTACTGGTTAAAATGGGGAACCCTTGCCACAGCAAGATTAGATTATACCTGGACGAAACTCTGAAATAGAATCCTGGACCTTCGACGCTCTACTCACGATTAGAGGACTGAAGAATCTCCCTTGGGGTCAAGGAGTGACTCCCCTGCTTGGCAGGCACCAAAGAAGCATCTGTCCGGTTCGCATCACTGAAGCTCCTGTCGGACGCCGAAGTCATCGCATCACCAGAGGTGGATTCTCAGACTTCCCCGAGGCTACCCTGAGTCCCCAGCAAAGCTGAGGCCCGTGGCTATCGTGGGTAACGTGAGACCGTGACCCCTGGACACCGAGCACATTTGCAAGTGCACCATCTTCTGGGTCTCCCAAGAAGTCATGCTTTGGGCTCCAAGTAGCCCTAGCCTCCAGCACCACCTGCGCTGAAGATCACTGGCCCCCACTCCACGAGTGTCCTGTAAGCCAGCTCCACGTGCGGCGTCACGAGGCTCCTTCACGGTCGCTAGCCCGTTGGCTAGTAGCCCTTCCCGAAGGCCAATCTTTTCTTTACTTGGCAGTCTGGTTGCTCCAGGCCTGCCCTCACTTACCCTTGCTGGGTGAGTTCCCCAGACCTTGCTGGTCTGCATCATCGACGATCTACATCTTACTCGAGACTTGCCGTTGCCAAGGCTTGTTGGGTCCAATCTGGTTGCCGACACCTCTGCACTCGACAGACATCGAGCATCAGCCCGAATCCTGCTCCTGGTCGCCAACAACGCCTCCTGGACATCGTGGCTGAAGAGTCAAGACAACCGTCATTGAATCTGAAGCACTCGGCATCGGTGGGCATCGGTCCATCGCCTCCCTGGTCACTGGCTAGTGACCCAGACTCTGTCCCCTCTGCTTTCAGGTTCTTCAGAACTCCGATCCACTCTTGGATCCACCCGGACACTTTTCTCCTGGTCGCCAGCAGCACTTTGCAGCAGATCGCCATAAGAACCGACGACGAAACCCGACCCCGAAAGGCACCTATGCACCCGGCTTCCCTGGGTGAGGTAACACGAGTACTCCGGTGCTCCCGTGGGTAGAGACTCTTCAAAGTCCTAGATCTCAAAGGGTTTTGTCCTAGTCCTCTTCTAAGTGTCCCTTTCCTCTATTTTCCCGATCCCGACTTTCTCCATAGAAGTTAACGGCGTATCGCGGTTGTGTATTTACACTGCACGCGTCTCCCGTGGGTCCCCTGTGTCACTACCTTGGGTGGTTCCTTGTGGTCCAAGCACTTCTAGAGGCTCTAGGCCTAGTGTCTAGTTCAGTCGTGGTTCGCATACCACTTTATTGGTATATGGTTTGGTACGCCCCTAGGGCCCAAACGTGTATTTGTGCTATTACTGTGAATTAAGATCTTATAACCTATGTACTTCGAACTCTAGCCTCATAAAGAGACTAGAGGGGTGTGTTTAGTAATAAATACATATATTTTGAATATATACCTGGTGTGGTGCTCTTTCATTTGGTCACTCAAGAGATTATAGACTGGTAAAACAAGCTGCTTTACATTCCTTCAAGACTCAGCCTGAAGGCTGCTCTCCACAGCTACCACTAGGATAGCTTTCAATAAGGTTGTCTTTAACCTACCTACCATAAGAGTCGATTTGGACTGGTGCAAGGTGCCCACTATAATTAGTGGACAGCATATGCCAGGCCAACTTCTCACATTGGTGGCAGCGGTGGGATTCCAGCTTGCTATTGTTTTACCAGATAATCTCAATTGAATTGATCAACTGAAAACCACTAAAGGTACCTAAGGTACATATAATTTAAGCTTAGAATATCAGTAAGTTCTACTGAACTTAGAGTTGTGTGTTAAGGGATAGCACAACCCTTTCTACAACTCAAGAGAGTTTAGTAGGCCACACTAGAGTAGGTAGTGCATACACCACACCACACTAGTAATGTCTTTAAAAGCAGGATCTAGAGATGCCCTGCAGGAAGCCATTGAGCTTCCCCCTCCAAGTATGACACACTCCCATTCTTGGAACTGAGAGCTTTGTGTAACGTGAGGAAATTAAGGACAGGCCAAAGTCCCACCACCCAACACCTCCAGGAGTTGTTGGTGGCTTATGATCTTAGTAAGTCTTCAGAGACTGAAGGGGTAGGAGCAGAGGGTGGGCCAGCAGATGAGGAAGGGGCCAGGGGTACCACTACCCCCAGCCCCCCTCTGAAACTGACCAGGAGGGTGACAATGACCCTGACCTGGAGAACCCAATCCCTTCTGGGGAAGATGAAGATGAGGATCTAGAGAACCACACCTTTCTCCCCCAGGAAGGATTATGAGTGTGCACAGAAAGTCTAGGTCTCCTTCTCAGGAGTCTAACCACTCTGGCACCTCAATAGGGAGCTCTGTTTCTTCTCACAGGAGGGAATCCTCTCATGAGAGAAGAAAGAGACTGGTCCAGTATGAGGAAACTCAACTAGAGATCAGGAAGAAGCAATTGGCTTTAGATAGAGAATCCCTAGATCTCCTTAGAGAGAGAAGAAAGTTGGGACTAGAGTCCCATGGTGGCAGCAATATCCCTAGAGATAGGGAAAGGTCTTATGACCATAGAAACCTAAACAAGATTGTCCCTCCCTACCAGAGTGGGGATGACATCCACAAATGGATAACTGCACTGGAGAGGGCCTGTAAAGTTCAGAAGGTCCCCCAGAGGCAGTGGGCAGCAATCTTGTGGCTCTCCTTTGCAGACAAAGGTAGAGACAAGCTCCTCACTGTAAGAGAAGAGGATGCTGACAATTACACAGTCTTGAAGAGTGCTCTGATAGATGGGTTTGGCCTAACCACTGAACAGTATAGGTTGAAGTTCAGAGACACCCAAAAAGCTCAGACTCAAGACTGGGTTGATTTTGTAGATTGTGCTACAAAGGCTCTGGAAGGTTGGATACATGGCAACAAAGTGCATGACTTTTTAGGATTGTACAATTTGATTATGAGGGAGCAGATCCTTAATAATTGTCAAAACCAGCTTTTGCACCAGTATCTGGTGGACTCTGATCTGACCTCTCCCCAAGAATTGGGAAAGAAGGCAGACAAATGGGTCAGAACCAGAGTAAAAACTAGAAATCAGGGTGGTGACCAGAAGAAAGATTCTACTAAGTCCCAAGAGAAAGGTGGGGATAAATCTAAGGATAAGTCCCCTACAGGGCCCCAAAATTCCTCTTCTGGGGGTGGGTCCCAAACTCCTTCCTCTCCTGAAAAGAAACCATATTGCCATGTCTGTAAAAAGCCTGGGCACTGGAAAACTGATCCCAGTTGCCCCAGGATTGGCAATAAAGAAAATGTTCCTCCCACAACTACTACCACCCCTCCTGGTACTACCAGTAGTAATCCTCCAGTTGGGAGTAGTGCACCCAAAAAGTTAGGTGCTTTTGCAAGAGGAACAGAGGTGGGCCCTAGTTTAGACAGGGACCCCTCAACAGACTCCTCTGACTCTGATGGTGGTATAGGATTTGCCACCTTTACCATGGGTCCCATAGCATTGGGCAGGTACAGACTGGAGCCAATGATTAATGGTCAGAAAGCTGTGGCATTTAGGGACACAGGGGCTAGTGTCACCATGGTGGCAGGGAAACTAGTCCCCCTCACCAGCTTTTACCTGAGTTTAAATACCAGGTGACCAACATTGATGGTGTCAGAACAGATCACCCCATGGCCATAGTCAATCTCAGCTGGGAGGGGGTCACAGGCCCAAAAAGAGTGGCAGTGTCCCCAACCCTACCTGTAGATTGCCTGATGGGCAATGATTTGGAAATTTCAGCCTGGGCTGAAGTTGAACACCAAACCCATCTTAGGATGTTGGGCGTCCCTGCAAAGGTTAGTGGGGCTGTGATGGCCACAGCCCCAGCCCAAGAATTTGGAGAGATGGAGCCTGAAAGAATGGCCCACTCCCCCCAAAAGAGAGCACAAGGGTTGAAGAAAAGTCTTCTTCCCCCAGACAGTAGGTAAGGGTCAGCCTCCTCAGGGAACTGACCCTACCCCTAGTGAAGGAACTGCCACAGAGGTAGTCAGGCCTGGCCTGGCCACACCCCTGATGGCAGAGGACCCTTCCACGGTGGTACCCAGTCTGGAGCAGGTAACCTGCCCCTCTCTACCCTGCCTCAGTCAGCCCAGGGCTGCAGAGGTCAGGGAGGTCAGTGGACCCCCCGGGCCCCCTGTCCAGAGGAAGCCCCCATCAGCAGATTAGGGGCACCCAGTCTAGTAGCCCTAGCCAGGTGAAAATTCCTCTACACACTGAGGGATCCCCCATACCTTTATGTAGGGACCTCCCCCAGAAGGACTCTGGTAGGCAAGGGCAAACCTGGGACCAGAAGGTTCCAAACCTGCCATGTCCCTCCAGTGTTCCATCCAAAGGGACCCAACCCCCAGCTGTAGGCAGCCAAAGGTTGACCCTTAGAGCAAAGTGCAACTCAGTCATGGAAAGACAGGCATACATGGTGACCAGTGATCTGAGGAAGCTGAGGCCAACATTCCTAGGGCCTCACTTCCCTACTCAGACACCTCACCAGCCTTGTACTTTACCTAAGCACACCAGAGGTAGTGATTCCCTATGGTGGAGACCCTCTCATACCCTTAGGGTGAGGGATTGCTTAGTGGACCATAACATAGGGGGCAACCATGCTAGTGCAGGTGCTTCCTTATATGGCCACTTAGTCAATATAGGCTCAACTGGCCAAGGTTAGCCTTATCTCCTTTCGTTTGGGGGGTTATGTAGGAAGGTGGAATCTGACTATATGGTTGCCCCCACTTTTTTTATGGTGTTTTGCTGGTTTATGACTTAGTTGGACTGGGATCCTGCTATTCAGGGCCCCAGTCTATCTGCTTTCTCTGTAAAAAGGTTTCCATGTGCCTTAGGCACATCTCTGATTGGAATCTGGAGTGCCCTTATAAGTCCCTAGTATATGGTATACTATGTACCCAGGGCATAGGTACCTCAGAGGCCTGCCAGGGGCTGCAGCATGTATTATGCCACCCCTGGAAGGCCATCCAAACTGACACCACAGGTCTGCTACTGCAGCCTGGGTAAGGTGGTGCATGCACCCCTTACTGTGATATAGGTTACCTATATCACTAAATACATACACACATATAAACCTATAAGTCACTCCTAAGGCAGGCCTTATCAATCCTAAAGGCAGAGTGCATGGTTCCTATGTGAGAGGGTGCCCCTGCATGAGCAGGGCCCCTCTGCAGCGTTCGGAGACCATCTCTGATGCTGTTTGTAGTGCAGCCTGACCATATACTCTTAAGCGCATTATATCTCGCGGTAAAATGCTAACTTTGGAATGGCTGCACCTAAACATGTCGTGTTTGGCGTCAAACATCTTGGAATACTACCCCCCGCCAATCCTGGTGGCGGGGGTAGCATTCCACCCTTCTAGAGGGAAAGACATGTTAACTCTGGCTTACCCGGTAACTTCTTTCTGAAGCCCTGGCATCACAAAATGGATGCTGCTGCCACAGACACAAGTCTGGCCTCCTGCTGCTGGACGAAACTCCGGCAGGGGAGGCCTGGACAATAGGTTTCCTGTTGCAGGGAGGTGTGACCACCTCCCCAGACAGGATAATGTGTATTGGGGCTGGGTGGGTGCACTCTTAGAGTGCTTTGAAGTCCTGCACTGGGGGAGCAAAGGCTCCTCTGTGCATATGCCAGTTCAAACCAGCTCAGGGGCTACCTGCCCCTGCTCTGGCGCGAAAATGGACAAAGGGAAGTGGGTGTAGCCACCCCCTCCCTTGACCCTCCCATAGGTGGGGTCATAGAGTTAGTCCCTCCCTGTTTTACTGGTTAAAATGGGGAACCCTTGCCACAGCAAGATTAGATTATACCTGGACGAAACTCTGAAATAGAATCCTGGACCTTCGACGCTCTACTCACGATTAGAGGACTGAAGAATCTCCCTTGGGGTCAAGGAGTGACTCCCCTGCTTGGCAGGCACCAAAGAAGCATCTGTCCGGTTCGCATCACTGAAGCTCCCGTCGGACGCCGAAGTCATCGCATCACCAGAGGTGGATTCTCAGACTTCCCCGAGGCTACCCTGAGTCCCCAGCAAAGCTGAGGCCCGTGGCTATCGTGGGTAACGTGAGACCGTGACCCCTGGACACCAAGCACATTTGCAAGTGCACCATCTTCTGGGTCTCCCAAGAAGTCGTGCTTTGGGCTCCGAGTAGCCCTAGCCTCCAGCACCACCTGCACCGAAGATCACTGGCCCCCACTCCACGAGTGTCCTGTAAGCCAGCTCCACGTGCGGCGTCACGAGGCTCCTTCGCGGTCGCTAGCCCGTTGGCTAGTAGCCCTTCCCGAAGGCCAATCTTTTCTTTACTTGGCAGTCTGGTTGCTCCAGGCCTGCCCTCACTTACCCTTGCTGGGTGAGTTCCCCAGACCTTGCTGGTCTGCATCATCGACGATCTACATCTTACTCGAGACTTGCCGTTGCCAAGGCTTGTTGGGTCCAATCTGGTCGCCGACACCTCTGCACTCGACAGACATCGAGCAACAGCCCGAATCCTGCTCCTGGTTGCCGACAACGCCTCCTGGACCTCGTGGCTGAAGAGTCAAGACGACCGTCATCGAATCTGAAGCACTCTGCATCGGTGGGCATCGGTCCATCGCCTCCCTGGTCACTGACTAGTGACCCAGACTCTGTCCCCTCTGCTTTCAGGTTCTTCAGAACTCCGATCCACTCTTGGATCCACCCGGACACTTTTCTCCTGGTCGCCAGCAGCACTTTGCAGCAGATCGCCATAAGAACCGACGACGAAACCCGACCCCGAAAGGCACCTATGCACCCGGCTTCCCTGGGTGAGGTAACACGAGTACTCCGGTGCTCCCGTGGGTAGAGACTCTTCAAAGTCCTAGATCTCAAAGGGTTTTGTCCTAGTCCTCTTCTAAGTGTCCCTTTCCTCTATTTTCCCGATCCCGACTTTCTCCATAGAAGTTAACGGCGTATCGCGGTTGTGTATTTACACTGCACGCGTCTCCCGTGGGTCCCCTGTGTCACTACCTTGGGTGGTTCCTTGTGGTCCAAGCACTTCTAGAGGCTCTAGGCCTAGTGTCTAGTTCAGTCGTGGTTCGCATACCACTTTATTGGTATATGGTTTGGTACGCCCCTAGGGCCCAAACGTGTATTTGTGCTATTACTGTGAATTAAGATCTTATAACCTATGTACTTCGAACTCTAGCCTCATAAAGAGACTAGAGGGGTGTGTTTAGTAATAAATACATATATTTTGAATATATACCTGGTGTGGTGCTCTTTCATTTGGTCACTCAAGAGATTATAGACTGGTAAAACAAGCTGCTTTACATTCCTTCAAGACTTAGCCTGAAGGCTGCTCTCCACAGCTACCACTAGGATAGCTTTCAATAAGGTTGTCTTTAACCTACCTACCATAAGAGTCGATTTGGACTGGTGCAAGGTGCCCACTATAATTAGTGGACAGCATATGCCAGGCCAACTTCTCACACAGAACATGGCAAGAGAAGTGCAGAAAGAAGCAAGAGGGATGCAAAAAAGGGAAGAAGGGTGCAGAAAGAAGCAAGAGAGGTGCAGAAAGAAGCAAGAGAAGTGCAGAAAGAAGCAAGAGAGGAGCAGAAAGAGGTAAGACAAGTGCAGAAAGAGACAACAGGGGTGCAGAAAGAAGCAAGAGAAGTGCAGAAAGAGGCAAAAGATGTGCAGAAAGAAGCAACAGAGGTGCAGAAGGAGGCAAGAGAACTGCAGAAAGAGGCAAAGAAGTTGCAGAAACAGGCAAAAGAGGTGCAGAAAGAGGGAACAAGGGTGCAGACAGAGGCAAGAGAGGTGCAGAGAGTGGGAAGAGGGGTGCAGAAGGAGGCAAGAGGGGTGCAGAAATTTGCAAGAGAGGTGCAGAAAGAAGCAAGAGCAGTGCAAAATAACCAACAGAAGTGCAGAAAGAGGCAAGAGGGGTGCAGAAAGAGGCAAGAGAAGTGCAGAAAAAGGAACAGAGGTGCACAAAGAGGCAAGAGGGGTGCAGAAAGAGGAAAGAGAGGTGTAGAAAGAGGCAAGAGAGTTGTACAAAGAAGGAAGAAGGGTGCAGAAAGAGGCAAGAGGGGTTCAGAAAGAAGCAACAGAGGTGCAGAAAGAAGCAAGAGAAGTGCAGAAAGAAGCAACAGAGGTGCAGAAAGAGGCAAGAGGGTTGCAGAAAGAGGCAACAGAAGTGCAGAAAGAAGCAACAGAGGGGCAGGAAGAGGCAAGAGCAGTGCAGAAAGAGGCAAGAGAGGTGCAGAAACAGGCAAGAGAGGTGCAGAAAGAGGGAACAGGGGTACAGAAAGAGGCAAGAGAGGTGCAGAAAGAGGCAAGAGAGGTGCAAAAAGAGGCAAGAGAGGTGCAGAAAGTGGAAGAGATGAGAAGAAAGAAGTAAAAGAAGTACAGAAAAAGAAAGAAAGGTGCAGAAAGAAGCAACAAATGCAGAAAGAGGCAAGAGAGGCGCAGAAGGACGCAATAGTGGTTTGCCCACCATTAATACCAATTTAATACTCACATTTAGCAATAAGTAACAGGTGACCATTCTAGGCTTGCAAAGGGCCTTCCAACACGCTGTAACACTTGTTGCTGCATTTTTGGTAACGTTTGAACCGATTGAGCTAGAAACAAGGTTTTTTTTAATCAAATCTGCAGATTAGGCAGCAGATGATGGATTATGTGACAAATGCGTAAAATGTATAATTGTGCAAAAGCCGGTGGAGCCAAACAGTCGCATATTTCCCGTGGCCCTGCTCATGCCTCTGACTAGGTCCAGAAGTGCTCCTCAGTGGTTCCTTCTTTTTTTGTCTCATTGAGTTTATAGTTTAGCTTCTATGGAAATGAGGAAGACTAAACCTGAGGTTACCACTCCACAACACATACTATCATACCACACAATTACTCTCCATACCACATAATCCCACTCTACATAATTCCTATACACTAAATACCACATACTTTCTATCCACATATTTTCACTGCACAACATATCACATAATTCCACTACACACAACCTACATCCACTCTACTCCAAGAAACATTAATAAAACACTTTCACATTTACAATGCCAATAGCTCTAACTCTCGCACATGCGAAACCTATTACATTGCAAATGCTTCTTTAACTAGTAGTCGCGTTTGCAGAGAGGTGGATAAAAGGGGCTGGGCTCAGGAATTCCGCTGCATAGGACTTACAGGAGCTACCAGGAGGGCTTCTTGGCCCCCAAAGTCCCTCAGGAGAAAAGTGGACTTCATCCCCCAACCCATAGTGTGCCAGCAGGCGTGTTTGCAGAGTGGTGGAGAAAGGGGGGCATGGCCTCCGAAGACCTCTTAGCAATCCCACTGTGTGGGACTTAGTGGAGGTAACAGGAGGGGTAGTTGGCCGCCAAGGACAACCTTGGGGGCCAATTACCCCTCCTATTACCTCCAGTAAGTCCCACACAGCAGCATTGGTAAGTTCTCATAGCAGGCCACGTCCCCTTTGCCCACCTGTCTGCAAACGCGCTCTTCGATGGGGATTAAATTCCCCTTCACTGCTGGGGGTGTTAGGGGCCAACTAGCCTACCAGTTACCTCCAGTAAGCCCCACACAGTGGGATTGCTGAGAGGTGGACACAGGCCACACCCCCTTTGACCACCACTCTGCAAACGCACCTCCTGGTGGCTCTTGGTTGGGGGATGAAGTCCCCCTGCCTCCTGAGGATCCCTGAGGGCCAACTAGCCCTCCTGTTATCTCCAGTAAGCACCACACAGCTGAATTGCTGAGAGCGGTCTGAGGCCACGCCCCCTTTTTACACCACTCTGCAAACATGCCGCCTGGCGCACTGTTGGTGGGGCGATGAAGTCCACTTCAGTCCTGAGGTCCTCAGGACACAAGAGGACCTCACCGCCCCACCAGCAGTGCACCAAGAGGCACGTTTGCATAGTAGTGTAAAAAGGGGGGTGGCCTAGGACCACCTCTCAGCAATCCCACTGTGTGGGACTTACTGGAGGTACCTGGTGAGCTAGTTGGCCCCCAGGGACCCTTAGGATTCAACGGGACTTAACCCCCAACCCAAAATGTGCTAGGAGGCGCGTTGGCATAGTGGTGCAGGGAGGGGGCGGGGCCTCCGGTGAGATGCCGGCTTCTGCTTGTTTGTTTTTATTAGAAGGGGGGCTGTGTGGCCCCCTTCTCTTAATATTTTGTGGGCCCTGTGGACCCCATCCCCCAGGGCCTGACCCATTTAAAAAAACATTTTTTTTAAAAATGGGAAGGGGGCCAGGCGGCCCCCCTCCCAAGGCCTTTTTCGGCCCCGGGGACCCCATCCCCTGGGGCTGTGCCTCATTTTTTAATTTTATTACTGGAGTGGGACCTCATCCCCCATGGCCTGGCCTCCTTTATTTATTTTTTAAATATTTTTTGACGGGGGGCCGAGTGGCCGACCTTCCCTGGGCCTCTTTTGGCCTCGGGGACCCCATCCCATGAGGCCTGCCCTGCTTTTTTTAATATTAGCTTTGGAGGGTGGCTGCGTGGCCCCCCTCCTTTGGCCAATTTTGGCCCCGGGAACCCCGGGGCCCGGCCTTATTTAAAAAAAAATATTAATAATTAAAACAGGGAAAGGGGCCAAGTTGCCCACCTCCTGGGCCACTTCTGGCCCCAGGGACCCCATTCCCCGGGGCTGGCCCTCACGTTGGAGACCACGGGGGAGCCCCAATGCCCCAGCGGTCCCTGCCGGCTCCCTGCCTCCTGTGGGAGCCGGCATTGCTTTTGGACAAGGGGAGCTGCTGACATGCATGTTTGCAAACTGAAATGTCCTGGTGTGGGCACCCCGGGACATTGCTGGAGCCGGCCCTGGGGGGGGTGCAGGTCCCCAGGGCCAAGGAGTGCTCCAGGAGGGGGGCCGCGCAGCCACCTCCCAACTGATTTAACCCTGGGGGGCAGGAGCCCCCCAGGCTTCTATTAATAAATAAGCCCCGGGGAGGTGGTGGTCCCCGGGGCAGGGGTTCCACAACAGACCCCTGCACTTCATTCATCTATGCCCCAGGGAGGTGGTGGTCACCGGGCAGTGTGGGGGGGCTCGAGCCCCCCACACACAGTTCTCAAAGATAGTCCTGGGGAGGTGGCGGTCCCCAGGGCTGCGGGGGGGCATGAGGCGCCCCGCATTTGAACATTGAAGCCCCGGGGAGGTGGTGGTACCCGAGGCTTGGGGGGGCCCGCGAGGCCCCCCACCCATTATTTTCCAATGCTCCAGGGAGGTGGTGGTTCCGCACGCTTCTATTAATAAATAAGCCGCTGGGAGGTGGCGGTCCCCGGGGCTGCGGGGGGCGCGTGCCCCGGCACATTATTAATAAAGCCCCATGGAGGTAGCACTCCTGGGGATGCAGGGGCCCGCACGGCCCCCGCATATATTATGCGCATTGCCCCCAGGACCTTGCCCACCCGGGGGCTCATTAAAACGAAGCGCGGGAGCCCACGCTTCGTTTTTTTTATTTTCTCGGCGGGATTCGAGCACCCAGCATGAATCCTGCTGTTTTTAAAAAAAATTGCTTTTTGAGGCTCTGGGTGGGCACCCTGGGACATTGCTGGAGCCGGCCCTGTGGGGGGAGGTCCCCAGGGACAAGGAGGGATCCAGGAGGGGGGCCGTGCGGCCCCCCTCCCAACATGTAAATAGCCCCGGGGAGGTGGTGGTCCCCAGGGCAGTGTGGTGGGGCTCGACCCCCCCACACACAGTTTGTAAAGGTAGCCCCAGGGAGGAGGTGGTCCCCAGGGCTGCGGGGGGGGAGCCCCCCCATATTTAAACATTGAAGCCCCGGGGAGGTGGTGGTACCCAGGGTTTGGGGGGCCCACGAGGCCCCCCACCCATTATTTTCCAATGCCCCGGGAAGGTGTTAGTCCCCGGGGCAGCGTGGGGGGCAGGAGCCCCCCATGCTTCTATTAATAAATAAGCCCCGGGGATGTGGCGGTTCCCGGGGCTGCAGGGGGGCCGCGTTCCCCCGCACATTATTAATAAAGCCCCGGGGAGGTGGCATTCCCAGGACTGCGTGGGCCCGCGCAGCCCCCGCATATATTATGCGCATTGCCCCCGGGACCCGGCCCACCTGGGGCTCATTAAAATGAAGCGCGGGAGCCCGCACTTCATTTTTTTTTATTGTCTCAGCGGGATTCGCGCACCCAGCGCCAATCCTGCCTTTTTTAAAAACAAAAATGCTTTTAGAGGCTCTGGGGGGTCAGGGTGTTTCTACCCTGCCCCCTTTTCTTTTTTTTAATCATTTTATTCCCTTTTTTCTTATGACTCGGTTTTACTGAGTCACAAGATGGCTGCCAACACTTCTTGGTTTGGAGTGTTGGCAGCCAATCAGAATGAAGCTCGTGGTCGGGAGGGTTCGTGAATCCTCCTCGGTCACCAGATATCAATATTTTTTTTATTTTTGAATTTCTCAGGAACTACTGAATGAATTTACACCATTTAGAAAAAGCACGCTTTCTGAACCAAGAGCTACCTTTTTGCTAAATTTGGTGTAATTCCGTTCAGCAGTTCGGGCTGTAGTTTTGTCTAAAGTTTCCTATGGAAATTAACATGGAGAAAACGCGTTTTGGGACCCCCCCTTTTTCTCGGCCCCCACTCGACGATTCACGCTGAAACTTTCAAGACAGGAGCTGACCTGAGCGAATCATTAGTTTGAAATTTTGCGAAGATTCATCAAACGGCGACAAAGATATTGGCAAAAGAAAAAATGCTTTTAGAATAGAAACGAGGTCCTAACTATAACTACCTACTGGCGATCTCCAGTAGGTAATATATATATATATATAAACTTTGATAGAAAAGCAGACATTTGAGGTGAGCAAATTTAGAGTGTCGCTGGTGTTGAGAGTGCTCTTACTGGAGCTGCTTTCCACCTAAACTTGAGAACTACCCAGAGTTCTCTGCTTCTGTTTTTGCATAATTTATTCGTCACTCTATGCCTGAAAGGGTTTTGTTTTGACTTATACTAGGTGCTCCTTTGTGTCTGGACAAAGCTATACCTCTCTGAAGAGCTCTAACGAGAGCGAAACACGTGTCAGGGGTTGCTTTTATTCATTTCAGGTTGGCTTGGATGGTATTTTACCAGTCCAAAGCTGTAATACTGTGCCTGGAGTGGTAAAAGGCTTTGGCCATTTTACAGCTCGGCAGGGATAGCACTGTGCTAATCCTATGCTTAAAGACTTTGCTGTAAAAATGGCAAAAGACTTTGTCCCTTTCTATCTCGGCGTGGATAGCACTGCGCTAATCCTATGCTTAAAAACTTTGATAGAAAAGCAGACATTTGAGGTGAGCAAATTTAGAGTGTCGCTGGTGTTGAGAGTGCTCTTACTGGAGCTGCTTTCCACCTAAACTTGAGAACTACCCAGAGTTCTCTGCTTCTGTTTTTGCATAATTTATTCGTCACTCTATGCCTGAAAGGGTTTTGTTTTGACTTATACTGGGTGCTCCTTTGTGTCTGGACAAAGCTATACCTCTCTGAAGATCTGTAAAGAGAGCGAAACACGTGTCAGGGGTTGCTTTTATTCATTTCAGGTTGGCTTGGATGGTATTTTATCAATCCAAAGCTGTAATACTGTGCCTGGAGTGGTAAACAGCTTTGGCCATTTTATAGCTCGGCAGGGATAGCACTGTGCTAATCCTATGCTTAAAGACTTTGCTGTAAAAATGGCAAAAGACTTTGTCCCTTTCTATCTCGGCGTGGATAGCACTGCGCTAATCCTATGCTTAAAAACTTTGATAGAAAAGCAGACATTTGAGGTGAGCAAATTTAGAGTGTCGCTGGTGTTGAGAGTGCTCTTACTGGAGCTGCTTTCCACCTAAACTTGAGAACTACCCAGAGTTCTCTGCTTCTGTTTTTGCATAATTTATTCGTCACTCTATGCCTGAAAGGGTTTTGTTTTGACTTATACTGGGTGCTCCTTTGTGTCTGGACAAAGCTATACCTCTCTGAAGAGCTCTAACGAGAGCGAAACACGTGTCAGGGGTTGCTTTTATTCATTTCAGGTTGGCTTGGATGGTATTTTACCAATCCAAAGCTGTAATACTGTGCCTGGAGTGGTAAAAGGCTTTGGCCATTTTACAGCTCGGCAGGGATAGCACTGTGCTAATCCTATGCTTAAAGACTTTGCTGTAAAAATGGCAAAAGACTTTGTCCCTTTCTATCTCGGCATGGATAGCACTGCGCTAATCCTATGCTTAAAAACTTTGATAGAAAAGCAGACATTTGAGGTGAGCAAATTTAGAGTGTCGCTGGTGTTGAGAGTGCTCTTACTGGAGCTGCTTCCCACCTAAACTTGAGAACTACCCAGAGTTCTCTGCTTCTGTTTTTGCATAATTTATTCGTCACTCTATGCCTGAAAGGGTTTTGTTTTGACTTATACTAGGTGCTCCTTTGTGTCTGGACAAAGCTATACCTCTCTGAAGAGCTCTAACGAGAGCGAAACACGTGTCAGGGGTTACTTTTATTCATTTCAGGTTGGCTTGGATGGTATTTTACCAGTCCAAAGCTGTAATACTGTGCCTGGAGTGGTAAAAGGCTTTGGCCATTTTACAGCTCGGCAGGGATAGCACTGTGCTAATCCTATGCTTAAAGACTTTGCTGTAAAAATGGCAAAAGACTTTGTCCCTTTCTATCTCGGCATGGATAGCACTGCGCTAATCCTATGCTTAAAAACTTTGATAGAAAAGCAGACATTTGAGGTGAGCAAATTTAGAGTGTCGCTGGTGTTGAGAGTGCTCTTACTGGAGCTGCTTTCCACCTAAACTTGAGAACTACCCAGAGTTCTCTGCTTCTGTTTTTGCATAATTTATTTGTCACTCTATGCCTGAAAGGGTTTTGTTTTGACTTATACTAGGTGCTCCTTTGTGTCTGGACAAAGCTATACCTCTCTGAAGAGCTCTAACGAGAGCGAAACACTTGTCAGGGGTTACTTTTATTCATTTCAGGTTGGCTTGGATGGTATTTTACCAGTCCAAAGCTGTAATACTGTGCCTGGAGTGGTAAAAGGCTTTGGCCATTTTACAGCTCGGCAGGGATAGCACTGTGCTAATCCAATGCTTAAAGACTTTGCTGTAAAAATGGCAAAAGACTTTGTCCCTTTCTATCTCGGCGTGGATAGCACTGCGCTAATCCTATGCTTAAAAACTTTGATAGAAAAGCAGACATTTGAGGTGAGCAAATTTAGAGAGTCGCTGGTGTTAAGAGTGCTCTTACTGGAGCTGCTTTCCACCTAAACTTGAGAACTACCCAGAGTTCTCTGCTTCTGTTTTTGCATAATTTATTCTTCACTCTATGCCTGAAAGGGTTTTGTTTTGATATATATATATATATATATATATATATATATATATATATATATATATATATATATATATATTTATATATATATATATATATATATATATATATATATATAACATATTCATGCATGATGGGGACTGCCATGGGCACCTGCTTCGCCCCCAGCTTTGCTAATTTGGTGATGGGCTGGTGGGAGAAGCAGGTGGCCTGGGCTGATGAAAACTCTGAGTATATACAGAATACTTTGATTTGGACCCATTACATTGACAATCTATTTTTATTATGGAAAGGGTCTAAGTCTTAGGCAGAAGAGTATATTAGGATTCTCAATTACAATATGTTTAATTTGCACTTTACGTCACACATGAGTTCCAGTGAGATCACTTTCTTAGAGATTCTGTTATAAGTAAGAGATGGCAAAATCAATACTAGAGTTTATTGAAAAATGACAGCGGGTAATAGCACCTTGCATTTTAAAAGCCAGCATCCAAAAAATCTAAAAGAAAGCATCCCCTATGTTGAAACACTGAGATTAAAAAGGATTTGCAGCAGGAACAAGAGTTTGACAAACAACTGGGAAAAATGAATGGCAGGTTTTTAAGGAGAGAATATTGCTCTAAAACATTAACTACAGCAAAGCTGAAATCAAGTACTATCACTAGGAACCAGCTACTGTATCCAAATACTAGAGTGAATAAGGACAATCCGGTCACTAGATTCATCACCTGTTTTAACTCTATGTCCCCCAAAGTATACCAGATACTGAGGAAGCATTGGCAGATAGTGATGTGTGACACAGTAATAGGGAAATATTTACCAACAGTACCTCCTATTACAAAGAGGGAGGGCAGGACCTTGGGAGATAATCTGACACATAGCTACTTCACTAAAAGCCATAAACCAGATACTTGGTTGTCCACCACCAAGGGATTTTTCAAATGTAATCACTGCAAAGCCTATAGAATGGCTAAAAATGTTTCGGTGTTTCAGTCCTCAGATGGACAAAAAAGAAGGGTGAATGGGTTCTACAACTGTAATACAGATCATTGTGTATATGTGTTGTCCTGCTCTTCTCCCCTAATGTATGTAGGCAGCACTATCTTCCCACTGAAGAAGCGCATATTGGAACATCAGCGAGCGATTAGAAACCATGATTTCACATACTCAGTGGCAAGACATTTCTATGATCAACACAAAAGTGATCCTGGATTAATAAATTATTTTGTGGTAGACAGAGTCCCCCTAATGCAAGAGGAGGTAATAGGGTGGTGAATCTTAGACATCTAGAGTCCAGATATATCCTAGATCTTCAAACCAAATTTCCTGCTGGGCTAAATAAGGATGAGGAGCTGGAGGTCCACTTGGGCTGATTGCTGTTAGCATCGTACTCTCTTTTGTGGGCCCTAAATGAAGATGACTTTTATAATGGACCTCAATACCTGCGTTGGGACTGTTATTTAATTCCTTCTTGTATATACCCTCCACCACCTGATATAAACTTATTTATTTTTTATGGATATTTATGATGAAAGCATGTTTTTAGGCACAATTTGATGTATATAATGAGTATTTATGTCTTTATATCTTTAAAAAATCTTGATCCTACAGAGTAGAATATATTTAGTATTAAAGATATTTATTTATACATGTATTTATACCTTGCTATATTAGATGTGCCGTAAGACGATTGATCGGATATTTATTTACATATGTACTTATAACGATCTTTATTCATTCGTATTTATCCATTTGTAATAATATAAAGGTTTAAATCCAGGAGGGAGATTGAGGGATTTTATGCAATTAAGCTGACTCCAAGGGTTATCCAGAAGATCTTATATTATCGGACGAATCAGTTTGGATAACACAAAATAGGGGCACTGGCCAGAGACTCTGTTTTGCTTGACTAACCTCTGATTTCCCAGGTCAAAGCACCATGCACAATGAATTTCACATGGGCAAGAGTATAAGACTCTTTCTTTGTATATGTTTAAAAAAATAGCAAAATTGTGAATTGTAAAAAAAAACACATACTGTCATTTAATGCGAATTAATTAATGTGCTCCGCAAAAATCATGGTTAATAGATGAAGAGAGATAGAATGAACATGGAGGTATGTCTTCAATTTCCATGATTTGCTGCTCTTTTAAAACTTGTTTGGGCCATAGGCCAGTGTAACTTTGAGAAAAGCTGGGACCAGCCGAAATGCGTCAGAACAGACACGCTACAATAAACCATTGGAATTCATACCTTGTCTGGAGTGCCCACTTCTTCTCTATTGCTAAGAGATGTTCGGAGGACACACATATATGTGTGTGTATGTATATATACATATAGATAGATATATAGATATATAGATATATATTTATTATTTAGGTTGTTTAAATGTTTGCAGTTAATGGTAATTTTTAAAAATGTTATTCTTATGGTTTTAGCTATACAATTTATTGGGCTCAATTGTAAAGATTTTGTTGATGTAATATATTTACATTTGATTTGAACATGTGTATAAAATGTTGCAAAAACAAGCAGAGAGCCATAGGTAGTTCCCAAGTTTAGGTAGAGAGCAGCTCCTGTATAGTGCATCCTACAACACCAGTGACACTCTGAATCTGCTCACCTCAAATGTTTGTTTTCCTAACAAAGTTATTAAGCATAGAATTAGCACAGTGCCATCCACACCGAGCTAAAAAGGGACAAAGTCTTTTGCCATTTCAACAGCAAAGTCTTTAAGCCTTGGATTAGCACAGTGCCATCCATGCCGAGCTGCAAAATAACAAAATCCTTTTACTACTCCAGGCACAGTATTACAGCTTTGGATTGGTAAAATACCATCCAAACCTACCTGGAATGAATAGAAGCAACCCTGACACATGTTTTGCTATCAGTATAGCTCTTCACAGAAGTTTCGCTTTGTCCAGACACAAGGGAAAACTCAGTATAAGTCAAAACAATACCCTTCAGGCTTAGAGTGCCGCATAAGTTATGCAAAAAAAAAAGCAGAGAACTCTGGGTAGTTCCCAAGTTTATGTGGAGAGCAGCTCCTGTACAATGCACCTTACAACACCAGCAACACTCTGACTCTGTTCACCTCAAATGTCTGTTTCTCTAGCAAAGTTTTTAAGCATAGGATTAGCTCAGTGCCATCCACGCTGAGCTAGAAAGGGACAATTCTTTTGCCATTTGTATAAAATGTATTAGGTTTATTTCCAATTATTGTTTTATGTGTAAAGTTTGTTTTCATATTTATTAATGATCATTTATTTTGCAGATGATATTGTAGTTGATATTGTGTGAATCGATATTTTTGATATATTATATTTTTATTTAAGATTTTTTTGATTCCGATATTTCTGTTTTCAACAACGATATTTGTGTTCTGGATATTTGGGGTTTTACTAGTATAGGAAGTCGATATTTTTGTTATTGATATTTATTTCTTATCTTTTTGTGTTTCGATGTTGTATTATGCATCGATGTTATGTCAGTGATCTGGTTATTACCTCACATGCACTATCCTAATTCTCTCCCTCACTCTAAGGCTCAGTTTAGAGGTTGTTGGCATTCCGGAAGGTAATGTTGAATGTAGAGTACAATCCACCATTGGAATTTCCTGTGGCTTTTCCAGATTCAAATCATGTCTCTACCCACAATACAAAAGACAGAGTACCAGGCTGTATGCAATCCCTAAAGATATCACTTCCAGAGAGACTCCTGAGTGACAACCAAAAGAGGAAGCCTTGTACAACTCTTATGTACAACCGTGGATGCCTGCTGCAACTTCTCAGGGAGTTTGTCAGTGGTTCAAAGGTGAGCAGGAACTTCAGGTTCATGAAAGTGAAGGGAGGAGGAACGTCAGTGTCCTGAGGATTATCTGGAGTCTCCAGCACCTAATGTGAGCAGGAGCTTCAGGGATTTATTTCCTGAGCAAGACCCTCTTGGGGACCTGAGGTCGGACAAGAGGCTCATGGAAACAAAGGTGAGCAGGAACATCGAGTACCTAAAGGTGACCCGGAGCTTGAGGAATCTTAGTAGAGCCCTGGGGACAAGCAGGAGCTTCAGGAACATGAGAGTGAGCATTTCTTTCAAGGAAATGAAGGCAAACCAAAGCCTCAGGGGTCTGAACTAATTAATACCCTTGATGCTTGTTATACCCTTATAAAGTCTTACATAATATATTGAAATTCATTATTTTGTTTACCTCGCTGTGCCTTGTTTCTGTTGCCCAACCCACCATCCCCATTCCATTCCTTATTTTGGTACATTCCAAATGAACGCAATATAGAACTTTGACAGTTGAAATGGTTGTCGCTTTCTAGATGTGCTCTCCTTTGACTTGTGTAGTAATAAAGCTTTCTTCACCTTACCTTGTCAAGTGTTGTGCCTTAACAGTTGAATTTGGTGACGAGAACCGGATTGGTACATTCCGACTGAGTGAGGCATCTAACAGTGTTGTCATCCTTGTGGAGCTCCCGCCTAGGTCACAAAACAACCAGGGCTGATTTCCTCATACCAGCAGTGAGTCCCGCTGAGGTGTCCTGACCGGCACTCCCTGTACTTCGTCATAGCTAAGCCCTCGAGGAAGAGCCCTTGTTACCGTCTTCTCCTAAGTGAGCGAATGGCTGCTCCTCTTCGCACACTCATCAGCGAGTCTCCACCCTTCTTTGCAGCCTGCTCCTTTTCATGCTTTCATGAAACCACACCTTTTAGTTATTTTTTTTCTCTTGAGGTGGAGCGTCATCGAAGGAAAATCGTCCACCCTTTGATTGGATGACATCACACCTTCTCAAAGAAACTGCCTACCACTGTTATTTCAGACTGTTTCCATACAACACGAGCATTGTAGGCAATAAACTCATGTTCATTACACCTCCTTCTTGTATCCACACAAATTTTCAATATATTTTTGCTCAGGCTTTTACTGGTTCAGGTTGGTTCTTTTTGCTTTACGTCCTCATTGCATCTTTTGTATACAGCCATGCAATTTGACCCTCCCCAGAAATTCTTGCAAAATAAAGGGGAACCCTTATTCTCTGGAAACACTAGAAGGAAGAATTTCAAGCATATTTAGTAGCCACAGATGCCAGAAGAATGCCTGTGGAGAGGAGGAAAAGAATCCTCTTACACAGTCTGGGTTCTGAAGGCCAAGACATTTTCCGTACTCTACCAAACGTTGAAGCGTCGGAAGGCAAAGAAGAGTTTGATGATTATGAGGAGGTATTAGAAAGGTTGGAATGAAGTTTCAAACCTACAAGTAGTATCACACTTGAACATTATCATTTTAACACCAAAAGGCAAAAGAAGGGGGAATCATTTGATGAGTTCATAACAGCATTGCCGGGGATTATCAACAACTTGCAACTTTGGCGAATCCCCAGATGAAATTATTCATGACCGACTGGTGGTCAATACCAACAGCAAGCACATCCAAGAGAAACTATGGGTAATTGGCGACCCCACACTTGAGAAGGTGCTCAAATCTGCCAAAGCTATCAAACAGTAAGTTTCATGGGTGCAGGAGCTAAATGATGATCAGTCTGCAAATAAGACTAATGAAGTTTGCAGTTTGATGGAC
The DNA here is from genome assembly GCA_963921515.1 of Calotriton arnoldi. Taxonomy (NCBI): domain Eukaryota; kingdom Metazoa; phylum Chordata; class Amphibia; order Caudata; family Salamandridae; genus Calotriton; species Calotriton arnoldi. The sequence goes on from CAWUFW010014587.1 coordinate 71,236, forward strand.
ATATCTAATAGACAAGAAACAAATAAGGTTAGAAAAGGAGATACTAAGCTATCTTGTTTCCGATGTGGAAGTCTGTAGAATCTAGCTTCCTGCAAGTCTTGTCCAGCGATAAATAAAGACTGCAACATATGTGGGCTTACTAGACAATTCAGTATTTTGCAAAGAAGGCCGGTGACCTGCAAAGACAAGAGTGGCCCACATTTCCAATGAGTCACGCCCAGTTAGCGATGTCGCTCATGAAGAACAGTTAAGACCAGAACAAAATGTGGTTTTGGTTATCAGAGTAGTAGAAGAAAAGTTAGATGGGCCTGTATAAAAACCTCCAATGTGTATTCTGCAATCACCATATACTATAACTTCAGAGGTGTACAATTCAAAGTTTTCCCCAGCGATTAACGTGCTTAAAAATCCTGACAGCACAGCAGCGGCTTTTGAGGGGAGGACACTACAATTCCTGGGCTATTTTTGTACCAAGATGGAATTCAGGGAAAGAAGTGCATTTATTGAAATGTATGTAGATATCAAGGGTGTTTGTGCTCTGGGATGGAAAGACCAGAAGCTGCTATGCATTGCTTTGAATCCCAATGCTCTTAGTCATGCCAATTCATGGGGGTGATTTGAGCACCCAGCTGTGAATTTCCAAAAACATTTTGTGAGAGCTTGCAAAGGTAACAGGTTTTTCACATCATATTAAGCTCAAGCCTTGGCCCACACCTGTCAGGCAGAATGTGAGAGGCATACCTGTGACCATTAGAAAGGAGCTTCAAAAATTGCTACAGGAACTCTTGCACCACGGAATAATTGAGGAAATTGAATCCTCTGAATGGGTGTCACCTATTGTTTTGACGAAGACGAACGATGGGGACCTATACTTATGTGTGGATTTCAGAGCACTCAATGCCAACATCCTTATTGATCAACATCCCCTACCGAAAGTCAATGAACTGATATCAATATTGGGTGATACTGCTGTGTTTTCTACCCTTGATCTTTGCCAAGTGTACCACCAAGTTAAACTGACTGGGGATTCTAAATAATTGATGGCTTTTATCACACCATTTGGACTATTCCAATACCGCTGAATGCTATTCTGCTTAGCATCCGTGGCCTGGGTGTTTTAGCAAGCTATGTAATAACAGTTCAAGAATATGGATAAGCATGTGAAATGCTTCCACGATGACATTCTGGTCTTCTCTAAAACTACACAACACCTAGAAATTTTGACAAAGGTTTGCTCAAGGCAAAGAATAATTTGAATAATTGGCAATAAGTTAACAGCTGAAGAGGTAGTTCCTAAGGAGTCTCTAGCGAATGCTATCAATGCAGGATGATCAACAGTCAACAAGGACAGTTACTTTCTTTTTGCGGGCTTTGTGAATACTACTCGAGGTTCATCAGGGACATTGCAACTGTCATGGAAGCTCTCAGGGTTCCACACCGCAAGGGGCAGGAGTTCAATTGGGGAAGAGAACAAGAAATCGCATTTAACTTGATGAAACTGAGCATAACCAATGCACCCATTTTAAGACCTTTTACCATTGGCAAGGAATGCACCATTACAGTTCACTCCAGTGCCTATGGTCGAGATCCTGTCTTTTCCCAAAAGTCGGAACATATTGAGTGGGTGGTGGGTTATGCTTCCTGTACGCTAAATTCGACTGAGAGGTGCTATGCTGTTATTGAATGGGAAATGTTTGATTGTTAGCTTGTGTTTCGGCAGTAATCATTTCAGGCATTTCATTTGGGGAAACAAGTTCAATATACAAACAGACCATATGCCCTTAGTTCACATCCTGTCCCCGGGTGAAGGTCTAAAGTCCACAGCACGAATAGCTAGATTGTGCTCTAAATTACAAGAATATTGTTTCAATGTTCATAACTGGAAAAAGTAATAAGTGTGCAGGTTTCCTTTACTGTTCAGCTTGTGCCAATGCAGAGGATGAAGAGCATGAAGAAAATAATATTGATGTTGTTGCAAATGTGAAAGAGATTTTTACTATTCAGAGGGTACCTTTAACAGAAGAGAAGTGGGTTGAGGAAGATGCCAAACATGTTGTTTTGACTTAAGCAAAGGAGTATATTTGTGTGGGTTGGCCACCTATCAAGCAGTTAAAGGGTGGATTGCATTCCCTGGCGCAAGTCTCAGTTGAATTGAGTGTAGCAAAAAAAAACAAGTGTATGCCTCCTGAAACAGTCAGGGAAATCATCATGAGAGTCAGTCACCAAGGACATATGGGTATATCAGTGCTCAAAACTGTCTTGAGAATGTATTTTTAGTGGTCCAATATGGACCATGAGGCAGATCACTTTGTAAGAAATTATGATAAGTGTGCTACGTGGGACAAAACCCTTAAATGTGTTCCACCTCCATAACAACCTGTGCAAAGGCCCCATTCTCCTTGGCAAAAACTGGACTTTGATACTGCAGGCCCCTTTAAGGGGTTACCTCCCCACATGAAGTATGTCGTGATTGTTGACTATTTTACTAAGTGGCCTGAAGTGACCTTTGTAAAGAGAGTGTCCACAGAGGAAGTATTACATTTTATATGGGACATATTCAACAGAGAAGTTTACCCTGAATCCATTGTCACTGACAATGGTATACAATTCACGTCCAGTGAAATGGAAGGTTTCTTTAAATCACATGACATCAGGCACATTAAGACACCCACTTAGGATCCCTAGGCCAGTGGGTTGGTGGAGAGATTTAACCGTTATTTAAAGGAAAGTATTCACATGGCGGTGCAGAACAATATTCCTATACAGCAATTGATCAGAGAAAGATTGTGGGCATATCGCATAAATCCCCACTATATCACTGTAGTCAGCCTTTTCAGATTGTTGAGGGGAAGGGTCCCATCAACCGATTTGTGTCCATGGTGGTTACTCAAGAAGCTGCCTAACAACCAGTTCGGTGAAGGAGGGGTAGACCTGGCCCAAGTGAGAAATAGGGTGGAAAGAAATCAGTCAAAAGCCAAACAGAGATATGATGTGGTGCATAAAGCACTATCTCCCGAGTTGGTGCTGGGAGATGTGGTACACATACAATTACCAGTAAGGGTGGAGAAAGGTAGATCAAGGTATTCTAGGCCACTCAAAATTGTTAAATTGAATAAAGGGAGTGTCATCACTCAAGATGGTTGGCAAGTATATTAATGAAGGAAGAAGTTCTTATGAAGAGAAAACATTGGACCATGACAATGCACATCATTATCTTGACCCAGAGCAAAAAACGTCAAACTTCCTCCCCTGTGATGCAAGGCATGGGAGTTGAGGCAAGACTTCAAACCTTGGAGAGTGATGAGGGAGAGGAAGAACGTGACCCCAATCTTGTTGATCATGGGGAAGGAACCACTGCTGAGAGGGTCAAGACCTCTTCAAGAATTAGGACCCCATCGTGGAGGGTTCTTCAAGAGTAAAGTGCCTTATTGTAAGGGAAAAGACGTGTTATATCCTTAAAATGTGTTACATCAGACACTGTATCTCCTTATTTTGTTTACATTGCTGTGCCTTGTTTTCCTTGCTTGTATTCCTTGCCCAACCACCCCCCCAAATCCATTACTTATTTTGGTACATACCTAGTGAATGTGATAAAGAACTTTGATAGTTGAAATGGTTGTCTCTCATTTTCTGGATGTGTTCTCCTTTGACTTGTGAAGTTATAAGGGTCTCTTCACCTTACCTTGTCAAGTGTTGTGCCTTAACAATGCTCCTGCTCAACCCATTGTCCTTTGTGGGAACTGGGAGAGAACAGGAGCTTCAGGTCCTTAGGTCAAGCAGAGAACCTGGTGATTTCACCAGGGGGTAAACATAGGAATTGCAGACATACGTGGTTCTTCGCAATCCAAGAGTGAGATGGAGGTTTTGAATAAGAGTGAACAAGAGCTACATGGCCCAAGACTGAACAGGGAAATCAGGTGAGCTGAATTCAATTGTCATCAGAGAGTGAAGAGGAGTCCTTCTCAACGCATGGTTCTCTGACTCATACCCTGATGTCATATAGGGCATTCAGGAATCTTGGGGAGGGGAGCACAGACTAAGGCACTAATGGTTGACTAAGAAATTCAGGGACCCGAGGTGGAGAAATGTATAGACCGGAAGATCATGTGAGGAGACCTGTGCATGATTTGCAGTGGAATAATTGTTTGTCTAGTTTTGGCCAATGCTACTGATCACACAAGCTTAGAAAGCTTAATTTATGAAAGATTTCTTCCAAACGTACTCCCCTGATACTAAGCAACATTTCATGAAAGGTCATTATCCACAAATGTGGGCCACTTTTTCTTTGGGTGCCTGAGCCTAATTTTGGTCCCAATCTGACCCTGTGTAACCCATGCCCTCCTCCTGCATTGCTTGCACCGCCCCCATAGTGTCTTGTGTATTATAGAGTGCGGGACCCCTATGGTCCCTAACGGAATCTGTAGTCCAGTGACGTAAGTGATTCGGTGTGGTTAATAAAATTCATGATGCAGTACGTGTCAGTTCTAGAGAATAAAGACGTGTAATAATGAGCTCTGTGTGAGGTGTAATTCATTTACATGCTACCGGGATGGGGAGGACGCTGCAACTGGCGATAAGATAGAGGATACGTAAACCCCGCAGCATGAACAGTTGAGAGTGCTCTGCCAGAGAGTTTGCCGAGGTACAGCAAACTGCTCTGTCAGGGCACTTCGTCGAGTGCATGTTTGCTCGGCTTCAGCACTGCTGCTGACATGGGACTAATTTTGGTGAATTACAAGGTCATTGCTCATCACGACATAGTGAATCAGTTTCTGTCATTGTTTCATGGAATAGGAAAACTTAAGACAATGAAAGTGCAGCTCCACATTAATGAGGACATTGTTAAATTGCCTTTCATCTACAAGAGGCTGTTGAAAAAGAAATTGAGACTTTGCTAAAACATGATATCATTGAGCGCTCTACTGGTCCAACGCCATGGGTGTCGCCAATAGTGGTGGTACCTAAAAAGGACAGTGGAGGGTCTGTGTGAATCTGTGTTGACATGAGTCAAGCAAACAAAGCAATCAAAAGAGAACAACACCCAGGTCTGCACATTGCCAATATGATTACCCAGTTGAATGGTGCCAAAGTCTTTTCACGCCTTGATCTGAACAAATTATATCATCAGCTCAAACTGGAAGAAAATTGCAGGTACATTACTAACTTTTCAACTCATGTTGGTTTGTTCAGATACAAAAGACTGATTTTCGGAGTGTCTTCAGCTGCCGAACTTTGCCAAGATGTCATTCGTCGCATCATACAGCCTGTCATGCATGCTTTCAATTACAGTGATGATATACTGGTATTTGGGGCCACACAAAGGAACACGATAGAGCCCTTACACAAGTGTGCCGTTTACTTGCTGATGCAGGTCTTACTTTGAATGCTGAAAAGTGTGAATTTCACAAAACAAAACAAAAATTCTTTGGGCACATTTTCTCGGAAAGGGCAATGACTCCAGATCCAGCCATGGTTCAGGCTTTGTCATCTACCTCCCCTCCAAAAGATGTAGCCATGCTGCATTTTTTTTTCTTGGTATGGTGAGCTACTGTTCCTGGTACATCCGTGATTTTGCCACTGTGAGTGCCCCATTGAGAGAGTTAACGAAACGGAATGTTTCATTTCAATGGTCACGGCAGTGTGATCGAAGTTTCAAGACGATGAAGCATGCAATTGAAAATGCTACCGAGATGGCTTGCTTTGATCCCAAATTGCATACAGAGATTGTTGTGGATGCCGACTTAGTGGGTTGGGACCCGATTCTTGCCTAACATAGTGGACAGGCAAACGTAGAAAGGCGCATTGTAGCTTATGCTAGAAAAGTTTGCACAAACTGAACGATCTTACTCGCAACCTGACAAAGAAAGCTTAGCTGTTGTGTGTGCTTGCGAACCCTTTCATGTATTTTTGTATGGTAAACATTTTACGCTTGTTACTGATGACCAAGCATTGCTTATTATCTTTGGCAATCCAAAGGCCAAGATGCTCCCTTGCATTTTGAGGTGGGGGCTTAGACTTCAAGAGTATGACTACACCATTGTGCACCGGATGAAAAAAGCTCAAAACCCTGCTGACTACTTTTCTCGAGTGCCCCTGCAGTGCCAAAGTACCCCTTCCAAATTGGCCGAGGCCTAGGTTAACTTCATTGTGAGATCAAGCACTCCTGCAGCTGTATCCATGCAGCAAAAAAGGGCTGCTACCAAGTCAGACAGGAATATGCTCATTCTCAAAGACCTTATTATGCATCAATCCTCGAGAGCATATGCTTGACCTCGTGATAACGGAAGTGAATATCAGAAATTCAAGAATGTGTGTGATAAATTGTCCATTACACAAGAAGGGATTATCTTGCACGTGCTGAGAATTGTCATTTCTGAAAGTCTACACCAGCAAGTCATTGAAGTGGAACTGTGGAATTGTCGCCACAATGCGAGCCTTCCGAGACCGTGTCTGGTTCCCTCATCTTGATGAGTGAGTTGAGAGAGAGCTCCCAGCTTGTCATTTGTGTAACTCTTTATCACCCATAACACAGCATCCTTTGAACATGTCGGATCTTCCAAGAAATGCCTGGAAGAAAATTGCATTTGACTTCTTTGGACCCCTTGAAAATGGTCATTACCTCATGGTATTTGTAGATGAGTACTCCCGGTTTCCTCTGGTGGAAGACCTCTCATCAATCACTCTTGATTAAGTAATTGAAAGACTAGAAAGCATATCTGCAACCTAGGGTGTTCCGTCCATTCTAAAATCTGCCAATGGTCCAACATTCAATGGTCAGGAATTCAAACACTTTCTTACTCATTTGAATATCAAAAATGAGAGAAGCACACCAGAAGCACACCTCTATGGCCCCAGGCTAATGGCGTTGTTGAATCTTTTATATGCACACTTAAGAAGGCTGTCCAGCGTGCTGTGCTAGAGGGATTGAGCTCAAGTCCATTCTTCATCCTACGCTTCGTGCCTACAGATTTACCCCCATTCCACAACAGGCGAAAGCCCACCCACCCTGATGTTCGGGAGAGCCATGGTACAAAACTGCCACCGTGGCCCACTGAAAGAACAATTGATGCTCAGAAGGTTCAACTCACTGATTCATCTCACAAGTCCAGAACGAAGACTTATGCAGACAAGCGTTGCCATGATCAGTACATTAGATTTTAGAAGGAGACCGTGTCCTTGTCAAGCAGAAGCAGAAACACAAATCTGATGCTCCATTCAATGCCGATCCATTACAAGTTGTGAAGTAAAGGACATTTGGTAACTGCTCACCGTCCTGGAACATCCATTACGAGGGACTCCTCACATTTAAAGCACCTGCCTCTGTCGGCTCCAGACATCCTGAGTTAGACTTTGTCATCAGAGGGCCAAAGGAGAGCCCCAGAACTGCATCAGTGTCTAGATCAGCAGTGCCTTTTGCGGTTGTTTCTTTTTGTACCCCTCTTGAAAGACGTCGCAGCCAGCGGTAAGTAAAAAGGCTGTTTATTGAAGTACTTTCCTTACAAATCAAGTGTAGCGATCCCTCAGCCAGTCAGACTTCAATTGACATCCCTGGAATGCTCGCTCACTGACTGGAACACGAAATGCAACCACATTCCTTTTTCCAAAGGCAACCTTAACATAGCTTACCAGCTTACAACATATCTTCCTCCTTTACAAATGCAAAGAAAGCTACAGCAAACAGTGCAAATACATTACATAGTTTCATGAGATTATCTCAACATCGAACAAACTAACAAATGAAGAATAAATAGAAATAAAAACGGATTGTAACGGACATGGTCACTCAAATATATAGGTGGTCGGTGGTCCCTCCTGCTTCTCATTCCATCCACAGATTGGTTTGATTTGTTAGACTCAAGAGTTTCCACACCCACATCTCCCTTATCCCGGGCAACCACCATAGTGTTTTCAGACGCCTGTGTAGAGTGACACATTTCCTCATCTGACATTAACATGAAAGTATTGCCTCCCTGACTCTTTTTACTGGCCTCACCTCCTTGATACAAGGCTACCCGTCTATTGTTCCAAATCTCATCATTGTCCAAGACTACTGAGTAACGATGAATACTCACAACCTTGAACGGGCCTCTGAACTTCGATAGACCTCCACTTTTCCGACCGCAACAAAGTTTCACCCAATCTCCCTCATTGATACGTCTGGAGACCTTATCCTCTACTATCTGCCCACTGCCTAGGCCTCCCTCTTGAGTTCACTCCACTATCTCCTTCATCCATGCAGGGACCAATTTCGTTCCTGGCAACCTCCTGCGTATCATCTCAAATGGGGTTTTACCTGTCACTCCATGAGCACTTGTACAATAAGCCCACACCATTTCCATGATCATCATTCCTACATCCTGTCCACTTGTCGCAGCCATCTGGATCGTCCCTTAGATCATTCTTTTCACCCTATCCGCAGCACCATTACTTTGTGGGTTGTACAACGAGGTGTGATTGTGCCTAATACCAAATGCCTCTAAGAAATCTTGCATTTCATGTGAACTCAATTGTGTGCCTTTATCCGTAATGATGACTGAGGGAACCCCCCTCCTCACTTAAGATGTCTTTCAACAAAGCAACCATTGCCCTGGTAGCGATCTCTCTCATAAACTTGGCTGTCAACACCTGGTATGTACACCCACTGTGGCATACCTAAGCTCACCTCTTAACTCACTCATGGGTCATATAAAATCTATTCTATTAAAAAAGTATGCAGTTCCAAAGGATACAGGAAGAGAGATGTAGAGGATCGGATATATATATATATAGGAGCCGGAGTCTCCTCCTTTTGGAACTGGGGCCCTCACACACCTGGCAGGGTGTCATGCTTCAACATAGGGCTTGCTCCTCATCGGGCTGGTGCTGCAATGCCCAAGGGGCACCCTTTAAGGGGCTCTTTATCTGAGATCTTTTGTTCCCAAGCCGTAATGTGAAGTGTGAGTGTAGGGCCCTGAAGTGTAGATGAGTGTATAAAGTGTGTGAATTGTGTAAGGCAAATTAAAAAGAGACTAAGTAGTACTCTAAAAAAGTTTTAATCAGTGAGTCTACTAGTCTAGTTAAAACCAGAGATTTAGCAGAATTCCAACATGATGTTCAGTGGTTGCTAATACAAAAAAGGTCAACATGTTTCTTGCATCGTTCTTCACAAAAGTGATCAGTTAGCAATTCATCAGGACCGGAAGTAAAATGTGTGTGGTTGGCTTCCAAATTAGTATAAGGGGTAAACCAAGCACTAGAACAACCTAAATGTAAAGTACCTTATGGAAATACCGACCTAAAAAATAATAATCACAAACATAAATAAAATTCTCAATACAATACAGCATGAGGTAGGATTCTTACAATGCTGTTAGTTGAAAAGTGCATGTAAGGTGTAGTGGAAAGGCAGAAGAGAGTGGCAGGCAGGTGGCACATCTAGAGGCATAAGCAGGCAGGGCGACTTATCAAACACCAGGACTTAAATTAAATTTCAAGAGTCACCCATCTGGGGTGGGTAACCAACTACATCAAGTACTGGCAGAGGGAACGCTAAATTATAGCGTCCTAGTGTGGGGAGAAAGAATAAACAAAAATGTAATCTAGCAGCAGCATTTTATTAATTGGTACAGCTGAATTGTAGCGTTCTAGCGTGGGGAGGAAAAATATCACAGGCATATATCATAGCAGCGGCATGCCAATGAGAAGCTCACAGCATGACCGATGTGGCGGTTACTCGCGGTCTTGATGCAGCTCAGTAGCCGGATGACCTACACTCGCTCTACCAGCTTGGCAGAGTATAAGGGCTTGCGAAGCGTGAGAATAAATACTAGCGAGTTTACCCAAGGGCTGGCACTAGAGGCATGCCTCACGGTGAAAAGCGGGCACGTCAGGGGTGCCATGTTGGGAGTTGCCGGGGCGGTTGAGTGACAGGTAGTCATCGTGCTCCCGGGGCTTGAAAATATAATTAATTGCATGGCCGTCTGAAAAACGTGGGCAGTCATCCTCGCGTATGACAGTACCAAGGCTAGCAGCAAAACATGCAAAAACGTGTTCGGGAAGTTGGAGCGTACAAGGGGTATTAAACGGGGACTTCAAGCACCAGGGTTGACGTGCTCCCCGAAGTCAATAGCCACAGTATCATTGGTGTCATCGAAGTTTAAGGCATCATTGTAAAGCCCATTGAGTCAGAAAAAGGAAGGGGCCAGGTTCTCGCAGCCCCACAACACGCATGTAAGAGTGTGGGCGGGACCACAACTGACTACAAAGTTCCCTGGTATTCATGGGAGCAGTAGTTAGAATGTGAAATAGTAAAAAGAGGAATCCTAGAGATGGAAACACACAGCTCATGTCAATGCCAGAGTACTGGCCCATGGGTTATGAAGTGCCCAGGAAAGTATGAGGCCATATGTAGAGGAATGTACAAGTTATAAGTCAATGTACACAGACGTGTGAGAGCTAGGGAGGGACTGTATGGCAGAAAGAAGTGTGCCAAGAAAACACAATGCAGGTAGGAGCTAAGGTTGGAAGTGTAGGCCTCCAATAGAGGTAGTATGTGGGGGCTCTACTTATTCAATTCACTCCAAGGAATGTCCTCATTCAATCCCTGCCTGTCAGTGGAGATGCAAAAAACCCAATTTTGCTCTCTCCTAAAGAGGGCATTTTTGCTCATTAGTGGCTGTGCCTCAATGATGGTCCACCGTAGATGGCCAAGTGTGTGTCCCTTCTGTTCAAAATGTGTGCACATCTTAGTTTTGAGTCAGTGGCCCTGGATGTTAATGCTGTGTTCCATAATGCGTGTTTTAACAGCTCTTGTGGTCCTGCCACAGTATCTTAAATTACAAGGGCATGTTAGTGTATATATGCAATTGCTTGTGTTGCAGTTGGTGTGTTTTTTCTGGATGCAATTGAACGTATTGGACAATTTGATTTCCTTTTTAATCTCAGTGAAAGCACAAACGGTACAGGACCCACATAAGTAGTGCCCTGTCACTGGTGGTAGGTCCCAAAGGGATCTCTGGTCCTGCTGGGTGGAAGGTGGCAGTCTAGTGTGTATGAGCATGTCTTTTATGTTCCTCGTGCATTTGAAGGTGAACCAAGGCAGGGGCAGTCAGTTCACCAGTTTGTAAAATGCCCCAATGTTTCTTGATGATTTTGTGAATTCTGTTGGTTATGTGTTTACTCAAATGAATGCGTCTGTCACTTGTCTCTGGTTGTGTTCCAAAAGTGCTTCCCTGTTATTATTTTTGGCCTGTTTCTAGGCCAACTTGACACTATGTGTGGGATATTCGCATGTGCTGAGATTGTGTGCAAGTTGGTCTGCCTTGGTGTTGTAGTCCTGTAGGGCACTGCAGTTGCGACGCAGCCCTAGAAACTGACCAAAGGGTAGGTTGTCTCTGAGGGTTTTAGGATGATGGCTGCTGTATAAGAGAAGGCTATTACAGTCCATGGGTTTTATAAAATGTAAGCACAAGGTGTGCCATGCTTTGCCCGGATTGGATAGCTGTCCTAAATCCGCTTGTGCTCCTGCTTTCAAACGCTTCTCACCTTCCTTACACACACTACACTTCTCCACCAACTTATCCACTTGATCATCCATACCTGGTCACCACCACTCAGCTCTCAATCTGTTCTTAGATTTAGATTGCCCAAGGTGCTCTTCATGTGCCACATCTACTAACTTTGACCACAACCCTTTCGGAGGAACACATTTTTCTACCCTCATAATCACCATATCATCACACACAGACATTCCTCCAAGACCTTAAGATATGGTCTGGCAGAGATTGCCACAAAACTCTCCCTCCTACCAACTAACAGAATCAAACATTTCATCTCCTTCATTGTGGAATCAGATTCCATTTCCTCCATTCACTCTTGCATGGTACTTGCATGTGCACCCCAAACATCCATTACATCCTGTACAGACGCCACTGCACCTTCACTCTCCCTTGCCACAATGGCAGGACCATCAACATCCCACCAGTCCAATGACAGTTTCGACAAGCAGTCGGCTTGACAGTTCCTCCACCCCTGAATATGCTCCAACGTGTAGCAATACTCTTGAAGACAAGCCGCAAGTCTGGCTTACCTCGCAGAGCCCTTACCAGCCCCAACTGGGAAGCAGAACTATTACTAATGGCTTATGGTCGGCTCGCAAAACAAACTTTGTTCCCCACAGATATGTTCTAAAATGCCCGGGTTCCCCAGGCTGCTGCAAGCTCTTCACGCTCTATCATGGAGTAACTCCTCTCAGAGGTGGTCAAACTTCTGGAAGCAAATGCTACAGTTTTTCTGTGCTTGCCGTGGAACTGTGCAAGAACAGCCCCTATACCCATGGCACTGAAATCAACAGTGATTACAGATTTCCATTTGGTGTCAAACAGCGTTAAAATCCCAGCACCACAGATCTCTTTCTTTATGAGCTCAAAATGTTCTTGCTGTTCATTTCCCCCCACAAAGTTGGCTCCTTTCTTCAATGAGAACCTCAAGCACTCAGTCTTATCAGAAAATCTTTGAACAAACTTGGCATAATATTCGATGAGGCCTAGGAAGGACCTCAAAAGATCTTTGTCCATTGGCAAAGGAACTAACCTTATTGCATCCAACAAATTCTCTTTGGGTTTCACTCCATCTGCTGTGATAGTGTAACCCAAGTATTCTACTTGATCACCTGCAAGGTGAGCATAAAATATATACCTATTCATCACCAAGTTTACTTCTTGTGCAAACCTATGTTCGAGACGTCTTTTAGCTTCAAGAAAAACATTTTCAATGGGGTCGACATTGAGCTCCATTGCTAACTGCAAATACTTTCAAATATGTTGGCCTTCCTTACCCAATGTGTTTATAAGTAGGGCTTTTTTCCTTGACGCACTAAATGCCTGACCATCCAGTGCTTCAATGTAAGCTTCAAACATACCTATCCGATCCTCTCATTCTACTGATAATGGGCCAGGTTCTGAAAGGAAGAATGAAGGTGAAACAATAGCGTTATGAGACTGCATACTGGCAATGGTAGAGACTAGCAGGCAAGTAACTGCACTAGGATATACAGAATATAATAAATCACAACTTCCAAGTGAAGTTAACAGTCATTCAGCAATTGAGTACCAGTAGCACAAAGATGTGTGAATCACCAGGAAAAATTACTCGCAAAACACACTGCAAACCTAGTGTGCGAATCACCGATGCAGCACCTTGTAATATACGTGAAGATCAGCTGATTATGTTCACAATTATGTCATCACTGTCAGGTGTGCGTGCCACTGTGTGCTTGTTAACTAGAAAGTGAAAACCTTGTCCGGCAGGAACGAAACAGTACCGGTGAGTGTCAATTACAACTGAAACAGGACTTCCTGCAATAGTGCCGGTCACTGGCAATGAGCATACATTGGTGTGCGTATCACTGTGTGAGCCCAAACGGTAGCAGTAGTACCCATGAGCGGTAGACACGCATTTGTAACAGTTGGTGTGCGTATCACCGTGTGGGGCCCAATCCAAGATGGCACCTACGCATGCCACGTTACCAGCAAAGATGGTGACTACCAATGGGGAATGACGCGTTGCGTGTCAGCTCCCGAGTCAATCTGCTTGTGCGTCAACTTCGTCTTGTGCCCCCACACGTCTCGCATCTCACAATTACTGCACCTGCAGGGCCGCACTTTTGCTCGCACATGACTCAGCCCTCTCGCGTTCCCAAGGAATCTAAAAAACAGTACCGATGCGGGGCCGATGCTCCTGCTCACCAAGCAGCATCCAGTCGCAGCGTCATTAGCCTGAGTTCCACCTGTCCTTGCTGTCCAATGCCTTATGTACATGCAAAGATGGGTTCAGAGCTACCTTGTAAGGTTGCAGGTGCTGGCTGATTCCTTGTCTTAATTCTTGCACCCCTCTTGAAAGACGTCACAACCAGGTAAAAAGGTTGTTTATTGAAGTACATTCCCTACAACTCAAGTGTAGCTATCCCTCAGCCAGTCAGACTCCAACTGACATCCCTGGAATACAAGCTCACTGACTGGAACACAGAAAGCAACCACATTCCTAGTTCTAAAGGCAACCTTAACATAGCTTAGCAGCTTGCAACATATCTTCTATGTTTCCTCAGCCTCACACTATGAGATCTGGAAGAATGGTTAGAACGCCTCGATGACTCATTGAGGAACTATGATGTATATATATGATTTATTTTGTACTTTTTAATGAACAAAGTGGGAGGTGTAGTGTCTTGTGTATTATATAGAAAGGGACCCCTATTGTCCCTAACCGACTTCACAGTCTAGTGATGTAAGTGATTGGGCGTGTGTGTGGAACAATGGGATGGAATAGAATGTAGGGGGTAGAAGGCTGGTGAGGGGAACGTTCATGTGGAAGGTGAATGTTGGTGTTGGTGGTCAGTTGACAGTAGTAGCGGCTCGGAGTACTGGCTGGCATCGCTCTCTGCATTGAATCTACTATGGACTTTTTGCATGTTCCAATAAACCTTAGATGGACTTACCTGCCTTTGAATTGCAGAGGTTTATTTTCAACAGTGTGGTTAGTAAAATTCATGACGCTGTACGTTTCAGTTAACGTTTACACTCTAGAGAATAAAGATGTGTAATACCGAGCTCTGTGTGTGGCGTAATTCGCAGGGATTGAGACATTAGGTTTCTCAATACATGAGACAGGGGGAAGGCTGCTATCCGGAATGGTATGTTATAGACCTCCTGGGCTTGACACACAGTATCAAAGACTGTTGGACATCATTGCTGACCTGACTCTTACGCACTCCATAATGATGGTTCTGGGGGATTTCAATCTATGGGATAATGGGGCACTAGGGAACCATCTGAGAGACTTGAGTCAAACCTGTGAGAACTTTAATTTACATCAGCTAGTTCAACAACCAACTCACCGAGATGGGCATGTGCTGGATCTGCTGTATGCAGACCAAATAGAGACAGAGGTACTCAGCGTACTGCCCCAGAGCTGGACTGATCATTCGCTAGTCTATTTTAAAATTACAATACCCAAAACAGTGAACAAAAACATCAATCCAATGACCTTTCGGATGGGTAGAGACTGGGCCAAACTACTAAGAAACAGATCAGTCCCACTATTTCCGAAGCAAACCTCTTTTACCCCTGGTGATCCGGTAGATAGGAACTATCAAACCTACTGTCAATACATCACCAATACTCTGGATTTAAGAGCACCTATAAAAAGGATCAAGAATAGGAGCAAACCTTCAGCTCCCTGGTACAGCGAGGAGCTGAAATTAATGCGAATCACATGCAGACAGGCTGAGAGGAGATGGCGGAAGCTCTACTCTGAGTCAGACAAGATAGCGTTGAGATCAGCACAGGCCCACTATAAGGAGGCCATCGCCAAGTCCAAGGCACTTTATCTAGCTAATTCCATTCTACACGCTTCAAATAGCTCAAAAACCCTTTTTAGTTTTGTAAGGGATCTTTCCAGTCCTGCCTGCATGAGTAATAAAGTGGCGGTGTCACAGCAACTTTGCGATAAGATTGCCACCCATTTTGAAGATAAGATTACTAAAATTGTTGAAGGGCTTGACCAAGACAACGTCAGCTGCAGGGACGCTCTACCTCAGCTATTAGCAGGGGAACCCTGGGCAGAAACATCCTTGGAATGTTTTCCATCACTTACCAAGGAGCTCTTCGATAGCTCTGACCAAAGTGTATCATCTGGGTCCCCTTTAGACCCCCTCCCACATAAGATCTGGAAGAAATGTGGGCAAGAACTATTTCCCTGGATGCGACAGATTTGCAGTCAGTCTCTAGAAGAAGGGGTGGTTCCAGAGGTCTGGAAGCAGGCAGTGGTAACTCCCCTGCTTAAAAAAA
This sequence comes from Calotriton arnoldi, assembly GCA_963921515.1. NCBI lineage: Eukaryota > Metazoa > Chordata > Amphibia > Caudata > Salamandridae > Calotriton > Calotriton arnoldi. The sequence goes on from CAWUFW010014587.1 coordinate 87,060, forward strand.
CGTCTCTGGATCCTACTGATCCGGCAAACTTTAGACCCATATCATTACTGCCCTACCCCATAAAAATTATGGAGAAAGTAGTCAGCAAGTCTCTATCCTGCTATCTAGAAGAGAACAACTTGTTAGATAGGGATCAGTTCGGCTTTCGTCCAGGTCATGGGACGGAAACAGCCTTGGCAACCGTATTGGACAATCTGCGAATGCGAGCCGACAAAGGGAATTCTTCAGTATTAGTGCTGTTAGATATGTCGGCCGCTTTCGACACGGTGAGCCATGCAGTGCTGTTGGGAAGGTTGGAGAGAGTGGGGGTAAAGGCCGAGCCCTGAAATGGTTACAATCATATTTAACAGAGAGACAACAGGTGGTAACCATGACACCGTTTGCCTCCTCTAAGTCCCCGGTCCGCTATGGAGTACCACAGGGCTCGGCGATAAGCCCCATTCTCTTCAATATATACCTGCGCCCATTGATCCCTCTAATAAAATCATTTGGAATTGACCTGGTCAACTATGCCGACGACACTCAATTAGTCTTCTCCCTGGAAGGGAAGGGTGCAGTGACCATGGACACCTTTCAGGAGTGTATGCGCCAGACCTCTGGCTGGCTTAAAGGAAATTCGCTGCAATTCAACGGGGAAAAACAGAAGTGGTTTACTGCTCCACTGCCAAAGTGGCACACCATCTGCCGCTGGAGTTCAAACTCACCCCTGGAGATGATTCATTGTCTCCAGTTAAGACCGTTCGTAATCTAGGTGTCCTGATTGATGACAATCTTCAAATGGTATCACAGGCCAACAAAACAATCAGCGTCTGCTTTGCTTTATTAAAAGCACTCCGGAAGATCCTTCCCTTATTACCAGACGAGACCAGACCCCTTGTAGTAAGGAGTATAATTCTAAGCAGACTGGACTACTGCAATTCCCTATATTTGGGAGCCCCGCAGTATATCCTGCAGGGGTTGCAGAGAGTCCAGTCTATAGCAGCAAAGCTGGCACTAAAAAGGCAACGCAGATCTTCTGCTACTTTGGCCCTGAGAGATCTACACTGGCTACCTGTCAAGGAAAGAGTCAGTTTTAAATCTCTGTGCATTGTGTTTAGAGCGGCACATGGCACGGGCCCACTCTCCATGCAAGATAGATTCACATGGTATAAGCCTGTAAGACTTCTTCGGTCCTCCAGTGCTAACCTGGTTACAACTACCAGATTTAAAAAAACAAGAATGGGCGGCAGGGCTTTCGGCACTGTGGCCTCCCGCCTCTGGAATGACCTCCCCCAGAGGATCAGACAAGCAGACACCTTGCTATGTTTCAGGAAAAGCCTGAAAACATGGCTATTCCCTAGGAACGACAGCACTGCTACCTTCTGTTAACAAGGCCTGCTGGCCGATGAGATCATCTGATAAGTAACAGCGCCAGGATACCCGCAGGATGACAGAATGCGCTATATAAGAATATAATACAATACAATAAAATACAATTCATTTACATGCTACTGGGCGGGGAGGACACTACACCCCTCTTCTTGCTTTCTCTCCACCTGTGTTCTTGCTTGCCCTGTCCACTCCCGCCTTGTTGCTTGCCAGTTCCGTCATCTCCTGTGAGGAAAAACAAGCATCGAAAAAGCCCCAGGTCTCGCCTATGCGAAATCTATTGGCTTTGTCAATATTTCTTTTGCCATATTGTACAGCAGCGTGTCTGAAAGTTTCTTATAAACACGCTATGACATGGCAAGTGTTTTTCTTCCAGCCATGCTACACGGCGGTCATGCTGCTGTACAACGCATAATTAGGGTGACCAGAGTTTCAAAATGAAAAAAAACGAGACAAGTCAAACATAGAAGTAGGGCTAAAGGGTGACAATGAAAATCGAATTGACATATTTGAAAGAGTGAGCGGGCACACATACTCTCTCTCTCTAGTGGCAGTGACCTTCAAATACTCTGGAAGCTGTCCTGAAGGTTGCAGTTCAAAACATTTTTTTCATGCTAACTTCTGCTACTTTTACAGATGCACTGGAACAGATATATTTAACCTACTTTTAAATATAGCATACGCTTGGGGCCTTGATAAGTATTATGAACTTGGTGTATCCAGCATAATGATGGCCAGCTCATGTTAATTTGCAGTTTTAATTTACAGGAAGACTTCATTTTTAAAGCATAAGCTATGCCAGTGTGACATGACGTCATCCATGCCCACCAGTCCACTTCGTCTCTCAGTTGGGAGCAAGAACTGAGGCTCCAGCTGACCCTCCTGTGACCCTGTGTAATGTAACTGGTGATCAATAAAGCGCTTAAATACCTTCGGTGGAGTTCGCGCTATAAATGTGCAAACAAAAAAGAGATTAATTACTTACGTTTGATGGAGCATGGTTTTCGAGAAATAAAACCTGCTCGGATTGAACTCCCAATGTGTGAAATCATTAATCGTGTGATGTGCAAAGTAGATGTGAAAAGAGCTAACCTAAGGAAAAGTGAAAACTGCACAGGCAAAAACTAAAATGCTGGAGTAGGCCGCAAATGCTTATGACTAATGGAAAATAAAAAAGACTAATGCTGCCTGATTTTTGTATACTAATATGTGATGGAAATAACCTTAACCTGGGATGTGCATGGGCAAATGCGTGTGCGTTTATGGTATGGTATTATAAGTGATTAATAATATTTGTGTTTGTTTTCCGTAGAAGTATGGTTTTCTGCTCTGCAGAAAAGGCCCGAGAGTCACTTTAGAAAATAAATGCGGGTTTAATCTGAGCGAGAAAGGGAAGGTGGAAAACTGTTCGTCCTTCACGGGTCCTGTGTGCCTGCCAAAGTTTGCGTGGAGAAACAAAATATTCTTCGGAAGCGGAACACTTCCTTAGAGAGCGGTGCAATTGAACAATCGAGGCACAAAAGTCGTTACATGGACGAGATGGAGGAAATGTGTACTATGACAGCAGCTTAAATTTGTTTTTCCTGGGTTGGAAGTTGATAAAATGAGTAAAGAGGACAATGGACAGTTTTACAGAAGCATCATGACGAGAGTGGTGTCATAGTACACCCCCTTCCTTAACCAATAGAATGAAGAGAAATTGTGTGTTATGATACAGTGTGGGTTGGTCTTTTTGGGTTTGAGGGTATAATATTAGGTACTCGGTGGGAGGGGTTTAGGCGTTGCGTGTTTTCCTTCTGTGCGAGAGGAGAGGGCTGCATTGCTGTCTCCTATTTGGGCTGGCTGTTTCCTGTTTGCTAATTCCTGACTTAGGGGTCGATTCCAAATTCGGCCGGTAGGGCTCCGAATCGGACTCGGCATTACCGGATCCGATTCGGAGCCCTGATTCCCGACCGAGTCGGACGTGCGTCCGGGCGAGCGAGTACGATGCGAACGTACGCGAAATCGCCGACCGACTCGTTCGCGGGACCCAACCGCTCCGACCGACTCGCACGGACACGACTCGCACCGCGCAATGGAGACGTTCCCCGGCCGGGTAAGTACGATGCGCGCCGCGAGCAGTCCGACCAACTCGCGCCGTCCGGCTTGAAAGAGCAGTCGGAGCCGCACTTTGGGGGTCCGTGTCGGACCCCCCTGTACGCCTAGCCGCGCGAGTCGCACATAGGGGGGACCCATTGGTCCCCCCTACCTGTGCGTGTATGGCGCGACCCGCTTCGACGCATACCCGCTATAGGGGGCGCCCTTGTTCGCCTCGCACCCATTGAGTCAATGGGAGCCCGCATACGCGTTGTACGACCGGCTCCCATTGACTTCAATGGGAGTCCGACCGAATCGAGTCCGATAGCATGTGAACGCATCGTACTCGTTCGATCGGACTGCTAGGGTCCGATTCGGTCGGAAATCTCTCCGGGTCCGGCTCGGTCGGAGAGATTTCCTGCCCGAATCGGAATCGGCCCCTTAGTCTTTGCTCTTCAAATCTTCTTGAGGGGCCGTGCTACTCTCATGGCCAGAGAGTAGTTTTCTCAATTTCCTTTGTGGGTTAGTATGGATATCTGAATTTGCATAACTATTTTGCAAATGTCTTTTGTATCTTGTCTCTACACCTATCCACTCACTCAATGCAACGTTATGAGATGTTATTTGTCATTTGTCATTTATTGTTTCTTGTATGGTGATCAATGATTCAAGCTGTATTGTACTTGATGCGCAATCACATTATTTAGATAAAGCATTATAAATATAAAGTGAGTTTGTCTTTATTAGAGATATTGAATTTGGTTTATAATGAGTAATACTAATTCCAAATATTAGTTTGCCAAACCCTGATTACATAAATAAAGATCGCATCGCCACAAAAGTATATCCGAGGATGATAATCTATTTTGAAATTGGTAAATTTGGTACTTCACTCACCCAGCGAGAAGAGGCTTATTGATTGGGTAATAAATTGGGCCAAGGTAATGGAATTTTGTTAGACCCGGATCGCTGGATAAGTTTTGGTAGCAGCTGGATGGTTTTAATTAATTATTTTGGCAAATTAATGGTTGAAATTAATGATTTTGGTAACTAACATATTGTGCTATTGTTTTATGTAGTCTGGAAGAAACGGGTACGGAGTTGCCTAAGATCCCGGGATGATGTTTTAGCCTCAGGGGCAGAGGAAGAGTGTGGAAAGTACACACAGAAGTGTTTTGTCTGCTGGTGTGATATTAAGCAACGAGAGAGGTTGTTAATATTGCATAGGGACCTATTCTGAAGTTAGTAATAGTGGGAAATTATTGGGAAACTTTAGAGAGCGCACCTGAAGAAGTACCAAGAGTTCTTTCGCTTGATTGAGAGTAGAGTAACGCTGGTCGATATTCCGCTGGATGTAAAAGGTTTCCTTGAGTGTTTGAATCTATCACTTTTTTAGTGGGGCAGACAAAGCAGCAGTGTTTCGTGTTGTTTCTAATAATTTTCATTTAGAAAAGACTTTGTAAATTCATTGCCGTAAAATTTTATGAAGGGAGGGTCAGTAGTTGGAGTTATACTGACGTCACAGAGAGCCGCGCTGGCATTGGTCAGTTAGTAAAAACGTTATCAGAGAATAGTGTGAAAGCATTGGTTGGTTGGTGTGAGTCGCGCTGGTATTGGATAGTGTGAACGAATAGAGTGAGTAGAATTACAGAAGGATTTACTTGTTATTCCCGAGTTTTAGAGTAACGAGAGAGAGTTAAAATGAAGGTATTAAAATTGATGAGGACTTTGTGTAGAAAGGATGAGCCTATACCTATTAGAGAGGGGATCCCTATACCACCTGCTGGTTCGCCTGCTTCTTTTATGACATTAGAGCGTGGATATCATACATGTACTTGGTTGGAGAATTGGGTGAAGTATACGGAAGGAGATGGGAATTTGGCTTTCCCAGAAAGCGGTACTTTTAATGTGAGGGTGTTAGAGAACTTGAGGAATCAGATGAATTTATTGAGGCCAAATCCTAGACCTATGCAGTATGAGGCGCTGGAGGAATGGGAACATGAGGCGTACAGAAGAGAGAGAGACAGGTCTGCGACTTAATATAGAAATTCAGTAAGTAGGTATGCAGTGGCGAAATGGGATGCTCAAATGAAAAGATGGAGGAGAGATGTAATCTCGGAGGGATTATATCCAGTGATTGTTGCTGAGGATCAGACTGGAGGGAAATGCAAAGAGAAAAAAAATAATGTAGAGAGTACAGAACCAGATCGAAATAAGATAGTTGATGAGTTATTGGATGAGATGTTATTAAATAGACCTCCACCATATCACGAAGATCAGGAAGGAATTACTCCGAATGCTCCATTAATTGAAACAGAAGCTTCACAAGCTTCACAAGGTCCACGAGCTTTACAGGCTCCACAGTCCTCACAGGAGAGAGATGTAGATGTAATTAATAAGGCGAAAGATGAATTGGCACAGAGAATTAACCAAATGAGTTTGAATGCAGAGGCATTGTCAGTTCCAGTGTCAATTGGTCCCATAGTCCCATTGTATAGTGAGAGCCAGAATATTTCACGAGTACATGCATTAACAGTACCAATGAATAATGTTAGGAATAATAATGATGTTGCAGCAAATGAGATGGGAACTTTGATTGATATAGCAGAGAGACAAATGGAAACTCCTAAGAGAAATGTGCAAGTAGACCCTAGAAGATTGATGCAGAATGCGAGAGAAGTAACTCCTGTATCAGGGGGATCAGTAGGACCGTCACCAGAAGAATTAGATGTATGGATTAGAGGGATGGTGTCTAGTAAAATTAAACCGAGTATGGATGTGACCAGATTGAAAGCTGATTTGGAAGAAATGATTCTAGGTACGATTAGTCTAGAGAGATTGAATGAATACCAGGGAGAAGAGTTGTTATTCTTGTGTAAGAATATTACGATGAGAGCAAAGAGCTTGCATGACAGGTTTGATGAAGTTGCACAGGCATATGGAGTGGATATTGAAAAATCAAAAGCTTTGCAAAAGACATATAGATTGGATTTTAGTGACAAGGATCTAGAGAGTTTGAATGCATCTGGTAAACGACTGCAGATAAAAGAATTGATTAATACTTTGAAGAGATGGGGTGAATTGGAACGTTGGAAAGGTAGATGGGCTAAAAAGAAAGAAGAAATGCTTGCGAATAAGGGTGCAACTGCATCTCCTTGGCTTCCGATGAGGGAGACAGAGACAGAGAGAGTGAATGCTGACATGATATATCCGATGAGAGAAGTTCCAGGTGGAGGATATGTCAACATTCCTTGGTCAAGGCAGGACATATTGTCTTTTACGAATGAGTTCCCTAGATTGAGAGAAAAACCTGTTGAATGGTATAAACAAGTAGAGAGGTTTGTAAAAGTTTCAAAAGTTTTGCTGCAAGACTTTGATGGTTTGTTTGATATTGTGGTTGCAGCTGATTTATGGACTGAGTGTAAAATTGCAGTAGATTGGCCGAAAGAAGAATATCCTAGAGATGTTAAAACTGGAGCCCCGTCAGAAGAAGTGATGAAAAAATATAATCAAGTAATTACTTACTTGAAGAGTAAGATTTCCCCAAAAGAAACAGATTGGGTTAAGATTGATAGAACGACTCAGGAGTCAAAAGAATCAGTGCATGCTTATTATGAGAGACTTTTACAAGTGTTTAAGCAGTATAGTGGTTTTGAGAGCATAACTGACAAAGATATAGGGCACTTTGTATATAAGTTTGTGTTTGGATTGAAACCAGAGATTAGCAACATGATTCAGCAGCACCTGATTTGCTGGCAAAATAAAACAGTAGATGAAATACTGCGATATGCACAATATTGTAGTGATGATATTGAGTGAAGACATAAGAGATTGAAAGAGAAAATGATGTGGGCACAAGTGAAAGCAGCACAGAAAAATGGGAATTTTGTGGATTATTCTCAAACAGGTGTTCAAGGAAAAGGTCAGAATCAGAATTTTCAAAATGGTCAGATTCCTAATATGAATGGTGTTGTGACGAATGGTTGTGTCCAGGTTCAGATTCAGGGAAAAGGTAGAGGTAATAAGGAAGATATGAAAAAGAAATTTCCTTGTCATGCGTGCGGAAAATTTGGACATTGGAAGAACGAGTGTAGGACCTTATTGGGAAATAATGGAATTAATCAAAATTGTAATCCACAGATGCAGAATGAGGTGGTTGTGAATCAACAGCAGCAGCAACAGGTAGTTTCAACACAGGTATAGCAGGTACAAATACCACAAGCTCCTATGCCTAATAATGTGAATGCTCAGGTACAGAGATACAGTGTGAATGCTGGATTCCATATGGGTGAACAAGTTGGTAAGAATCAAAATGTACAAATGGTTTCACAATACTGGTTACAGTGTCCTGAGAGTGATTCAGATACATCTCAATGACGGTGCCTGAGGGGGGAGGAGGAGTGCGTGCTTGGCGCATCTCTTGAGGTAGATCAGTGTGGTCCTTTTGTGGATGGGAAAGTAGAAGGTAATGTTGTTACATTCCTTGTGGGCACTGGTGCTACCCGTTCTACTGTGAGAACAGCAGAAATTCCAAACCTACCCCTCTCGGGAGATACTATCCAAGTTGTAGGTGTCTCAAATCAATTTATCAAAACTCCAGTGACAAAACCAATGAAGGTGCACATTGGAGAATTTAGAGATTTGCATTGATTTGTGGGGTGTGATACAAGTCCAGTAAACCTTTTAGGTAGAGACTTGTTGTGTAAGATGAATTGCACCATCTATTATACACCGGATGGTATTGCTTTTCAAACGCCAGATGAAAATGTTGTGTTCAAAGTGATGATGGCAAGGCAAGGGGCAGAAGTGAATGATTTATATCCTTTCTTTACAGCAAAAGATTTGCCTATTGAATTGAGAGAAACAGTAATGGCTGATGTGTGGGATTTTTCAGGGAAAGACATTGGATTGATGAAAGGAGTTGACCCTATCCAAAGCTCAGTCAAACAAGGAGCAGAATTTCCCAAAATGCCACAGTACAAAAATGAGCCCAGAGACTATTGCAGGAGTTACACTTGTAATTGAGCAAATGATTGAACAAGGCATCTTGAGAGAGATATTAGGGAGTCCTTGTAATTCACCTATTATGGGGATGAAGAAACCGAGTGGTAAGTACAGGATAGTTCAGGACCTGAGAAAGGTTAATAAGATTGTGGTACCTTGTTGTCCAATAGTGCCAAACCCAGCAGTGATTCTTTATCAAATTCCCTGTGACGCAGAGTGGTTCACAGTGATCGATTTGTGTCAAGCATTTTTCTTGATACCTTTGCATCCGAATAGCCAATATCTTTTTGCATTCCGGTTCGGAGACCATGTTTTGGCATGGTACCGAGTTCCTCAATTGTATACAGAGAGTCCTTCAATTTTCAATCAGATATTGAAAAAGTGTCGGGAGTCATTGGTAAAGCCAGAAGACTCAGTGTTGGTGCAGTACATAGATGATCTATTGGTCGCGTCAAAGACACGAGAAGCATGTGTGACAGATACAATTGCTCTACTGAACCATTTGGCAGAAGGTGGGCATAAGGTGTCACCAGCTAAATTACAATTTTGTCAGAAAGAGGTTCAATATCTGGGACACAGGATTAAGAAAGGAGTAAGGAAAATATCACAAGATCGAATTGCTGTGATCTTGCAAATGGGTCCTCCCAGAACACAGAAAGAAGTTCGGATGTTCCTGGGTATGGTTGGATACTGCAGACAGTGGATCAGTGGTTTCTCACTGACAGCCAAGCCATTACAGAGATTGACTCACAAATATGTAGTCGATCCAATTCAATGAAATGAAGAAAGTATGAAGGCCTTTGTAGAGTTGCGAGATAATCTTTGTCGAGCACCTGTGATCCAGCGGTAAACCAACAACAGATACTCCACTACCATATACTCACCTGGGCCCATAAAAACACATACACATTGAGTAAACCGCTGGAGTGGTTTATAGTTTATATTTCTCAAGATTAGTTATTTAATTCTCTCAACTAACCTTTCACTGATCAAAAAGTTCTTTCCTCTGGTCGATGGACCATTAGTTGGAACTAGTTGATGGTGATAATTAACTTAACCCTTAACTATTCTTGGTTTGATAAAAATAATCACAGACTCAGGAAAGCTTTAAATCTTTATCTGAATTAAAGTGCATGTGAACCATTTCAAAAATACAGTGCAGACACCCTCACTTCAGGAGAGAAGTTCAATTGATTAAACATCAAACCATATACTTCGGACTCATACAATAATTAATGCTCAGAAAGGGAGAGGACAGAGAAATAAGTACATTTGCAAATAACATGCAATTATAGTTACCAAGAATGGTGTGAAAGACCAACCCCCTGGCCAAAGGGCTGGTAAAGGTCCCCAGGATAGGTCAGGAGACAAAGACTTCAGGACAGGATTCAGGACAGGATAGGTGACCTCTCTAGAATACCGACGAATTGCGTCGCACCCCTCTCTGACACTCTCTTCCGCCTCGAGATTCTTCCGCGATCTTCTGATCTAGCCCAATTAAGTTAGGATAGAAAGTTCTTCTTCAGCGTCTGCATTCGAGTCTTCATCAGCACCTCACAGCATCTCTCCAGCAACAGCATCCCTTACTCCCGGACAGCATCCAGAGCTCTGCAATGCAATCCACCTCTTCTTTTCTGATTAACTAACTAAAGCTACCTTAATTATACCTTTGTTTCTTCAGGTTCCACCCACTAAAGTTACAATATCGTAAAAATACAAAATCTAATTGGTCAAGCAAGGGGGGATGATCATCACACCATGCTTACATATCACTATACTCTGTTAGACTATTGTTCGCAAACCCATCCCCTTAATTTTTATTCACGATTTTATTCCCATCCACTTCATGTAGCAAACTTGCAACATTTATGACACTGTAAAGAATAGAACATCACATCGCTGAACTTTTCACCATCCGTTCCCAGGACATGTCGCTACGAATTGGCCTCCATTCAAATGCCTCGTCATTGACCTTCATAGCTTCACTCTGTAGGCATGCGCAAGTGTTGCGTCATTTCATCAAGTCTGGTCATACGAGAAAGGCCCAAATGCGCACTAATAATAAAGTCAAAAGAAAAATGTTATTTTCACAAAATAAATGGTCTCACTGTATACCTCCCACCTCTACTCTATTCCCGTTCTCTTATTAATATTTTCCCCGCATTAGCATTAGTAAAATAGCCTGTTTTAGTTTTAGCTGAGCAGATGCCATGCACGCGAGTCTTCGAGACTCCATTTTAGTGTCTTCTGCTCATGCGCTAGAATTTCCCTCCAAGCGTTAGCTCGTCATATTGCGTAGATGCAATTGACGCATGCACACAACAGTTTCCCCGTTTAAAGCGGTATTAGTCCGTTTTCATTGTCATCCACGTTAGTACACACATAAGCAAGCTTCGCTAACCTGCGTGTTTTATGTGATGCGTATTAATTATTCACAAGACATGGCTAGTAATTCTGTTAATGAGTTAAACGAGAGGATTGTCTCCAAGCAAGTCTCTTTCTTACGAGACCTTGCTCCATCAATACCCTCTCTGATGGCATATTAAGCCATCACCAAATTACCCATCCTTTCCCAGATGCCAACTTTAGCACATCTCAGTTTTCTTCTTTTTCTCTCCCTATTTCATCACCTACTTCCTTTCCCTCTAAATCTTTCATCTTTTTGTATAGTTTTCCTTTCATTTCGTCCAGTTGGATTTCATCATATTCTCTCTTTCGTTTCTTTCCTCTTCCTTCACTTTCTAAATATATTCTTCTCTTTTCCTTTCTTCTGCAACATTTACATGTGATAATTACTATCATAACTAATGTTATTATTACAACTACTGGTAAGATTATTTGACCTAGAAAACTTTCCCAAATTCAGTAAACCAATTCCCTATTGAAGTTATACTCTTTGTTAGTTTTCCCCATACACTGTCAACCTCCAGTTGGGTCAAGTCACTATGCATTCTTGTAATATTTCTAACATACCCTTTAATTTCTTTACTTTTGTCCGGATTATAAGTACAACAATGTTGAATTTTCAACATACCACAGACTCCGCCCTCTTTTGCTAATAGAATATCAAGAGCAAGACGATTTTGTAAAACCATAGACCTTATCGCAACCATTTCTGTGTTAATCATTAAGAATCCTCCTGCAGTATCTGTAGAAAGACGATCAACTATGGTTGATAATTTACAAATTTTGCGCGAATTTAGAATGACTCCAACTGAGGGTATCAATGCACTAAAAATATCACCTACTATTTCAGAAAAACTAGCTCTTCTTCTCCATGTTAGTCTATTAGAATTTTCATTGATTCCATTGATTCTGTCTACATGGTAAATTTTTGGAAAAACTATTCCAAAATAACAGCTCCCGTACCATCTTGCAGGTAACCTATAATAGGCATTATTACCGCATACATAATAAACTCCTGGAAATACAGGATCAGTTCCCCCTTTTAGTCCCCACCCTCCTAGAATTAGGAGGTTGTGTTCACACTCACTGGAACCAATGAAATCGTTATTATAATCTGTCTTTAACCTATGGAGGCAGAATTTTCCCCTTTTCACAAAGTGTAGGGACATCGCAGCATGAGCTTCGCCCTTTGCATAAATTCCCTCTTTCTAAGCCCATGGAGGTACATGGGATTTCTGTTCAGCAGCTTTCTTTGTTAAATCCTGTCTCCTTTCTTCTACTAAATTCAAAAACTCTTTTCTTCTTCATGTAATATACATGTTAGGTTATCCTTGTGAGCTTGAACTATATCTATTGAACTCATTGTTAAAAAGAATTCACCCATGAATTGTGCATTTTTACTACTAACTACTGGATTCATTTTCTTTCTAATAGGTAATTCTGAAAATACTACATCTAAATTTGAATAAAAATACTGAAATTTCCATGTTACGTAAAATAAACTTGATAAAACACTACATGATACACCATATGTTAGAGGTATATGGTGATACGTCACCCCTTCTGACACTGATGAGGGTAACTTCATACATACATAACAATTACTAATTTCCATTGTGTTAACATACTGAAATAACAATTTAGTAAACACATTTAAAGACGAATCATTGTCTGATTCATTATGATAGTTTATCTCATCTTCTACCCCTATTTCTATTTTAGTTCCTTTTACTCTATCTACCTTCTCATTAGTAATTGTACTATTCTTGTTACTTGTTTCTATCAACAAAGGTACTCCTACTGTTAGGAATAACCATACCAATACTACTAATATAATACTACATAAACAGAATCTTAAACATTTTCTTTTTAAACTTCGTTTCGGTCTTTCAGTATTTTCAATTTCTGCCATCTTTAATCAGAGAGAATTTCTTTTCTCTTTCTTTTGTCTAAACTTTTCTAAAAATCCAGTCTTTTATTTTAAGGAGGTCTTAATTTGCTTTCATCAATCTGTGCAACATGAACTCTTTCTGATTCTTCACATAAATCTAAGTTTTCAAATTCTTCAAGAATAACATAGGTCCACTCAGGGGCCTTGTATTTTCTGTTCAGAATTCTCAATCTTGGGCTTCTTCTTGTAAGTTTTACTAATGTTTGTTTAGATTGTGTCTGACTCGTGATCTCATTTACTTGCTCTGGTTTCTTTTCTGCTCTTCTTAAATGATATTTTAGTCTCTTCACTCCTACAGGCCAATTGTCTCCTTTTCTAACTCTTTTGACCTGAACTGCACTTTCACCTTCTCCGTCTTCTTCTAAAGTTCTTTTATTTTCACTTAATCTAGGCACAATCTGTTCTTGTTCCTCTTCTCTTTCTAATTGTCTTTGTTCTGTATTTTCTAAATGTTGTCCTTCCTCTACTTGCACCTGTTCAGGTCTTATTACAGTTAGTTCTTCTTCAGCCTGAACTTGTTCTTCTAACTCTATCTGATCCTGTTCAGGTCTTATTTCAATTTGTTCTTCTTCTGCCTGAACTTGTTCTTCTAGATCTACTTTTCCCTGCTCAGGTTTCTGAATGGCTTTGTTTATTTTTACCTGAGTGTGTTCTTCTTTCCCTGTCTTTTCCTTTCTACCTTCCTGTCTTCTTAGTTCAGTTCTTCTTCTTGTTTCAACAACAGCATCAGGTATTTCAATCACTGGTATCCACTCTTCCTGACTTGTACTTGGCTGTTCGTCATATAGTTGTCTTTCAGAGTCTATCACTCTAGATTCTTCAGCGTCACAGCTTTCAACTTCTGACGTCTCAGCTTGTTCAGTCAGTGGCTGCTCTTGTTGTTCAGATGGGCTTGGAACTCTTCTGGTATGACTAGCATGAATCCAATTGGGTAAACCTGCACACTTCACTGCTGTGGTAGTGACTAGTATGACTTGACGTGGTTTATCCCACCTGGGTGCTAGACACGACTTCCTTGCGTGTTTCTTCACTAACACCCAATCGCCAGGATTCAAATCATGCGCTTGGTCTGGCTGTCTTTCAACTGCGTCTTCTCCAACCTGATGAGAGACAGAATGCACCATTTCAGCCAATCCTTTGCAATAGTACAATACCAGATCATCAGTTATATTCATCAATCTATTTCCAGGAATATATGCTTGTCTCATTGCCCTTCCCATGAGTACCTCATGTGGACTCAATCCCGTTTTTCTGTCAGGAATACTTCTGAGACCCATCAGTACAAGAGGTAATGCATCTGGCCATTTCAGCATTGTGGATGCACACACTTTCCCTAATCTTGATTTGATTGTGCCATTTAGCTGTTCAACTATTCCAGAAGCCTCTGGACGATAAGCACAGTGCAGTTTTTGTTCAATGTTAAATGCAGCACAGATTAATCGAATTATCTCATTATTAAAATGAGGTCCTCTATCTGATTCCAAAGTGACTGGAAAACCGAAACGAGGAACTAACTCGCTCAATAGTAGTTTAGCAACTGTGAGACTGTTGTTTCTTCTAGTGGGATATGCCTCTACCCATCTTGAGAACAGGCACACTATGACAAGTACATATTTCAGTCCGTTGCAAGGAGGCAACTCAATGAAATCTAACTGTAATCTGGTGAAGGGTCCTTCTGCCTTCCCAATCTTTCCCCAACTAACCACTGTCTTCCTGCCTGGATTCTGCGGCTGACAGATTAAGCATCTTTGGCAAAGGCTCTCTGCGACTACCCTAAACTTTGCATTGTACCAACTTTGCCTGAATAATCTGATCATTGAATCCCTGCCAATGTGTGTTGTCCCATGGTATACTCTTGCCATTTGAGAGAGTAGACAGTCTGGCATAACTGGTCTTCCATCTAAGTACACCCACACTTCATCTTCTGTTCTCCTTGTACAACTTGATTTTATCCAAATTTCCTTTTCTTTTTCCTCAACTTCTTCCTGTAACTGTCTGACCTCATCCCATGTTTCTGGAACTGAGAAAAACATAAGTTGGCAGCTGGTTTCACCGGTTTCAATCTTTCTGTTAATTGCCATTATATTTCTTGCACAGTATCGAGCAATTTGGTCGGCATATCTATTACCAGCCGCCACATAGTCATTTCCTGCCTGATGTGCAGAACATTTAACAACTGCTACTTCTTTTGGAAATTGTAATGCTTCCAACAAATCCTTTACATTTTTACTGTTTCTGATAGGAGATCCTGAAGAAGTCAGAAATCCCCTCTGCATCCAGAGTTGGCCAAAATCATGCACAACCCCGAAACCATATTGACTGTCCGTAAATATGGTTATTCTCCAATTTTTCCCACTTTTGCATGCCTTTGTTAAGGCCACCAATTCGGCTACTTGTGCAGATTTGACTCCTGGTAAACAGGATGCTTCAACCACCCCTGTTACTTTACATACAGCATATGCAGCACTTAATCCTCCTTCTTCAGTTCTTAAGCAAGACCCATCCACGAATAATTCATGATCAGCTTCCTTCAATGGTGTTTCCTTTATATCTGGGCGGGGCTTAGTGCACAATTCAGTTACATCTAGACAATCATGATCAATCTCATCTTTCACTTCTTCACAACATGGATCTGGCAATAATGTGGCAGGGTTCATTATCGTACATCTTATTACTGTCACAAATTTTCTGCTCCCAGAATCACCCTTTCATACTTAGTCAGCCGACTGGGAGTGAGATGCTGTGTTCTTGTTCTTGTCAAAAGAATCTCAACTGAGTGTGGAACATAAACCTTTACGGGATGTCCCATCACTATGGACTCACTTTGCGCCAGACTCATACAAGTAGCAGCTACTGCTTTTAAGCAGCCAGGTAAGGCTGAAGCCACTGGATCCAAGGTGGCAGAAAAATACACCACTGGACGTCGACTCAGTCCATGCCTCTGGGTTAAGACTGGAAGTGCACAATTTTCTCTCTCACAACAAAATAATGCAAAGTCTTTTGAATAATCAGGCATGCCCAAGGCTGGGGCCTCACATAAACAATTTCATAATTTCACAAAGGCTTCCAAACATTCATCATTCCAATCGATGGGATCTTTCGCTCTTTTCCGAGTTAATTGTATCAATGGCTTTGCTAACATGGAGAAGCCATTGATCCACTGCCTACAGTACCCAACCACTCCCAAAAACATTCTCATCTCTTTTTGTGTCTGAGGTAGTTGCATTTCTTTGATTATTTTAATTCTTTCCGGTGTCACTTTTCTAACTCCTCTTTCTATTTTATGCCCTAAATATCTAACTTCTTGTTGACAGAACTGTAATTTTTCTGGAGACACTTTGTGTCCTCCTTCGGCCAAATGGTTCAGTAATGCAATTGTGTCAGTGACACAATCCTCTTGTGTTTTTGATAACACCAGTAGGTCATCGATATACTGAACCAGAACTGATTTCCCAGGCATAATCAATGACTCCAGACACTTTTTCAATATTTGTTTAAAAATTGAGGGACTCTCTGTGTACCCTTGAGGAACTCAGCACCATGCCAAAATACGATCCTCAAACCGGAAGGCAAAAAGATACTAGCTGTCTGGGTGCAAAGGAATAGAAAAGAATGCTTGGCACAAATCAATTACCGTAAACCAACCTGCGTTCCAGGGTATCTGATAAAGGATCACCGCTGGGTTTGGCACTATTGGGCAACAAGGCACTACATTTTGTTAATTTTTCTCAAATCCTGCACTATCCTGTATTTTCCGCTAGGCTTTTTAAGTCCCATGATTGGTGAGTTACAAGGACTACTCATTATTTCTTTTAAAATGCCCTGTTTAATCATTCGGTCAATTTCTGGGGCGATTCCTGCTTTCACTTCTGGACTCATTTTGTACTGTCGTGTGTTTGGGTAAACTGTACCTTCTTTCACCGTCACTTTAACTGGATCTACATTTGACATTAACCCAATATCCTTTCCTGTAAAATCCCACACTTCTGGATTTACAGTGGTTCTCAACTCTTCAGGTAATTCACTCTCAGTTATCAATGAAAACATCTTGTCTACCTCTGTACCTTGCTTAGCTAACATCATTTTGTATATGACATCTTCATCAAGGGTTTGGAAAGCGACACCATCCGATGTACAATAGATCGTGCAATTCATCTTGCACTGTAGAGCTCTTCCCAACAGATTTACGGGACTGGAATCACAAACTACAAACCAATGCATTTTTTTAAAATTTCCGATATGTACCTCCGTTGGTTTTGTAATTGGGGTTCTAATCTGTTGATTCGACACTCCTACAACTTGGATGGACTCTCCCGAGATGGGTAGGTTTGGGATGTCTGCTGTTCTCACAGTAGACCGGGTAGCACCAGTATCCAATAGAAAAGTGATGTCTTTACCTTCCACTTTCCCATCAACAAATGGACCTGACTGATCTACCGGCAAGGATGTGCCAAGCACGCACTCCTCTTCCTCCCCCCTCAGGCACCGTCATTGCACGCAGTCCAAATTTTCTGCATCATTCTGCAAAAAATATTGTGTAACCACTCTGTTATTCTTACCACTTTATCCGGTGTTCGCACTGTATTTTTGTGCACTCACAAAGTTTGGCATAGGAGCTGGTGGCACCTGATACTGTGGAGTAACTACCTGCTGCGACTGACTCATAAGTACTTCATTCTGCATCTGTGGAATTAAATTTTGATTTGGCCCATTATTATTCTGAATACTCTTACACTCGTTCTTCCAATGTCCAAGCTTTCCGCAACGCATGACAAGGAAACTTCTTCTTCGCTTCCTCTCTATTCATTCGTCTTCTTATTTTACCACCATTCGCCGCTTGATCATTCTGACTCTGCTCTTTTATCTGATTTTCAGTCTGGGAATTTATTTTATTCTCCTGCTGTTCTGCCAATTTTACTTCTGCCCACATCATTTTCTCTTTTAGCTTTCTACGCCTTGCCTCAATATCATCGCCACAATATTTTGCATATTTCAGAATTTCATCAATCGACTTACTCTGCCAGCACAACATGTGCTGTTGAATCATCTGACTAATCTCCGGTTTCAGACCATACACAAACCGATACACAAAATGGCCCATATCCTTATCACCAATGTTCTCAAAACCACTATACTGTTTAAACACCTGTAACAACCGCTCATAATATGCATGAACGGACTCATTTGGCTCTTGAGTTGTTCTATCTATCTTTACCCAATCTGTCTCTTTAGGAGGGATTTTCCCTTTCAGGTAAGTAATTACTTGGTGATATTTCTTCATCACCTCTTCTGAGGGTGCTCCTGTCTTCGCATCCCTAGCATACTCCTCACTTGGCCAATCAACTGTAATTTTACACTCTGTCCACAAATCAGCAGGTACTACAATATCAAATAATCCATCCAGGACCTTCAACAAAACTTTTGAAACCTTCACAAATCTGTCTACCTGTTTATACCAATCCACTGGCTTTTCTCTCAACCTGGGAAAATCATTCGTAAATGACAAAATATCCTGTCTACTCCAGGGGACATGAACATATCCACCACCAGGAACTTCTCTCATTGGACACAATTTCTCAACCTTATTTGATTCTCTCACTGGAAATGCAGATGATGCTTCTCTTGCTTGTACTTCCTCTTTCTTTCTTATCCACCTAATTCTCCATTTGTCAATGTCTCCCCATTTTCGTAAAATATTCATCAACTCTTTTATCTGTAGTCTCTTACCAGAAGCATTTACTCTCTCTAAATCTTTGTCAGTAAAATCCACTCGATATGGTTTCTGCAACAGTTTCGATTTCCCTATATCTATTCCAATCTCTGAGGCAACTTCCGTTAATTTCTCATGAAATACTCTTGCTCTCCTAGTAATACTCTTACATAAAAATAATAACTCCTCATCGTCGTAAACATTCAGTCTTTCTATGCTCACATTGCCAGTTATCATTTCTTCCAATTCTACTTTCAATTTACTGATATCTAGAATCTTTGGTTGTGGGTTTCGATTGTCTATTTCCTGTGCCCACCTTTCTATATCCTCAGGGGTAACTACTGTTGAACTTCCAGTTCCTATGGGAACCAGAGATCTCTTTTCTCTCAAATTTATTGGTATAATTCTCTTCGGAGTTTCAGTTAAAGGTTCTACATTCGGGAGATCCATTAATGAAATGACTGATTCATTCTCACTAGTCTGATCATCCATAATTATTACTTCTTTTCTGGGACTTGTTAATGGAATTGTCACAGTTTGAGGTTTCTGGCAAGTCTTTTTATCTCCATATAATGGGATTACAGGACCAATAGTCACTGATACTGTCAAAGCTTCAGCATTTAAATTTAATTGGTTTACTTTTTGAACTAATTCTTCTCTAGTCTTATTTAAAGCTTCTCTCTCATTATCCTGCAACACTCTATTAAGTGATATATCATGTAATATTTGTGGGGTTAAAGGCATTCCTATCACTGGTGCACTTGGGGTAACCTTACTAGGTGCTTCTTGATATGGTGGAGGGTTTTTAATCAAAATATCCTCTAACAGCTCATCATCTGATTCGCCATAACCTGTCGTATTCAGGTGTTTCGTTTTTTCTTTACATTTTCCTCCTATCTGTTCTTCAGCCATTAATTCTGGATATAAACCCTCAGTCACCACAGCTCTCCTCCAACGCTTCATTTGTTCTCCACTTGACTCATACGGATATCTAGGTAGAAATCCTCTAAATCTCCGTCCGCTTCTGTATTTTTCACGATCAAATGCCTCAATTTCCCATTCTTCCAAAGCTTCATACTGTGTCATTCTAGGATTCGGTTCTAGCATATTCATTCGATCTCTCAAATTCTGAAATATTTTTAAATTAAAAGTACCATGCTCCGGAAAAGCCAAAACACCATCACCTTTAGTATATTCCACCCAATTCTCCAACCATACACACGTGTGATATCCTTTCTCCATCATCATAAAGGAAGCAGGTGTTTTGGGTGGTGGAATAGAATTCCCTCTCTAGTCATTACAGGCTTGTCTTTGTTAAAGAAATTTTTAATTTTCTTCATTAATGTCATTTTCTTTGGTCTTCCGAACATTTCTGAAGTTCGATATAGGAAAGAGTCTTCCGTGTATCTTCTAGCTCTATTACCTAAGTCGCGTCCTATGTCAGCACGACTCACACCCGCAGTCAAATCATGACTCAACATACAATTCCTTTTCTGACAAATCCTAGCGCGACTCCTATCTATCAACCAATTAGACTCAGGCTCACGCTCGTAATCTGACCAATACCAGCGCTGCTTTTTGTGACGTCAGTATTACTCCTCACTACTGACCCCTCCTTTACAATCTGCTTCTGTTTCACGCCCGCTGTTTCAACCAATCCCAGCGCGGCTCTCTGTGACGTCAGTATAACTCCGGCGACTGACCCTCCTTTCACAAGGTAATACAAAAACGTATTTCTTAATGCTTTTCATTAAAAATTCTTCGTTAATAACAACATAAAAACATTCGCTACTCTGTCTGTTCAACTAAACAAAAGGATAGACTTTAATTTATTCTTGAGTTTAAGAAATTACTCTTCTTCTTACTGCGAGTAAAACCCCTGTTTACTCTTCATTCAAGCTCAGGAGAACCCGTTACTTCTCCAGTGTCACCCGTATTGGGAAATGAGACCAAAGTTTCACCAGCGAACCCCTTTCGCTACCATCCGCACTCTACTTTTATACGAAATAGTCCCTAGTTTAATACTGCCAGCCCTGCGTAGCTTCTCAGTATTATTCCAACAGACGAGTAACCTCACTGTAGTGTGGCTTCTGTCACCACCCGCTATTCATTTCCCGGGATTCTAGACAACATAAAACAAGACGCTAACTCTTTTTGTTAAACATAAATCAATAATCAATAGTTATCACCAAACTAATCAATAATAACCATAGCTCTGCTACCAGAAAACTGATCCACCGGTAATCCAACAACAGATACTCCCCTACCATATACTCACCTGGGCCCATAAAAACACATACACATTGAGTAAACCGCTGGAGTGGTTTATAGTTTATATTTCTCAAGATTAGTTATTTAATTCTCTCAACTAACCTTTCACTGATCAAAAAGTTCTTTCCTCTGGTCGATGGACCATTAGTTGGAACTAGTTGATGGTGATAATTAACTTAACCCTTAACTATTCTTGGTTTGATAAAAATAATCACAGACTCAGGAAAGCTTTAAATCTTTATCTGAATTAAAGTGCATGTGAACCATTTCAAAAATACAGTGCAGACACCCTCACTTCAGGAGAGAAGTTCAATTGATTAAACATCAAACCATATACTTCGGACTCATACAATAATTAATGCTCAGAAAGGGAGAGGACAGAGAAATAAGTACATTTGCAAATAACATGCAATTATAGTTACCAAGAATGGTGTGAAAGACCAACCCCTGGCCAAAGGGCTGGTAAAGGTCCCCAGGATAGGTCAGGAGACAAAGACTTCAGGACAGGATTCAGGACAGGATAGGTGACCTCTCTAGAATACCGACGAGTTGCGTCGCACCCCTCTCTGACACTCTCTTCCTCCTCGAGATTCTTCCGCGATCTTCTGATCTAGCCCAATTAAGTTAGGCTAGAAAGTTCTTCTTCAGCGTCTGCATTCGAGTCTTCATCAGCACCTCACAGCATCTCTCCAGCAACAGCATCCCTTACTCCCGGACAGCATCCCGAGCTCTGCAATGCAATCCTCCTCTTCTTCTCTGATTAACTAACTAAAGCTACCTTAATTTTACCTTCGTTTCTTCAGGTTCCACCCACTAAAGTTACAATATCGTAAAAATACGAAATCTAATTGGTCAGGCAAGGGGGGATGATCATCACACCATGCTTACATATCATTATACTCTGTTAGACTATTGTTCGCAAACCCATCCCCTTAATTTTTATTCACGATTTTATTCCCATCCACTTCATGTAGCAAACTTGCAACATTTAGGACACTGTAAAGAATAGAACATCACATCGCTGAACTTTTCACCACCCGTTCCCAGGACATGTCGCTACGAATTGGCCTCCATTCAGACGCCTCGTCATTGACCTTCATAGCTTCACTCTGTAGGCATGCGCAAGTGTTGCGTCATTTCATCAAGTCTGTTCATACGAGAAAGGCCCAAATGCGCACTAATAATAAAGTCAAAAGAAAAATGTTATTTTCACAAAATAAATGGTCTCACTGTATACCTCCCACCTCTACTCTATTCCCGTTCTCTTATTAATATTTTCCCCGCATTAGCATTAGTAAAATAGCCTGTTTTAGTTTTAGCTGAGCAGATGCCATTCACACGAGTCTTCGAGACTCCATTTTAGTGTCTTCTGCTCATGCGCCCAGAATTTCCCTCCAAGCGTTAGCTCGTCATATTGCGTAGATGCAATTGACGCATGCGCACAACAGTTTCCCCGTTTAAAGCGGTATTAGTCAGTTTTCATTGTCATCCGCGTTAGTACCCACATAAGCAAGCTTCACTAACCCGCGTGTTTTATGTGGTGGGTATTAATTATTCACAAGACATGGTTAGTAATTCTGTTAATGAGCTAAACGAGAGGATTGTCTCCGAGCAAGTCTCTTTCTTACGAGACCTTGCTCCATCACCTGCATTGGGAATGCAAGGACTTTGCACTATTCTGTTGTGAGAAAGTCCTAACGCAAACGCATGGAATGGCGCGTCGTCCAGTGGCATACTTTTCTGCAACCTTGGATTCAGTGGCGGCAGCATTACCAGGTTGTCTGAAAGCAGTGGCTGCTACTTATGTGAGTTTGGAACAGAGTGTGTCAATTGTGATGGGACATCCAGTGAAAGTGTATGTGCCACATTCTGTTGAGATTCTGTTGACAAGGACACACACGCAGCATCTCACAAGTAGTCGTTTGACTAGATATGAGAGAGTGATATTGGGAGCTGAAAATGTGACTGTGACTCAATGTACAACATTGAATCCTGCAACCTTGTTACCGAGTACAAGTTGTGAGGAAGTGGTGGATGAAGCAGACCATGATTGTCTGGATGTGGCAGAATTATGTACCAAACCAAGGCCAGATATAAAAGACAATCCATTGCCAGAGTCAGATTGTGTGATGTTTGTGGATGGCTCTTAAATAAGAGATGAAAGGGGTGTTTTGCATGCTTCTTATGCTGTTTGTACAGTGGCCATGGTTCTTGAAGCATCATGTTTAAAGGGAGTAAATTCAGCACAAATTTCGGAACTGGTTGCTTTAACCAGAGCGTGCATAATTGGCAAGAATCTGAGAGTAACCATATTTACTGACAGTCAATATGGTTTTGGGGTGGTGCATGACTTTGGGCAGTTGTGGATGAAACGTGGTTTTCTTACTTCTTCAGGATCACCGATTAGAAATAGCAAAGATGTAAAGGATTTGTTGGTTGCGTTACAATTGCCCAAAGAAATTGCAGTGGTCAAATGTCCGGCATATAGATCTGGAAATGACTATGTGACAAGCGGAAATCGTTATGCTGATCAAGTGGCACGATTCTGTGCACAAACTTCAGTTTCAATTAACAAAGGAACAGAAAAATCAGATACAAATTGTCACCTAATGTTCTCTTCTGTGGAAACATGGGAGGAAGTTAGACAATTGCAAGAAGAGGCTAGTAAGGAAGAAAAGGACATTTGGATAAAATCAGGATGTACTCGAAGAGTGGAAGATGAAGTGTGGGTGTTTACCGATGGGAGACCAATAATGCCAGATAGCTTATTGTCTCAGATGGCAAGGATGCATCATGGTTTAACACATGTAGGGAGAGATTTCATGATTAGGCTTTTCAAACAGTCTTGGTATGATCCAAAGTTTAGAGTCATTGCAGAGAGTCTTTGCCAAAGATGCAAAGTATGTCAGCAGCAGAATCCAGGGAGAAAGACTGTTGTTAGTTGGGGACGAATTGGAAAAACAGCAGGACCGTTTACACGGTTACAGGCAGACTTCATTGAGCTCCCTCCTTGTTATGGACTGAAATATGTGTTGGTTGTGGTTTGTCTGTTTCCTCGTTGGGTAGAAGCATATACAACAAGAAGAAATGATAGTCTAACAGTTGCTAAATTGCTTTTGAGAGAGATAATACCAAGGTTTGGATTTCCAGTCTCTTTAGAAACAGATAGAGGGACTCACTTTAATAATGAGATAATTCAGATGATTTGTGCAGCATTACAGATTGAGCAAAAGCTGCATTGTGCCTATCGACCGAAGCCTCAGGCGTGGTCGAGCAAATTAATGGCACTATAAAGTCGAGTCTGTCAAAAGTCTGTGCATCCACAGCACTAAAATGGCCAGATGCTTTACCTTTGGCTTTGATAAGTCTAAGAAGCATTCCTGATAAAAAGACTGGATTATCCCAGCATGGTGTGATTAATGGGAGAGCAATGAGACAGCTGATAGTCCCACCATCAGCTCCTTTCCTGCTGGTTCCTTTTGCGGCCGGAGCCGCTAACGCCTCGCAGCCAATCCAGCGCCAGGAGGCGCTTTAAAATCAGGAGCGGGCTCCCGCAGCGCGGGTCCCGCCATCAGCTCCTTTCCTGCTGGTTCCTTTTGCGGCCGGAGCCGCTAACGCCTCGCAGCCAATCCAGCGCCAGGAGGCGCTTTAAAATCAGGAGCGGGCTCCTGCAGCGCGGGACGCGCGCGGACGTGCCCGGGCCACGCCCGGGCTAAGCCCGGGCCGAGGGCGGGCCCGTCCTTGCCCGTCAAAGACCGGAGGAGGCCGGGCTGGGCCACCCCCCTGAAAAACACTTTTATCAAAAGCATAAGGAGCTCGGACTGGTTCCATTCGAGGTACTGTGACAAATCCTTCTGTTCTTTAAAGTTACGACCGGCCCAACTGTTGGAAACCAGGCCCATTGCTCCTCTTCCAAGATACATTGCATGTAAACATGGGCAAGCGCAAAAACACTGAGGCTGGCTTGGGAGGTGCTCTGAGGAAAAAGACAAAAAAACTACGTCAGAAATCTTGCTTGGGGCTTGAGAGGGGGGGTGAGAGTGGGGAGAGTGGGGAGAGTGTGATTGACCGAATAGAGTCTTTAATTTCTGATTGTGAAGGTCTCCTCACGTCACCTACATCTTCGAGAAAAACATCTGCCCACTCACACAAAGGCCCCCAACCATCTCCCCCCCCCGCCACTGTAATTGTCAATAAGGGTTCTGGTAGTATCCCTAGTCTATTCAAAAGGGCAGCCAACAAGAAACGAATTACAAAAACCCCTGATGAAACTGAAGACCCTTCCTTTAGGGAAACTCTGAGTAGGACCCAGTCTGACTTACCCTTGAGCAATAGGTTTGCATCCTTAGCGGCCAACCCAGACATGCCTGATATTGACACAAATAAGGAGGGTATGGGCCCCAGCATCAAAGAACTGAGCGGGAGGCTCACCACCTTTAGTCAAAGGAGATGTGTGACCCAGGACGCTGTTTTAATGCCAACTATTGTGGACCCGCAGAGGAAAACTGAGAGCATACTTTTAAGTCTATCCAATGCAGACCTACAGAGGGAAATCTTGGCCCTCAAAGACACAGTAGGGACGCTGACTACACTTATTTCAAAATTACTTCTTAGTTTAGAAGATTGCAATATACACAAGCCACTGTCACTAAATAATTCTGAGAGTGTATGTATGACGATTAAAGCAAACCATTCTATCGCTCATAACACACAAGCAATTGGCAAATTCCCAATTATAATTCCTACATCTAAAGTTACTAATCAAGCCGGCCACAAGGGGGGGCCACCATTGCAAATTACCCAGCCACGATATCTCTCGAGAAGGTCATATAGCACATTCCGGGGGCCAGAGCGCGCTTTATACATCTACGGAGAATGACCCATTTATTTGTCATGAAGGCCGTAGTGAGGTCCCTCTATTATCACAGTTACGCCCTATCCCCAAAGTTGCTCTTCAGTCTACTATTTTTATGACCAATGTACCAAAGCTTAATTGCAATAATAAACTTGAAAACGGCGAAGTTTTAAAAAACAAAGCCATTCATTGGATAAGGCAGGTAAGGGGATGCCGTTCTGTTATAAGGGACGACATCTTGAGGGCTAGGAGATGTGTCCTGAACAACAGCCCAGTCGACGCAGTAGAACTGATTCTAACGAGCGAAAACCTAGCGCATGGCTTAGTTGCCCTAGAAGTAAGATCCTGCCCTCCACCTAGAACCAATATCCAATTGAAGTATAACATTCCTTCACTGTAAGCCAATCATAAGAACCCATCGATGCCTCAAAGGGACTTACCTGCCTCTATCTTACCACAAATCGATTGACTACTTACAGACCCTTGTCAGAAACAAGCGTGCAATTATAGTATTGATAATGTTCTCACTTTTTCATCTATGGATAAGGGCTTGGAGAGGGGTCTCTCGGAACATGAGGCAGAGATACTAAGGCCCCACTTTATATCATCTAGTGTAACCCATTTCCAACTAGGAGATAATAATCAGGATGGGGAAGAAAGCCTACAAAGCCATCAGACTTCTCTCATGGTGAATGAAGCCCCAGTAATTCTGCCCTCCAGTTTGATAAATCTGGAAGAGACATTGAAACTTAAAATAGCTTCTTGGAATGTTGCAGGAATAAGGGGAAACTAGCTCTCCCCCATTGGCATGAGATAATCAACCATCACGACATTTGTATCATACAAGAAACTTGGAGCTTGACACCTGTTTATATTCCAGGGTTTGTCACGTTTCATAAGCCGGCAATCCCTTCCAAACATGGCCGTCCTTCTGGAGGGCTACTTATCCTGATCCAAATTGCATTAAATCTTGAGATAAAGGAGCATCAGACCAATAGCAACGACCTCCTTTGGGTCAGACTAAAAGGCCCCCAAAGAAAGTTCCTAGATATTGTAAATGTCTAAGCAAGAAGCTCAAAATCAGGCAGGTCATCTACTATACAGGCATTAGATGAGCTACTGGATGCAAGACCGACTGACCTCCCATTAGTTGTGGCAGGAGATTTTAATGTAACATTTGAGCCTCTTGACCGGGAAGATATCCTCGAGATTAAAGAGGAAGATAATAGGTGGTCAGTCCCTTCATTAGATTTGCCTCCAATAAAGAAATGGTCCCAAGCAGCACTCCAGTTAAACTCCCTTAGCCTCACACACAGGATACGGGCTGCTAATGGAAGGACCAAGTCTGATAAAGATGGGGGAATGACCTTTGTCGGGCCCAGAGGGTCGAGTCGGATCGATTACATTTTTGTGGACCTCTGCCTATGGCCACTCGTGATTGATATGTCTATAATTGAAACAAGCGAAAGTGACCATAATCTCTTGAGTCTCGCAATTGAGCAACCGTGGGTTTCGAATACTAGGGCAGCCCAAGATCACCTCTATACAAGGGAGGTGACTCCTTCTAACGATGGGCGTCGCCTAAAATGGTCTATAATATCTGTGGACGAACCTAAGCTCGCTAAATTAAAACAAGATCTTGAGAACCATCTGGAACTTTTGTCCTTTAGGGCTAGAGACAGTTCCACCAGAGCTAGCTGTAGTACCTTACACCCCAAGTTTTTTTAACAATTGGCCAAGAACTTTATCATTTACCAACATAATTCTAGGTCGAAAAAAGCAAAGACTAAAAACGTAACCTCCTGGTTCTCAAAAGAGTGCAGAACCCTAAAAAGACGGCTGACCCTTGCCTTACGGCACGGGGACATTCCGTCAATTCGGGAACTGAGGAAGCAGTACAAACTAGCCCAAACGAAGGCCAAGAGGGATTGGGATGAAAGGAGGTGGGTAGAACTAGGAGAGTCTCTCTCGAGCCCCGATGCCTGCATGTTTTGGTCAATTGCGGGCAAGGGCATTCATGAAAGGTCCCCGCCCCTAGCCAATAATATCCCCTCTCATCAGTGGCAGGAACACTTCGGTTCTCTCTACTCATTTCCCTTAGTACAAGCTACGGAAGCATTAGCTCCCGATCTAGTGCAACCTTCATATGACCTAATATTCACTAGAGAGGAAATATTGGCTTCACTGGATGCAATCGTTCCCGCCAAGGCTTCAGGCCCTGACGGCATCCCAGGAGATCTTTTTAAGTCAGATAGGGAAAACTGGGCCACATACATATTAACCTTTGCTAATGACATTGTGGGAGGAGGGAGCATCCCTGGATCTTGGAAAGGAGCGGAAGTCATTCCTATTTTTAAGAAGGGCGATAGGTCAATGCCTGCAAACTACCGGCCGATCAGCCTGATCGACTGTGTTCAGAAAGTCGTCTGTCGCTCACTTCTAGCGAAAATCACGGACTGGATGGAGGAAAATGACATTCTATCCTCCCTCCAAGCGGGCTTCAGACGAAAAATGGGCACAGTCGATCAGGTTTTTTGACTTTATATGCTCTACTGGAAGGTGGTCTTGTTGGGTAAAGGGAGTTTGTATATTGCATTTATTGACTTAAAAACTGCATTCGACCTTGTTCCCAGGGAGAATCTATGGCGGGTGCTTAGGGAGATGGGCATGCCTGCAGGTATTCTTTCACTCCTAATTAGGCTTCACGATGAGAATTTTGCCAGGGTCAGGTGGGGTAGCCAGGGACAGGTCACCAATTCCATCATGGTGCAGCGGGGAGTCCGCCAAGGATGTGTTCTGGCCCCAACTCTTTTCTCATTGTATATTAATCATATAGCAGAGGCCTTATCTGCCATTCCAGCGGATGCCCCGACCCTAGCAAAGGAAAAAATACCTACCCTCCTATTCGCAGACGACACGCTTCTCGTCTCAAAGACCCCAAAGGGCTTGCAGAACCTACTAGATCACTTCAAGCTCTTCTGCGATGGGAGGGGGCTGGAAATCAATACAGCAAAAACCAAGCTCATGCTCTTAAATCCCCATAAATCTTTTAAGGGTAATTTGTTTCTAAATGATGTCCTACTGGAGAGAGTCAGCTCCTTCGATTACCTGGGAGTAAAACTTTCTGAGGACATGGCCTAGAACCACCATCTTAATAAGGCCTTCCTCAAATTTATTCCAGGTAACCGGGGTCCTGCGTAAAGAACACCGTCTCTCCCATACTAAGCCTGTTGCTCCAGCATTAAAATTGTATAGTTGTAAGGCCGTGAGCAGTGCCCTTTATGGTGCTGAGCTTTGGGGGATGGTAAAAGCCAACAATCTGATATCCCTGGAGAATAGGTTCCTTAAAAATTTGGTTTCTCTCCCACAGAGTACCCCCACTCACCCACTATTGCTAGACATGGGCATCAAACCCATAAGTGACTTAGTGAAGCTCCGCCCCCTTTTGTTCTGGTATCGGCTGGTATCTACCCCGGAATTATCGGTGTATGCTGCCGCTTTCCAAGAGATTTGTGCCCTAGATTCCATGCATAAAATTGGTTGGACAAAGCACGTTAAAAGCCTCCTGTCACACATAGGTCTAGTGGGACACGATATCGGTTCTCCACCACCCCTCACTAAAACTCAGATTAAAATCCTCTATTGGGAAGGGGTTGAGCACTCTGCCGTTTTAGCCGGCAATCGAGGGAGACTGACCGAGGAATTTAACGATATTAAGTGCAACCGCATCCTTGAAAGTTACCTTGATATTATTAAAGTGCCGGCCGATAGAAAATTATATATTCAGTTCAGATTTGGCAGCCTGCCTATTAATTCATTTACAAATTCATGGCTGTCTAACAAAGCATTACCAAAGGGCTGTCCCTGCTGTCCCTCTCCACAAGAATCTATTGCTCACTTCCTTTTTGCATGCAAAGCATACACCAAACCCAGGAGTAGATGGCTCTCTCCTGTTTGTAGAGAACTTGGCACTCGAGATCACAGAGTGGCTCTGCGTATACTAAAATCTGATGCAAGACCTCTATTTGTGTGTGCTATTGCAAAATATTTGGGAATTGCATGGGCAATCAGAAGAAGGGCGTTGAATCCTTCCCGGCCTAACCCTATGATCAGCATTCGTGTCTAAATCCTTATTAAAATTATTGCTGCTATATTTGACAGTAAACTAGAAAGAGCAAGCAATATTGTTTAGCATTCTTTCAAGTTTTTTTTCCTTTTCTAAAAAAATTTTAAAATATTTTTTAATGTTCTCTATTGTATAGATAGATAGACAGATGACTGATCCATCTCCTCGATATATCCATCAATGCCATGAATCCATGTTGGAAATGCTGTCTTAATATAACAACTAATGTAACATAGAGCACTTAAAACATCTCCACTAGAACTTGGCTCATGTAGGAAATGTATCTGCAAGTATGCCTATATTTTAGCATCGGGATGGTTTGTATCTATGAGGCTAATGAGATCTATACACCTCCCGTAGTTTAACTTCATGTCTATTTTTATCCTCGTGAGTTTTCATATTTAATGTTATCTTTTAAAATTGTACAATTTTTTCATTGAAGTGCATCTTTTGATGTATATTGATATATATGTAATTCATCCTCTGAATCTGTGTCTTTTATGGTAATCTTTACCGAAATAAAGATTTGATGATGAGTAAATTCAATAATGCCAGATAGCTTATTGTCTCAGATGGCAAGGATGCATCATGGTTTAACACATGTAGGGAGAGATTTCATGATTAGGCTTTTCAAACAGTCTTGGTATGATCCAAAGTTTAGAGTCATTGCAGAGAGTCTTTGCCAAAGATGCAAAGTATGTCAGCAGCAGAATCCAGGGAGAAAGACTGTTGTTAGTTGGGGACGAATTGGAAAAACAGCAGGACCGTTTACACGGTTACAGGCAGACTTCATTGAGCTCCCTCCTTGTTATGGACTGAAATATGTGTTGGTTGTGGTTTGTCTGTTTCCTCGTTGGGTAGAAGCATATACAACAAGAAGAAATGATAGTCTAACAGTTGCTAAATTGCTTTTGAGAGAGATAATACCAAGGTCTGGATTTCCAGTCTCTTTAGAAACAGATAGAGGGACTCACTTTAATAATGAGATAATTCAGATGATTTGTGCAGCATTACAGATTGAGCAAAAGCTGCATTGTGCCTATCGACCAGAAGCCTCAGGCGTGGTCGAGCAAATTAATGGCACTATAAAGTCGAGACTGTCAAAAGTCTGTGCATCCACAGCACTAAAATGGCCAGATGCTTTACCTTTGGCTTTGATAAGTCTAAGAAGCATTCCTGATAAAAAGACTGGATTATCCCAGCATGATGTGATTATGGGGAGAGCAATGAGACAGCCGATAGTTCCAGCAAATCAACTGATGAATATTACTGATGATCTGGTACTCGATTATTGCAAAGGATTGGATGATGTGGTGCGTTCTGTGTCTCATCAGGTTGGAGAAGTTGCAGCCACCCACACAGCAAGAACAAGCGCATGATCTAAGTCCAGGAGAGTGGATTCTGGTGAAGAAGAATGTGAGAAAGTCGTGTTTGGAGCCACGTTGGCATGGGCCATATCAAGTGATACTGGTGACAACGACAGCAGTGAAGTGTGGTGGCTTGCCAAATTGGATACACGCAAGCCACACAAGAAGAGTCCCAAGTCCACTTGAAAGACTGGAAGAGGAAGAACGGCAACAGGCAGAGGGTCAAGAAGAGCCTGAAACTGAGCCTGAGTTCGAACATGAGCTTGAACTTGAGCAAAGTCAAATAAAGTGGGCACCAGCTACTGGGTCTTGTGAGACTGCTGTTGAAGTCAATGAAAAAGAAGTGTTGAGTGAAAATAAAGATCAATAGCAAGTACAGCAGAAAAACAAGCATTTGCAATGCAATCGGTATCGCCTTTGGGACCTCATAAAGGATTCAGCCATGCATCACATTATCCTGGGTGCTGCCACATCTACTGTTCTTTAACATAGCACTGCATTGAGAAGTACCTGCAGTTTCGTGGCAGGCTGCCATTTATGGCAGAACGGGGTATGAAGGCCATAAACGCAGGCAGGAGTGGGGTTGGATCTCCTGTAATCACAGGAAGCGCTTGTCTGTTTGCTGAAATGTTGTAGCCCGTTTAAAGCACTGGATGGGACAGAAATCCGTTCACGTGCTGGGCAGAAAACACTGGTGTGCGCATGTGCACCGCTGGGCCGATACTGAGAAGGCATCCCTGTGTGATGAGGAAAGTGTGTCAGGATGGCAGAGCCCATCAGCTGTGCTCACCGGGTGCATCATTTGCGAACATGTACATCAGTATGTACCACTGTTACCAACACAGTGAGGCTGGCAACACCCCGCCATGTGCAACAGAACACGCAGCAAAATTGCGGGAGGGCAGTGAGAACCTGCAGTGCAGAGGGCAACAAGAGGCACTTCTGGCATGTCCTTGGGCACTCAGACGAGGTACCCAGGAACTCGTGTAGCAGCTGCATTGCAGAGCTACCAACTTTTATTCTTCCTATCTGGGCACAGTGTCAGGTTGTTTCTTGCTCGAGAGCCAACCTGTAATGTCCTGAAAATAACATGCAAACAAGCATCACATGATGGAAAAAAGGCTAGCGTATGTGCAGTGTAACTCACTACACGTCCTCCGCTCCACCCCGCCCATCCTGATACCCGAGCCACAACTAAGAGAACCAAAAACGAGAATTTCCTTTAAAAACATGAATATTAATAAAAATAACAAAAAGTAAACGCGTTGTTTTGCCTTTGCTGTACATTGTGTTGTATAGTGCTGCAACTTCAACTGCATTTATATAGTGTTTACGACCCATGGTGAGGTGTTGTAGCGCTTCACATGTTGATCCCTGGTACCTGCAGGCACCTAATGATGAGTCACTACGCCCCGTAACTCATGTGTCTCTGTGTGAGAATGGCACAGTGTGCTTCAGTGTACAGTGCTCTCAAGTTTTCAGAATTCACAAAAGTGAAAGCTAATTAGAATGCTTGGTGACATCATGGGAAGTAATGTCACAGAGATGTCGACAACAATAACATAGCAGTGGACATTAGTTAAATGATAAAACAATCACAATGAATGCAGCATTAACAGAACACCACCACAGCTCACTAAGGTAGGTAGATGAATACTGACGGAAGCTGTGGAGCACAACTTTGTTAACTTTGCTCTTCCAGTGATATTCAGTAATTTTCCACAAATATGAAACCATCAAAAACACCGGTCAATATTAATTGAGGTTTCAGCAGTTCATGCTGCTTTAATGACCAGAATTACTCCTTGCCTTTAGTGCACCGGTTCTGTTTCTATATGATGTAATCAGTGCATGTTTCTAGGGCGGTTAAATTCGGTGTTCTTATATACGTTCAATAATGATGTTTTAAAACAAAATTAAGTGACAGCTTTGTTCAGCAGATTCACCAACTCCCTTTCCTCAAAAACAGGCACACCCATAAGCATAAGAAGTGGAAGCTTGGCGCTGTAACAATATTAAAAATGTTTAAATGTAAACGTTATCGCAAATGCGCTATTCTTTTCAACCAATACAGATGAAATCTAGTCGGTAACCTTGTGGTACATGTGTGCAGTGTCACTGCGGATGCTTTAACCCTAGCGTTACACAACAAAACCATTTGCATGAAGAGATGGTGATGTCTATCTCCCTTTCTGTCTCTCAATCGTTCGTCTCACACATCAATCCACTCATCCCTCTACCAATCACTCGTTCATGCTCCTCCATCCATTCATTCATTCAGCCAGGGACTCGGCACACCTGCATTTATCCATCCAGCCATATACTCAGTGATGCATCCATCCACTCATTGACCCATCCAGCCAAATCACCTTTGGATGCTCCAACCCACCACACATTCTGGACATGCGCACCACTCATGTATGTAAACACTCACACATCCATCAATACATCCATACACAAACCTGTCGATTCATCCATATCTCTCAACATCCATCCGTCTATCTAATCTCACGACCATTCCCCAGTCCCTTGCACACACATTCAACCTTCTAAGTTCTCACTTCACGAGTCATCCATTTAGCCGTCCAACAATCTAACGTCAAGTACTCATCTAACATCAGGTAAAACACTCATCCGCAGAAAGACTCATTAGCACTGCTTAGGAATAATTCCATTTTTATTTTGTTTTAACTGCATACCGTAGGTGTGCAGGCACGGTGCCCTTTACATGTTTGTCCCATGTGCATTAGATCCAACCATGGCTCTTCGTTGTACAGAGAGGAGAGGGGAGAGGAGTTGGCCTAACGGCTAGGCGGTTGACCTATAATTTGGGAAACCGGGTTCGAGTCTCTGCAAGGACGTGCAACATCCTGTGATTCTGGGCAAGTCACTTAATCTCCCCGTGCCTAACAAAAATGAATGTGTCCTCATGTAACGCAACCTGTGCTCGAGTAAAGCGCTCTGATACCCAATACCTTCGGGTCAAATTTGCGCTATATAAAACTCTGTTATAATACTAATAATAATAATAGTGGTGTACATCGAGCTACAGTGACTGCCCCGTTAAAAACACGGGTCTGCGCTCTTTGGAGAGTGTGAACATGTGCCAGGAACCCGCCGCTGCACTTGATACTACAGCCCAGATCTATTACTGCGAAGGCGGAGTGAGCCTGTGGGTAGGGCAAAGGGAATGGAGGGAAATGGCTTGTTAGCATATTCTGCCCCCTTCATCGCTTACCCACACATTGCCCTTTTCCTCACAAGCTCCGTCTACTTCAAGGGGCTGGGACAAAGTAGGCATAAACATGCACAGGCATACTCCAGGAGGCACGCGAGCGCACACACAGCCACAAAAATACACACGCATGAGTTCACACAGTTACAAACGCACACATACAAAGACCTACTGGCAGTGGCACACGCAAGTGGTTCAAGCAGTCACCAACATACACATAGGCGCTTGCAGTTACACGCATATACAAAGACTTGAGACACACACACCGGTTAACGCAATAATAACAAGATCGCGCCATACGTGATTCCTATAGCAGAGGAGGCAGCCTGCTTGGTTTTCCGTTTGTGGCGGAGGTCCCGCCATATTCCCGAGCGCCAAGCCCTACTTCTCCCGTTGCCTATCAATCATAAAGATACAAATAAAAATGAAAGTAAGCACGCTCACCCGGAACTTTAAGCAGCTGAAAAGTAATTGCCAGCATCATCAATTTTTTAAGCTTTATTTTTATTCTCCTTAAATTATATTGGGACCTTTAAGCTTCTCACTTGGCAACATTTTAGGGCTACATTCCGAGATATTTGATGAGAACATCGAGGCGATAATGATTTAATCTCAATTGATCCACATTTGCCATCCTACCCTAGCACACATCTAAGAAACGGCACCCGCAATTGCATTTAAAGTAAAGAAACTGATAAACACTTTTTTCCTATTTCTTTACATGCTGGAAGAGGACACCCGCCATTTCTTTTGTTTTCATTACTTTTGTTACAATCGCGTTACCCGCGCGGGTGCCGCGATTCCATGAAAAGTAAAGAAATAGAAAGACATTTTCTTTTCCAATTTCTTTAACTTTGATGCAATTGCGGCACCCGTGCGTGTGCCGCGATTGTCACAAGTAATGAAAACGAAAGGAAATGGAGGGCGGCCGCTTTCATCATGTAAAGAAATAGGAAACAAGTGAGAGCGGAGCGTAAGATATGGACTGGAGTCGGAGCTGGGAAGGATAAGGAGCTGAGGCAGGGCTCATAAACAACATGAACAAAAATAAATTAAGAAACAGAAGTACACTTACTAAACTATAACCCCCAATGCAGGAAGCAACGCCTTCGAAAACGAAGCCAACCAAAGCCATTAAAAAAATAAGACGAAAAGCAATGCCTTCCAAAACAAAGCTAACCAAATCCATAAAAAAAAGTCCGAAGCCAACCAAATCCATTAAAAAAGTTAAACGAAAAGCAATGCCTTCGGAAACGAAACAAACCAAATCCATGAAAAAAGTCCTAGGAAACCATCATACATTAAGAACAACGAAGTAATACGAGTAAAGGGGCCAATAGCTATAGGCGTGAACAACACTGCAAAAGGAGGGACTTCAGAACACATTTCACCAACCACAAGTCAGACAATTTAACAGGCACCCGAAATAACAAATAGAAACTACGGAAAAATAAGAGGCGGTTACAAACATCGTATAGTATATACTCCATGTCTCAACGAGACAGCGCATGCGCTGCCTAGTCGAGACCTAAAAGAGGGGTGAAGCAAGAAGGCTTAAACGTGTTTGGGTACACTAATTGGAAGGCTTACTAATTGGAAGGCTTAAAAGTGTTTGGATACAGTAATTTTTTTTTTTTTTTTTTTAGAAATGGCTGAGGCAAATACGGTAGAGATTGCATATCAAAACCAAAGTTTTAAACGTAGATGTATTAATGTTTGCTTTATTGGTGTTTTAATACTAATGATGGTTTGGTTAACACTAATTGTTGTTGTGCCTTATTTTATGTTTCCTACTAAAAATAATAATACTAATAGTGTGCTGAGTGTGAAAGTAGATATGACTAGTCTTAAAGAAGATTCACAAACTAATATGAAAAGGATGATAGATGAAAGCGTCTATCACCAGGATAATTCTAATAATGACTTTTCGTTAAATGTTTTTACTAAACTTTTGTATGAGTATGTTGACACGATGGATGCGAGAGATTGTTATGTGTGCATGCAACTACCATTGTCTGTGTCTGAGGGAGTGACCTATCATCACTTACCTCTAACTTATGGAGTTTCTTGTAGTGTTTTAACAAGTCTGTTTTACGAGAGGGGTAGCCTACAATACTACTGTTTGAATCTTGACTTAGTATTTTCCGAAATTCCAATTAGAAGAAA
Source organism: Calotriton arnoldi (assembly GCA_963921515.1). NCBI lineage: Eukaryota > Metazoa > Chordata > Amphibia > Caudata > Salamandridae > Calotriton > Calotriton arnoldi. Next base: position 123,595 of record CAWUFW010014587.1, read on the forward strand.
TATGAATAAAGTAATGAGTGCTAGAGATGCAGAATTTATGGGAGAGTTTTCCCATTCGACCAAAACAATTGATATAGTATATGCGCATAGAAATAACTTAACATGCAGATTGCGTCAGGAAGAGATTAAGTTTATTAACCTGGTGGAAGATAGGAGACAGAGTTTTAAGAAAAAGGCTGCTGAACAGAAGTCTCATGTACCACCATGGGCTTTTAGAGAAGGTGATTACAAAAAGGGTGAGACATACGCTGCAATGACTCTAGATTGGCATCATAGAGGAAAGTTTTGCTTACTTAGATTAAAAACTGACTATAATAATTTTTTCATTGGTTCTAGTGAATGTAATCATGTTTTCCTAAAAACGGAAGGTTGGGGAATAAGAGGAGGACCTGATCCTGTTTTCCCTGGAATATATTATGTGCGTGGTAAGAATGCCTATTATAGGTTGCCTGCACATTGGTGCGGGTGTTGTTAAATGGGAATAGTTTTTCCCAAAGTCTATCATTTAGATAAGAGTCATGGAATCAATGAAAAGAAGAGTGTACTAATCCGTAGTAAGAGGGGAATAAGTGTTTCGGAAATTGTGGGTGATATTTTTGGAGCACTGATACCTTCAGTTGGGGTGATTTTCACACAAAATTAGAAAATTGTCTACAGTGGTTGATCGTTTATCAACAGACACCGCTGGTGGGTTTTTGATGATTGATACTGAAATGGTTGCTATGAGGTCTATGGTTTTGCAGAATAGACTTGCCCTTGATGTATTATTGGCTAAAGAGGGTGGAGTCTGTAGCATGTTGAAAATTCAACAGTGCTGTACTTATATCCCTGACAAAAGTAAGAGCCTAGAGGGATATATAAAGAATATTACACATTTGCGAGAAGATTTAACTGAACTGAAGGTTGACGGTGCTTGGGAGAGACTTGGTAAGGGTTTCTCTACAGTGGGGAATTGGTTTTCTACTTTTGGTAATAGTTTACTAGGGAGGATACTAACGCCAATAATTGAGGTTGCTACAGGGATGCTAATGATACTATTGATATATAAGTGTTGCAAATGTAAGAAAGGAACACAAGATGTTAAGAGGAGAGCAAGAAAAAGGAAGAGGAAAGAAATAGAGTTAGAAGACAGGAGAGGAAATTACTATGAGATATTAAAGGATATAGATGGAGTTATGTTGAAGCAAAAGAGAACTATAGCCTTTTAAGATAATAAAAAGGTGACAAATTGTATTTGTGGGTTATTTGGTGATGGCTCAAAGACGCCATCAAAGGGGGGATTGATGGAGCAGGGTTTTTGCAAAATAAAACCAGTTTGGAGTGAACTCCCAATGTGTGAAATCATTAATCGTGTGATGTGCAAAGTAGTTGTGAAAAGAGCTAACCTAAGGGAATGTGAAAACTGCACAGGCAAAAACTAAAATGCTGGAGTAGGCCGCAAATGCTTATGACTAACGTAAAATAAAAAAAGACTAATGCTGCCTGATTTTTCTATACTAATATGTGATGGAAATAACCTTAACCTGGGATGCGCAAGGGCAAATGTGTGTGCGTTTATGGTATGGTATTATAAGTGATTAATAATAATTGTGTTTGTTTTCCGTAGAAATATGGTTTTAAGACCCGAGATTCATTTTAGAAAATAAATGCGGGTTTAATCTGAGCGAGAAAGGGAAGGTGGAAAACTGTTCGTCCTTCACGGGTCCTGTGTGCCTGCCAAAGTTTGCATGGAGAAACAAAATAATCTTCGGAAGCGGACACTTCCTTAGAGAGCGGCGCAATTGAACAATCGAGGCACAAAAGTTGTTACATGAACGAGATGGAGGAAATGTGTACTATGACAGCGGCTTGAATTTGTATTTCCTGGGTTGGAAGTTGATAAAATGAGTAAAGAGGACAATGGACAGTTTTACAGAAGCATCATGACGAGAGTGGTGTCATAGTACACCCCCTTCCTTAACCAATAGAATGAAGAGAAATCGTGTGTTATGATACAGTGTGGGTTGGTCTTTTTGTGTTTTAGGGTATAATATTAGATACTCGGTGGGAGGGGTTTAGGCATTGCGTGTTTTCCTTCTGTGCGAGAGGAGAGGGCTGCATTGCTGTCTCCTATTTGGGCTGGCTGTTTCCTGTTTGCTAATTCCTGACTTAGTCTTTGCTCTTCAAATCTTCTTGAGGGGCTGTGCTGCTCTCATGGCCAGAGAGTAGTTTTCTCAATTTCCTTTGTGGGTTAGTATGGATATCTGAATTTGCATAACTATTTTGCAAATGTCTTTTATCTCTTGTCTCTACGCCTATCCACTCACTCAATGCAACGTTATGAGATGTTATTTGTCATTTCTCATTTATTGTTTCTTGTATGGTGATCGATGATTCAAGCTGTATTGTACTTGATTAGCAATCACATTATTTAGATAAAGCATTATAAATAAGGCTCACTGTTTTCCGTTTTTACTGATTTTTACAGATAAATACAGACAGAAAACCATTTATTTTCTTGTCTGTATTTATTTTTTAATGTGGATAAAAACGGAAATCGGATGCTTTTGAATGATTCTAATTACAATTTGCCATGACTGCCAGGCCAATACCTGTGTGGATTGATAGGTAAGGGGGTTAAAAAAGAAAGGTATTTTAGTAAAGAAGCTTAAACAGCAGTAGCTATGCACAAGGCTGATACTGAAATGTGCATATTTTCATATAAGTGCATTGATTTATCTTCTGCGGGTTTTCCTATCACTAAAACCAGGCAGGCATTTGTTGTAATCAAATGAAGATCTGGACTTCTAGCTTTGATTATTTTGTGTTCTTTATTAAGTAGTTACAAGGAGAAACCCCACCAGGAGCAACCTCCCTGCTGCTCAGCCCATACCCAACTGACACTCACAGACATCCAACATTCCATCCACACCAACATTCTACACCACACTCATACTGGCTGAGCAGCAGGTACAACACATCTCCCTTCTTTACGGGGAACAAATGCATTGTGAAACATATTAAATGAAACAATTAAAAGAATGACGATATGGCAAATGAAACATAGACATATCGCCAAAAAATTGGATGCAATACATTAATACATAAGAAAGTATGCATAAATAGGTACACAAAAGATCACACTCATAACCACACTGAATAATAAAAGAAATGTTTCACCACATCTCGCACTGAACCATAATAGAAACATCAACATCAAAGAGACATCAAAACATCTCGCACTGTACCACATCTCATCTAGCACTGAACTGTGAAAAAGAGACGTCACACCACATCTCGCTCAGAACAATAACAAAAATGTCACCACATCACACAGTGAACTAAACAAGAGACATCACATCACATCTCTTTCCCATTTAAACCACCATCCCACATCACAAACCAAACAACCACCATCCCACATCACAAACCAAACAACCACCATCCCACATCACAAACCACATGCCTCGGATCATGCCAATTGGCCAGAATGGCACGAAGAGCAACACACGGGGAAAAAACCTAAAAGTGGCGCATCAGGGAACAACAAAACGTGGAGGCGCACCACACATCAGCAAACAAACACACCCTCATTACACTGCTACATGCACTCAACAACAAAATTGTAATAGCGCATCAGACATTCGCTAACTAACACACCATCAAAACAATGCTAAACTCACTTACCCATAAAAGGGGAACTCAAACACAAATACAATGAGACAATGGGTGACTTATTCACGCACCGTCATTCCAACTACAAATATCTTGTAATGAGTGACTTAACACTACACAGCCATCTCATACACGACATCAAAGCAATGAGTGGCCTAACACTTCATCGCCATCTCATACACAGCAACCCTCTGACCTGGTTCCAGTTGCGGGACCTTGTCCCCCACATTCTGGGCGCCATGAGCCGGTTCTGCTTCTGGGACCTTTGTCCCCGTTTTGGGCTATATGTTGTGGTTCAAGATCTGGGACCTTTGTCCCCTCCCAATTCTGGTTATGGGACTGGGCTCTCTGTCGTGGTTCAAGTTCTGGGACATTTGTCCCCAACATGGGCTCTCAGACCCGCTTCCAGTACTGGGACCTTTGTCCCATTTCAGCTTTTCTGTCCAAGTTCTGGGTTCACTCTGGACTCTCTGACCAGCTTCTGGAATCGCTGTCCCGGTTCCGGTCTCACTCTGGACTCTAGCTTCTAGGATCGTTGTCCCGGTTGTGGGCTCTCTGCCCCTTTTCTCTCTCTTGTTTTTAGTCAGGCTCTCTGTCGGCATTCTGGTTTATAGGTGCACGCTGCCGATATTCACACAGCGATTTACCAGGTAATCTTCAGCTTTTAATAAACACTATTGGTTGGCAGACGTCAGCAGGAAGGTTAAGCGATGTTCCGGGTAAAGAACATCTCCGGTCACGTTGAAGAGTCAAAAAAAAAAAGAATTATTGGCAAATAAGTGTAAGGCAGGACAAGAATAGATCAAGCTTCATGTGCTTCAGCCAACCACAAGATGGCGGCACGTTCATGACGCTAAGCCGGATGGCTGCCGGCACGTCCATGCAGTACAGCATGAAAGCTGCAGGACAATGCGTGAAAAGAATACTGGGCTCGCGCTGATTCAAAGGTCGGTGAGCACGAGCTGAATCCGTTGGGGTGAGTGCCAAACTGTCATTTCTTTTTTTAAAGGATGTAATTTTACAAACGACCAACTAAGTAATCCAAAAACAGCCACTGCCTTATGCCTTAAATACCACAGAGCAGGAAACTTAGCACTTTACAATCCTTGCCACCGATCACCACATTTCACAGTCACCTAACACTGTGACCGGATCCTAGCCCTCACTCGACAGTTTCGAAGTAGCAATACTCTCGTGATTAAGAGCTTACACTGGGGTTCGATCCTTGCCCCCGATCTCCATATTCACAGGTGTAAATCATCTCTGCTATTCAAAGGTGTAAATCATCTCTGCCATTTAAAGGTGTAAATCGTCTCTACCAAACACCATCAGTTAACACCAGGGCTCGATCTTTGCCCCCGATCAACACTCTTCAAAGTCACTTCACACTGGGACCTGATCCTTGCCCCGATTTAAGGTGTGAATCTTCACAATGCTTAACCACTTCACAGCGGGCCCGATCTTTGCCCCCGATTAACATATTTCAACAGTTAACACTGGGGCCCAATCTTTGCCTCCGAACATATTTAAATAACACTGGGGCTAGTACTTTTCCTTTGATCAACACTGCTGGATCTGGCACGCTTGGGTTATAGGGCGACCGATGTCAGGGTCACTGGTGGGGTTCAGGGGTGCCAGATAGCGTTAAATACATGCTTTTAATTTTGGTGAAACGTCCTTTACCTTGTGATTTCCTTGGGTTTCAATTTTCTGTTTCTGTCAAGTTTTCTGTAAGGTAACTTTCAGTTTCCAATAGGTGCAACACGTGGATTCTTCTTCAGGATCATCGCCAAATGTTGTAATCAAATGAAGATCTGGACTTCTAGCGTAGATTATTTTGTGTTCTTTATTAAGTAGTTACAAGGAGAAACCCCACCAGGAGCAACCTCCCTGCTGCTCAGCCCATACCCAACTGACACTCACAGACATCCAACATTCCATCCACACCAACATTCTACACCACACTCATACTGGCTGAACAGCAGGTACAACAGCATTCAAGCATGATTGCATATTTATTGGTCAAATAAATGTGGAAATATACCAGTTTCAGCTTTACTTTTTTCCCAAATCCATAATAAATATGGATAAATACAGGTAAAGTTGACAAAAAATAAATATGGATAAAGACAGACGGAAATGACAAACAAATAAATACCATAAAACCGGGAGCCTTAATTATAAATATACAAGTGAGTTTGTCTTTATTAGAGATATTGAATTTGGTTTATAATGAGTAATACTAATTACAAATATTAGTTTGCCAAACCCTGATTACATAAATAAAGATTGCATTGCCACAAAGGTATATCCGAGGATGATAATCTATTTGGAAATTGGTAAATTTGGTACTTCACTCACCCAGCCTGAAGGGGCTTATTGATTGGGTAATGAATTGGGCCCAGGTAATGGAATTTTGTTAGTTCCGGATCGCTGGATCACGTAGTTTCTGACTTTAAAGGCATCTGTAGAAGTTAGTAACAAAAATTCCTCTACCTATATATTTTCGATTAAGCTATGCGTCATAGTATTACAACACCCGCTTCTCATGGAACCATTGAAAAATATGGATGTCAATCAAAATAGTAAGATCATATCAAAATTTATTACATTTATATATTAAAGTTTTTTATATACATCATAATTCTTCACATAAACATATAAATGATGATAGTACTATAAAGACAATTAGGTCCCCTTGCACACCTAACACTCAATCAACTACATTCATTCAAATACTCAGACAGACACATACATCATCAAAAGTCACACGCATCACAAATATATCTAAAAATAAAACATGAAATACGTTCAACTCTACCTCACCGAACAACAAGAATGTTTTAACAAAATATCAGGAATATCAATATAACATCAAGTTATTGAAAAATATACAATACCAGGAACCAGTTCAACCGCAAAGATACATACAGACCCGCCAACACCAATATTGGCGAACATGAATAATATACCCATCTTTAATTTGTCAGCTCATATCATGGATGTTCCCACTGAAGAGCTTTTAATTAAAGGCTTATCTTTGTCCCCTCGACCACCATAAACAAATTTGAACTCATGACCGATTTACGTGCTTTCTTCCGCCGGGTAAGACTCAGAAAGTATTTTGACAATAAATATCCTACTGTAGAAATTGATAATCTGTCAGGATTAAAACCGCCGTCTACTTTCACCCCTAGCTTAGATCTTGTGGGCCCTGAGGTCGACTTGTTTGAAAAAGCTGTGCTCAATAAAATTGAGAAGGTCATTAAATTTGTACCCAATGCTTCATACAATATAACCAAAGAGGAAAATGCTGCCCTCAAAACACTCAGAGGAAATAAAGAGATCACAATTAAACCGTGTGATAAGGGAGGCGGCATTGTCATCTTTGATACCATCAAATACAAAGAGAAAATGTTGGAACTTCTGGGATCTCCCAGACACTACCTTAAAATTACAGCCAATCCAGAACCCAGAGTCAAACGTAGGATACTCAGAGCAATAGAAGACGCGATGGTGAGTGGAGAAATCTGCAAAAACGAAGCAGAATATCTTACCCCCACATATACCAGAATTCCGATTATTTATGGGGTACCAAAAACCCACAAAGATCAGCTGGACCCTCCGATGAGACCCATTGTGTCCACCATTGGTTCGGCCACTGAGCCGTTGTCAAAGTATATTGATCAATTTTTACAACCTATGGTGATGGCCCTTCCATCATATGTAAAAGACACCGGAGATTTTATTTTCAAGATTGAAGGACTTGATTATGACCCGGAATCAGAGATTTTGGTGTCTTTAGATGTGGAATCTTTGTACTCCAACATACCTCAAAAAGAAGCTTTCAAGGTAGCTACTGATTTCATTGACACCAAAACCTCGCTACCCAAATGCAGATTTTTAATCCAATGCCTTGCCATAGTTCTCGAAGAGAATTTTTTCGAATTTGACGGCGACTTTTACCATCAAGTACAAGGAGTCAGCATGGGGGCCGCCTGTGCGCCAAGTGTGGCGTGCCTTTATATGGGGCATTTCGAAGAGATCAACATCTCTAATGAACTAGCGCCCTTCTTCAAAAACGTCCCCCACTGGTCGCGGTTCATAGATGATATTTTCTTCATCTGGAACGGCGACCAGAGGTCCCTAGATGAGTTTATCCTTTGGATTAATGCCGCAGACAATAATCTTAAATTCACCGCAAAAATGAGTACCCACAAATTGGAGTTCCTGGACGTGTGGGTAGGACACCAGGATCAAAAACTGATGGTGTCCTTATACATCAAACCCACGTCGAGGAATACTCTTCTCCATTTCACCAGCTTTCATCCCAACAGCCAAAAAGATGGGATCCCTTTCAGTCAGTTCCTACGTTTACGTAGAAACTGTACCAACATCAAGGACTATCTACATCATGCTGAATTGATGAAACAGAAATTTCTGCAAAGAGGGTACCCACATAGGATGATCAGGAATGCCTTGAAACGAGCTCGCTTTTATAATCGAGACTCTATGTTCTTGTCCAAACAACAGGAACAAACTGATAAACTTGTTTGCGTCACCAAACACTCATCGATTGACCATAAGATCAGGCAAGTGATTAATTCCCAATGTGTTAGAAATGGGATCTCTAGTTGGCAAGGGCTTGCACCTTTGTCCAAGTAGGGACCCTTCTTCCTAGTCAGGGTAAGGGTGTTACACTCGTGAAGTAACCCCTGCTCACCCTCGTGGTAGCTTGGCGCGAGCAGTCGGGCTTAATTCAGAGGCAGTGTGTAAAGCATTTGCACATAACCAACAGTAATACAGTGTAAGCACTACAAACGGACACCACACCAGTTTAGAAAAATAACCAATATTTTATATACTCAAGACAAGACCAATTACGACAAAAATCCACAATACTATACTTTACGAATGAATACTTGATGCGTTAACTTCTTCTTTGCAGGAATAGCACAAAAGCAAAGTTCGTACGAGTCGGTAGCTCCGTCCGAGCCTACCGTGATGCTGAAAACCACAGAGTCTAACAGTTCCAGCCGACCGCGTCGATACGGGCCAGCAGAGTCGTGAACAGACTCGGTCACAGTACCTTTTCTCGTTGTGGCTGGTACGGACTGTACGAGCCGGTCGGCGTTCGTCGCGGTTGCGGTGCAAGACGGAGCGATGCAAGGTGCGGTGTCCCTCGATGCGGTGCAGGCAGCGGCTCGATGAGCGTCGTGCAGACGGAGTCGGTGAGTCCAAGGCATGCGGTGCAGGGTGAGACGATGCTCGATGCGGTGCTGACAGGTTGCGATGCAGGCGACCAAGCCGGAGTGCGGGAGCTGGCGTCGGACAGCGGTGCGAGTCGGAGCGGTGCGTCGCAGACGTGCGAGCGGTGCCCCAAATGCGATGCGGACACGACTCTTGAGCCAGTTGCAGCGACAGTGTCGGTCTGGTCCGGCTGGCCCAGTGAAGCGATGCGATGCGATGCGAACTGCGGTGCCCACAGGTCACGGTGCAAGCAGCGGCTCGATGTTGGCGGCGTCGGACGTCGCCCACGGTGAGACCAGGGTTGCGATGCGAAGCGGGGCGATGCGGTCTGCGGTGCAAACAGGTCACCGGCCAGGGATGGATTCGGTTGACGGAGTCGGTTGCAGTTCCCTTCCTCTGTGGCGACTGAAACAGCGTTCCAGAAGCGGTACCCAGAGGCTTGTGAAGTCTTTGTAGTCCCTGAGACTTCTTAACAGGAGGCCAGCTCGGTTCCAGGCACTTGGAGATACTCAGCACCAGTTTGTAGAAAGTTCAGTCCAGTCCTTTCACTGCCCAAGGCAGAAGCAGCAGCTGCAGGCCAACCCAACAAAGCAACAACACAGCAAAGGGGCAGTACTCCTCCTGGCAGCTCTTCCAGCTCTTCGTCTTGGCAGGTTCCTTGATTCCAGCGAGATCTAAATTCATGGGGTCAGGGCCCCAATATTTATATCCCAAATTCCTTTGTTCTCTGAAGGCAGAGAGGCCTTTGCCTAGTCCAAACCAGTTCTGGAGCACTTTGTTGACAAGTCTCCGTCCCTTCTTTCAGTGAGTAGGCCAGGGACATCAGACGCACCACAGGAGGTGGAGCCAGCATTGTGGAGGGAAGGCACTGTCCTATTCAGGGCCCAGGTGCGACCCCTCCCACCCATCTACACGTAGATCTTGTTATTCAGCCCTGTGCTGACTCACCCTGTCTCCTGGCATCCCCCAGCCCCTGTCACTCACACTCCAGACAAGGAATACACAACCTCGCAGAGGCAGGCTTGGATGGTTAGACAAGAAAATACCCACTTTCTAAAAGTGGTATTTTCAAACACAGAATGTTAAAACCAACTTCACTAAAAGATGCATTTTATCATTCTGAGTCCAGGCATACTAAACTCGAATTTCTACCATGTTCCCGGGGTCAGTTAGGATTATAAGCTGTAATAATCAAAACTGCCCGTTCTGGCCTAGGGGAACAGGTAGCCTTGCAATAGTGAAAAACAAACTAGGCTGTAATTCACTATCAGGACATGCCGCACACACCCGGGCATGTCCTACCTTTCGCGTACAACGCACCCTGCCCACAGGGGTACCTTGGGCCTACCTTAGGGGTGACTAACATGTAGCAAAGGGAAGGTTTAGGGACTTGCAAGTGTGTGCACTTGCCAAGTCGACATGGCAGCCCCAGGCTGCGCACAGGCTCTGCGATGGCAGGCCCGAGTTACACTTTACGGGCTGTTTGCGTGGGTGGCACAATCCAGTGCTGCAGCCCACCAACAGCATTTGGTCTATAGGCCCTGGCACACGTAATGCACTTTACAAGGGACTGACACATAAACCAAATAGGCCAATCATGGAAACACCAATCCATAACACATTTTATACGGGAGCACTTGCACTTTCCCACTGGACCGCAGTGAGGAAAGTGCGCAGAATCATTACACCAGCAAAAACAGAGTCAAAACCGGGAGGTCAGAAAGCAAAAAGTCAGGGGAAACACGCCAAAAGATGCCAAGTCTAACACATGTCCCCTCCAGCTGAAAGTAGGGAGAACTACCCAACCCCATTGGAGTTCTCTTCACTAAGGCGGAAGAACCTGGACAGACCATCTGCGTTGGCGTGCTCTGTACCAGGACGGTGCTCCACCGTAAAGTCCATTCCCTGTAGGGAGATGGACCACCTCAGCAGTTTTGGATTCTCACCCCTCATTTGCATCAACCATCTGAGGGGCCTGTGGTCTGTCTGAACCCGGAAGTGAGTCCCAAACAGGTATGGTCTCAACTTCTTCAGTGCCCAGACCACAGCAAAAGCTTCCCTTTCTATGGCACTCCACCTCTGTTCCCTGGGAAGTAGTCTCCTGCTAAGGAAGACTACAGGCTGATCCAGGCCCTCTTCGTTCAGTTGTGAGAGCACCGCTCCCACACCATGCTCTGAAGCGTCAGTCTGCACGACGAATACCTTGGAGAAGTCAGGTGCCTTGAGCACGGGCGCCGTGCACATGGCTGCCTTCAGGGCATCAAAAGCTTTCTGGCAGGACTCAGTCCAGATCACTTTCCTGGGCTGCCTTTTAGAGGTCAGCTCTGTTAAGGGGGCAACGATGGTGCCATAGCCCTTAACAAATCTCCTATAGTAACCGGTGAGACCTAAGAAGGCTCTCACCTCTGTCTGGGTCTTGGGGGTTCCCAAGCCAGAATGGTGTCAATCTTGGGTTGTAGGGGCGCCACCTGGCCGCTTCCTACCTGGTGTCCCAAGTACACTACAGAACCCTGCCCGATCTGGCACTTACTGGCCTTGATCGTGAGGCCTGCACCTTGCAGAGCCCTCAACACTTTCTCAAGGTGCTGTAAATGTTCTTCCCAGCTGGAACTGAACACAGCAATGTCATCCAGGTAGGCGGCACTGAAATCCTCCAGCCCAGCCAACACCTGATTGACCAACCTCTGAAAGGTGGCAGGGGCATTCTTCAACCCAAAGGGCATCACCCGGAATTGGTAATGACCTTCTGGGGTTGAGAATGCTGATCTCTCCTTGGCCCCATCGGTTAAGGCAATCTGCCAGTACCCAGACGTTAAATCAAACGTGCTGAGGAACCGGGCAGCTCCCAACCGATCAATGAGCTCATCAGCTCTGGGGATGGGGTGCGCGTCAGTCCTGGTGATGGCATTGAGCCCACGGTAGCCCACACAAAACCGGAGTTCTGGAGTGGCACTGGGCGCCGCAGCCTTTGGGACCAAGACCACTGGGCTGGCCCAAGGACTGTGGGAGGGCTCAATCACCCCTAACGCCAACATTTTAGAGACCTCCTCCTTGATGCTGGCTCTGACCCGGTCAGTCAACCTGTAAATCTTGTGCTTCACAGGATGGCTGTCACCAGTGTCCACGTCATGGGTACACCAGTGAGTAACACCGGGGTCAGAGAGAACAGTGGGGCGAACTGTCCCAACAACTGGCGACAGTCCCCCTGCTGCTCCTGAGTCAGAGTAGGGGAGAGAATCACACCCTCTACTGACCCATCATGCTCCTTGGTAGACAGGAGGTCAGGGAGAGGCTCGCTCTCCTCTTCCACCCCATCATCTGTCGCCAAGAGCATACTCACTTCGGACCTCTCGAAGTGGGGCTTGAGGCGGTTCACGTGAAGGACCCTCAAAGGGTTCCTTGGAGCCTGCAAATCCACCAGGTAGGTGACGTCACTTTTGCGCTCCTTTACCTCATATGGCCCAGTCCACTTGTCCTGCAAGGCACAAGGTGCCACTGGGGCCATGACCCACACTTTTTGCCCAGGTTGAAATTCGACCAGAGTGGCATTCTGGTCATACCATCTCTTCATTTCTTCCTGGCTTGCTTCTAGGTTCGCCTGAGCGAGTTTCCTGAAGCGGGAAGTTTGGTTTCTAAAGGCCAGCATGTAGCTAAATACATCCTGGGGAGTTTTCCTGGGAGCCGCCTCCCAGCCTTCCTTTACCAAACTCAGAGGTCCTCTGACAGGGTGGCCATACAGGAGCTCAAAGGGGCTGTACCCAAGAGACTTCTGAGGCACCTCCCTGTATGCAAAGAGTAGGCATGGCAAGAGGACGTCCCACTTACGCCTCATGGGTTCTGTTAGACCCTTGATCATGCCTTTCAAGGTCTGGTTGAATCTCTCCACCAGACCGTTTCCTTGTGGGTGGTAAGGAGTGGTGAACTTGTAGGTTACACCACACTCCTTCCACAGGGATGTCATATACTTCGATATGAAATTGGTCCCCCTATCAGAAACCACCTCTCTGGGGAATCCCACACGGGAAAAGATCCCCATTCACGCCCGGCCCACCACTGGCGCCATCGTTGTCCTGAGAGGGATTGCCTCCGGGTACCGGGTGGCATGGTCCACCAAGACCAGGATGTACCTGTTGCCCATGGCTGTCTTGGGATCCAGTGGCCCCACAATATCCATCCCTACCCTTTCAAAGGGTGTTCCAACAACCGGAAAAGGTTGGAGAGAAGCTTTGACCTTCCTCCCACTCTTACCACTTGCCTGGCAAGTTTGGCAAGACCTACAGTGTGCATCTGACTGCCTTCGCATTTGGGGCCAAAAGAAGTGGGTGACAAGCCTGTCAAAGGTCTTGTCCTGCCCCAAATGTCCTGCCAAAGGCACGTCATGAGCCAGACCCAGTAGGAAGGTCCTGAAGCGCTGGGGTACCACCAGCACACGGGCTGACCCAGGCTCAGCAACCTTAGGCTCACTGTATAGGAGACCGCTCTCCCAGTAGATCAGATGTGACCCGGACTGATTACCAGCTGCCTGGTCTGCAGCCTGCCGCCGCAGACCCTCCAGAGTAGGGCACTCGTTCTGCTCCCTGCAGAACTCCTCCCTGGTGGGACCCCCTTCTTGCTGCCAATGGGTCAGCTCAGAGATGTCTCCCAGTTCGGCTACCTGCTCCCCTGTAGGCACCGGGGCGTCCCCTCGAGGTCCGCCTCCTCCCGGTCCGTGGGAACTTCGGGGGCCGGTTTCCCGCGCCCCTGCCCTTTCTCTTGGCAGGGACTTGGGCCACTGTTTCAGGCTCCAAGTCCTCTTGATCACCCTTTCTGGCTGCCATTGACCGAGTAGACATGCATGCCCACTCTGGAAACCCAAGCATCTCCAAGTGAGACCTGAGCTCAACCTCCTTCCATGAGGACTGCTCCAGGTCGTTTCCTAGCGGACAATCTACAGGCATGGTAGGGCTCACAACCACCCTCAAGGGACCTGAGACCCCCCATTCAAAGGGAACCTGCGCCACCATACACTGGCGCTCAGAGTTGTCGACAGCAACTACTTGGTGGAATGCTCCTGGGACTACTTGCTTCTCAGACACCAGGTGACACCGGACTGAGGTCACACTGGCTCCAGTATCTCTGAGAGCCTCTACCCTGTTCCCATTAATGGTCACCCAGGTGCTATATTTCTTTGTGTTAGGGGGCACCTGGTTTCCTGGGACCATCTCACTGTCCCCGAGTGAGACAAGGGTCATTTCTGCGGGATCCCCACCCTCCTGTGTGCACCCCTCCTCCCCAAGCGCTACACTAGCCAACACTTTGGACTGTCCACCGGTGGGTGGCTGTGTCCCCTTCGGGCACTTGGGGTCCCCCTTAAAGTGACCTACCTGGTCACATGCATAACACTTGCGGGGGCCGGTCTCAACAGGCTTCCCTGTGGAGACCCCTTTCTTCTTATCACCGGGGGCTGGGAACCTTTACCCTGGGTACTAGTTTGGGGCCCTTTAGAGAACTCCTGTGCTTTACCCTTGTCCCCCCACCTTTCTGCTGGGGACCCTGCCCACCTTTGGCTGAGTCTCCCCAAACGCTTTCTTGTGGACCCTGGTACTCACCCAGCGGTCCGCTTCCATAGCAAGCTTCCTGGGGTCAGTTAGCTTACTATCAACTAGGTGCTGGCGCAGATCTGCAAAACATAGACTAGACAAGTGCTCCCATGCAATCAAGTTGTAGAGCCCCTGAAAATCTGTTACACTACTGCCCTTCACCCAACCATCCAGAGACCTGCAGAACACATCCACACATTCCAACCAAGTGTTGGCATCAGACTTCTTACTGGACCTGAACTGATCCCTGTACTTTTCAGGAGTAAGACCATACTTCGTGAGAAGGGCATCCTTCATGTCAGCATAGGTGAGGTGATACCCCTTACCCAAAGCTATCAGAGCATCCCTTGCTTCTTCCGGGAAAAGTGGCCACAATCCTGCTCCCCAATTCTCCTCAGGGACCCCATTCATGTGTATGGCTGCCTCATAACCCTGAAACCACCTTTGTATGTCATCCCCCTTCTTGAACTCCTTGCCTACGTTCTTGGGAATGTGCACAATCCTGTCTGCCTTTCTGGACGAATTGCTGCCACCATCTGAGCCTGACTTACTCCTAAGTTCTAGCTCCTTCAGTTCTCTCTCATTCTCTAAGAGCATCTTCCTCTCCTCTATGGCCAATCTCTTCTCCTCCCGCTCACTCTCCAGTCTGAGCTTCTGCAGCTCAAACTGCCTTGCCTCCCGCCTGTCCTCCAGCTCCTCTGGGGACAGACTGCTGCTGCCTGACCTGGCGGGTTCCCCCTACCCAAAAGCACATCCACCCTGGAAATAGGCTCCTCCACCTCCTCACTGAGATCACCAGGCTGCCCATTGGCATGTCTGGCTGCTACCCAGGCCCTCAGCGCCTTCTGTAGCTCCTCCTTCCTTGTGAGGCCTTTAATTTGGACTTTCAGGTTTTTACAAATCGCTCGTAACTCCTTTACGGCGTAGGATTCCAACCTGTCCTCCTCAAAGATAACTTCCAGAGATGCAACGGATGATGCAATTGATTCAGGCATGACAAAAGTAGTGAGTTGAAAACTGGCGAGATCAAAAATAGGCCAAAAGAAAAAGAACCAGTATGTGGTACGTAATGGTCTGCGATATGGTAGTAGTGCACACCAATCACTGTAAGTCAAGTGCAAACACAAGTCCTATCCTCACCGCTGACAACCAATGTTAGAAATGGGATCTCTAGTTGGCAAGGGCTTGCACCTTTGTCCAAGTAGGGACCCTTCTTCCTAGTCAGGGTAAGGGTGTTACACTCGTGAAGTAACCCCTGCTCACCCTCGTGGTAGCTTGGCACGAGCAGTCGGGCTTAATTCAGAGGCAGTGTGTAAAGCATTTGCACATAACCAACAGTAATACAGTGTAAGCACTACAAACGGACACCACACCAGTTTAGAAAAATAACCAATATTTTATATACTCAAGACAAGACCAATTACGACAAAAATCCACAATACTATACTTTACGAATGAATACTTGATGCGTTAACTTCTTCTTTGCAGGAATAGCACAAAAGCAAAGTTCGTACGAGTCGGTAGCTCCGTCCGAGCCTACCGTGATGCTGAAAACCACAGAGTCTAACAGTTCCAGCCGACCGCGTCGATACGGGCCAGCAGAGTCGTGAATAGACTCGGTCACAGTACCTTTTCTCGTTGTGGCTGGTACGGAGTGTACGAGCCGGTCGGCGTTCGTCGCGGTTGCGGTGCAAGACGGAGCGATGCAAGGTGCGGTGTCCCTCGATGCGGTGCAGGCAGCGGCTCGATGAGCGTCGTGCAGACGGAGTCGGTGAGTCCAAGGCGTGCGGTGCAGGGTGAGACGATGCTCGATGCGGTGCTGACAGGTTGAGATGCAGGCGACCAAGCCGGAGTGCGGGAGCTGGCGTCGGACAGCGGTGCGAGTCGGAGCGGTGCGTCGCAGACGTGCGAGCGGTGCCCCAAATGCGATGCGGTCACGACTCTTGAGCCAGTTGCAGCGACAGTGTCGGTCTGGTCCGGCTGGCCCAGTGAAGCGATGCGATGCGAACTGCGGTGCCCACAGGTCACGGTGCAAGCAGCGGCTCGATGTTGGCGGCGTCGGACGTCGCCCACGGTGAGACCAGGTGCGATGCGAAGCGGGGCGATGCGGTCTGCGGTGCAAACAGGTCACCGGCCAGGGATGGATTCGGTTGACGGAGTCGGTTGCAGTTCCCTTCCTCTGTGGCGACTGAAACAGCGTTCCAGAAGCGGTACCCAGAGGCTTGTGAAGTCTTTGTAGTCCCTGAGACTTCTTAACAGGAGGCCAGCTCGGTTCCAGGCCCTTGGAGATACTCAGCACCAGTTTGTAGAAAGTTCAGTCCAGTCCTTTCACTGCCCAAGGCAGAAGCAGCAGCTGCAGGCCAACCCAACAAAGCAACAACACAGCAAAGGGGCAGTACTCCTCCTTGCAGCTCTTCCAGCTCTTCGTCTTGGCAGGTTCCTTGATTCCAGCGAGATCTAAATTCATGGGGTCAGGGCCCCAATATTTATATCCCAAATTCCTTTGTTCTCTGAAGGCAGAAAGGCCTTTGCCTAGTCCAAACCAGTTCTGGAGCACTTTGTTGACAAGTCTCCGTCCCTTCTTTCAGTGAGTAGGCCAGGGACATCAGACGCACCACAGGAGGTGGAGCCAGCATTGTGGAGGGAAGGCACTGTCCTATTCAGGGCCCAGGTGCGACCCCTCCCACCCATCTACACGTAGATCTTGTTATTCAGCCCTGTGCTGACTCACCCTGTCTCCTGGCATCCCCCAGCCCCTGTCACTCACACTCCAGACAAGGAATACACAACCTCGCAGAGGCAGGCTTGGATGGTTAGACAAGAAAATACCCACTTTCTAAAAGTGGTATTTTCAAACACAGAATGTTAAAACCAACTTCACTAAAAGATGCATTTTATCATTCTGAGTCCAGGCATACTAAACTCGAATTTCTACCATGTTCCCGGGGTCAGTTAGGATTATAAGCTGTAATAATCAAAACTGCCCGTTCTGGCCTAGGGGAACAGGTAGCCTTGCAATAGTGAAAAACGAACTAGGCTGTAATTCACTATCAGGACATGCCGCACACACCCGGGCATGTCCTACCTTTCGCGTACAACGCACCCTGCCCACAGGGGTACCTTGGGCCTACCTTAGGGGTGACTAACATGTAGCAAAGGGAAGGTTTAGGGACTTGCAAGTGTGTGCACTTGCCAAGTCGACATGGCAGCCCCAGGCTGCGCACAGGCTCTGCGATGGCAGGCCCGAGTTACACTTTACTGGCTGTTTGCGTGGGTGGCACAATCCAGTGCTGCAGCCCACCAACAGCATTTGGTCTATAGGCCCTGGCACACGTAATGCACTTTACAAGGGACTGACACATAAACCAAATAGGCCAATCATGGAAACACCAATCCATAACACATTTTATACGGGAGCACTTGCACTTTCCCACTGGACCGCAGTGAGGAAAGTGCGCAGAATCATTACACCAGCAAAAACAGAGTCAAAACCGGGAGGTCAGAAAGCAAAAAGTCAGGGGAAACACGCCAAAAGATGCCAAGTCTAACACAATGGCATTTGCTTAATCTGGACCGTCAAGCCACACGGATGCCCAAGCCTCTTTTTGCATTCCGCCGCAACAAAAATTTAAGTAACCTCCTGGTTAGGGCCAAGACCACTGAATCTAAAGGGCTTGTCCAAAAATCCATCATAGGCCATTGTCCTATCAATGGAAACCACCAATGTGGTACATGCCACGCATGCGCCCAAGCCATCGTAAGTGACAACATTTGCGTCAACAACTGCAAAATTTGGCTTAAAGAAATGACCAATTGCAGGACATCCAACTGCATATATGTTATTCTCTGCCCCTGCAATTTGCCATATGTAGGGGAAACATCGAGGGAATGCAGGATTAGGATGGGAGAACACAAATCCAACATAAGAAGGCATAATGTCACGGCACCCCTGGTTCGCCACTGGGAGGGAGCCAAACATACAGAAGCTGATCTACGTTGGACCATTCTTGAGAAAATACGCCCCCAAAAAGGGCAAAATGATACCAATATACGTAGAAAACGAGAGGTGTTTTGGATATTCTTTTTGGACTCCAAGGAAAAAGGGATGAATGAATCACTACCATGGGAAAATGCTATCTTTTAAATTATTAGCGGTTTTTCTCTTATATTCCTAGGTCCATTTATGTATTCTTCTTGTTTGGAGGTACCTTATTTATGACCATCCCTCATTTCATTCTTTTATCATCTCCGTGTGCCCCCCTTTTCTCCCTTTCCTGGCCTTTCTTGACCGAACATTCCCTAGGACCTACTTGTCTAGACCGAGGTCCCGAATTTTCTTCTTTTTATGCCTCCTCGTGCCGCGTTTGCCTGATCCAGCCTACTCTGCCCCTTTAGGAAGATGCCTTTTTCTTTAAATCCAAATTGAAACACCCCTAATAATCGGGACGTGACCTATTATTGGGCTATTTAAACGTCCAATTATCCAGTTCTCTAATTGACCCGCCCATCCCGCGATTCCAGCGGATAGTCCTGCCGAGACGCCGCCATCGACTACCGCTACCTCCATCAGCAGGTATCCTCACTTTAGGATATTTCTCTCTTCCACCGCGAGTGCTTGTAGGAGGAACCCAACTCTTTTTCATTTCTTTTTATTTTTATTGTTTCTCCTTACAGTTCTTTGAACTTACTGGTATCCCGACCAGCTTTCTAAATTGACCTGCTTTATCCACGATATCAGCGGTCCGTCCTATCGAGACGCCGTTATCGACCGCAGCTATCTTCACCAGCAGGTACCTTTTACAGTCTGGATATTTCTCTCATCCTTAGTGAGTGCCCGTGGGAGGATTTTAACATCCATTCATTTTTCATTAATTCTTTCATTTTCTTTTTTCTAGTTTCTTGAACTTGCCGGTATTTTGAAGAAACATAAGAGCACTAACTCCATGACCCACGATTTCTTCTGCACTTAATTAATGCCCACTAGATGGAGCTAGATCCTTTAAAACATACTACTGTTGCCAGGTACGGGCTTGTGCCGTATTTCTAGATGTTTGTATTCTTTAGACATTTCTGTGCAATTGTCCTCGTTTTGTTTAAAGATTCCCTACTTACTATAATTATCATTATTACCAGACCTTTCAGTGTAGAATTACATGTGTCCCCCATCTGTTGAAGTTATCAACATGTCTGTTTGTTTAGTTTTAATTTTTCCGTAGGTGTTTTATCCTACTTTCATGCTGCATAATTTGTTATTCTGCCTAATTTAAGTCTTTAACTACTTAAGTAAGCTTTTATCTTCCGCTTCTTGTCCTCTTTCTTTCCATATGATCTAAGGACGTAATCTTATTCTTGCCAGGGTTTTTGTCTTACCGCTTTAGGGATGGTCAACTATATCGATATAGAATAACTCTATCAGAGTCTCTTTTTTTGTGCTTGTTTTTTCAGATTCTTCATTTTACGCCATCAGTGATTATCCTCATTATACACAGATTGCTGTCCTTATTCTTTCAACCTTTTATATAGAACCCCATTTGGGTGTTCATTAACTTTGTCCCTAGATATTGCTATCGGTAAGATTTTTGTAAACTACTATTTATGCGTGCCCTGCTATATTTCTTTTTCCAAAATAACCTCTTTATTCATCCTTTGCCTTTTTTTCTCTCCTTTTTTTCCTTTATTTATGTTTGTTTTCATAGTTGGCTAATTCTGTAGCCAATACTCTTTTTAACTGTTTATTCTTCCAATTTTGGGTTTATGCTTTCAATTTATTGTTATTTTTCACCTACCATTTCCAATATTTTCCTTCATTTGTTGGTCTCCTCTATTTTCTGTATTTTTGTTGTTCTTGTTCTTTTATATAGATGCATTTATCGTGATACCCCGTTTCAATTGGACCATTGTGTTTTTTGCTCTAAACCTGATTCCCCATATATTCATCAATGTATACGTTTTCTTGACAGGTCCCACTGCCTTCTGTTTGTAATTTTAATTCTTTTCCTGCGCCCTGAAGAAGGTGATACCCCAAGAAAGGAATAAGGGTTCCCCCGAAACGTGCGTCGGCGCTTTTGAAAAAGTCCCTCCCGTTTCTTTCATAGTATATTTTTCAATAACTTGATGTTATATTGATATTCCTGATATTTTGTTAAAACATTCTTGTTGTTTGGTGAGGTAGACTTGAACGTATTTCATGTTTTATTTTTAGATATATTTGTGATGCGTGTGACTTTTGATGATGTATGTGTCTGTCTGAGTATTTGAATGAATGTAGTTGATTGAGTGTTAGGTGTGCAATGGGACCTAATTGTCTTTATAGTACTATCATCATTTATATGTTTATGTGAAGAATTATGATGTATATAAAAAACTTTAATATATAAATGTAATAAATTTTGATATGATCTTACTATTTTGATTGACATCCATATTTTTCAATGGTTCCATGAGAAGCGGGTGTTGTAATACTATGACGCATAGCTTAATCGAAAATATATAGGTAGAGGAATTTTTGTTACTATTTTTCATTTTTTCCCCTGTTTTCCCTACCTACATCAATATCAGGGGTCCCCTTATTTAGTGGTTGTCTGTAAAAGTTAGGGCATATTCAAAGTTTCAACGCTGCCTCTCAGCATCACTCAACCCTCATCTCAAAAACCGGGACATGTATTTAAAACAGATAACATTTTCGGGTTGCCTGGACAGACCTCCGAAAACCGGAGCAGCCCTTTGAAATCCTGGAGGTCCGGCACCTTATAAAAAATTTATAAAGCCAATAGATCTCATGTTAACCGCTTAACCGCGGCGGTTTGAAAGAGTGGGCGGGGCCGCGTCGGCCAATGGACGTGCGCAGCACTAGCGAGGTAGTGCTCGCGACGGCCGTTGGCCGACGGAAGCACTAAAAAAAGTGTAAACATGAGATTACATCAACATAATAGTAATAAAACTATTTATTTGCTTAGAAGTAATCGTGTTTAAACGTTTGGCTTGAACTCTTAAACGCCCATCTTTCTGTTATGAAGCACACGTGTAGCTTTCATTGAATGCGCCCAGAGAAACAAAGAAAGGGCAACACTAGCTGGGCGTTTGAGCCTCTATTTTAGTGCATTAGGGAACGTGTCAACCATCTTTCTATTACATACCATACAAGACAGCTTAACGAGCTTACCAATGAGATCACAAATAATAATTTTCAATAATTCTAATTAAAATATCGTATACTGCAAGCAAACTATTTTTTCGGTTTTTGAGATAATCTAAAGTTAAGGAATTTAAATACAATACTGAAAAAACTTCCAACATTTACGATACAAAACCTATTGAGGTTGCTTGGATTCCCTTTCTAAATACTACTTTCGAACAAACGTATTCCTTACAACGAGCGAACCTTACAGTCATGACAAGATGGCCGGTCAATTTGCCATTATGTTTACATATCTTTTTCGGGCGCTTTTGGCAGGCTGCTCGCTTGTGCGCTGCAGTGCTCCCCGGCGGCCACTTGAGTCGCTATGGCGCCCAGAAGCTGGCACCGGGGTTCCTGGAGCTGTCCGCAGCAGTGCGCAGGCCTCGGTGGCGAAGGCAGAAGCTGCGAGCGGCGGGTGCTGCTGCGAGGTGAGATGCCATAGCACGGCTGCTGCCAGTGCAGTGTCCTCCGGCGAGAGGGATGGGAAACGGAACAGGGACCTGCGACTAGCAGCACTGCTCAAGTCCTGTGGAAGCAGCAGCAAGCAAAGGGGTCACAGACAGGTACTGTTACAACTAGCATAACAGCAGCATAGAAGACAGAGGGCACCTAGGAGGGCATGCGTCGCTTGACCAATCCTCTTTTTTTTTTATTGAATAGGCATTTATTACCAACCTCTCATATATATGATTAGTTAAGTCCTCAAAAAGTGAATGACGTTATTGCCTGGACAACATTAACAGATGCTTGTGGAAATTCCTGATTAATCCAGCTGTATCTGGAAATTGGGTTCTGGTGTCTCGTCAGGAATGGTTTGATGCTGGCCTGTAATGATGCCGTTTGATTTTAGTGAACCAGTTTTAATTACTACATAAATATTCAATTATTGTATTTTGTATGTTGAAAGTAGGTGCCCAAAATCAATACTCTGCTTGGTACTGCATGTAGTAGAAAACACTCCTTAAGTTGGCAGCTGAAATGTTCACCAGGTGAGACTACTACCAGTTCCGTAAACATGTTTCAGTGCTTTGCGTAGAGAGATTTGTTTTTACTTTCCCTTCAGCCCGCTTGCTAATTTTTGCAGGAATCATTCTGTTATGGACCTCTTTTTGACCCCTTGATGCCAAGGATGTTTAACTGGGGCACTGCCTGCCCTTACATCTCTTTCGTTTTCAAGATCAGACAACACGTCTTGACCTTGAAATAAATACAGCTGGAAGTTGTGGTCGTTGGCTGAAAAATCTTTGTGCAGTTAGGGAGCAGGGGATGTGAATTCATTAAATCCCATGGAGTTTTTTTTGTATAAACATTTGAGAGTACTTTTGCTAGCCTGCTTAACAAGACTTATAATAGGAGCCTTGCCGCCCAGCGTTGTATTTTACTCATGAACTCGATTTCTTCACTCTCCCCTCAAAATCAAGCATATAGCGAAAACATTACAACCAGATCAATCACCCTTTTCAATTCAATACATGTGACCACATATGATTCTTCTGATTTTTTTGTGTGAAAAACCTATGGTACCCAGTGTTTTACCGTGGGAAGTATGCACCTCTTCTGCACCCACAAAATCTCCAGGTAAGAGGGGCGCGAATATCTTTGGGTGTTATACATCGCTATGGGTGCGTCTTGTCCGAGAAAGGTTCAAATAGGGCATTTAGCTTTTATTACTGTAATGTAGCGTCACCTTCACAGTGTTCGGAGCGCATATAATATGGAACATGACTCGCCACAGAGTAGGATACCTTAGGCATATGTTATAAAAACGCAGAGAGGGAGAGGAATTATGTATTCAACTGTATATGGATATTAACTATTAGGAGGTGGAGAGAATAGGTGTTTTCATAAACGTGTAAATCATTAACAGCTGAGCAGGTTTGTACGTGCATTTCTGGCTCAGACGCCGGCTGAAATTGTATTTTTTCCAGTAAGAAAACCACTAGCTTTACTCCCTTATAAACATGTGTCACGTTTTTGGCTGCTTTCATTTGTTGACTTGGTTTTTTAGCGTCTGCTTGACACACCGAAGAGGGGAGGGCAATTGTGTGACGCCTCTCGTGACGCACGCTGACGCTTGGGCTCAGTACCTTGGAGAGCAGCAGGACACGAGTGAAGGACGAAGCAGGGAAGCAGGTCATCAGCTCCCACGCACAGCAGCCCTGAAACAAGACAATTGGTTTCTGCCTTTCAGTGCATAGCAGTGTACACGTGCTGCATGGGTTTTGTTCCAAACCGCACGAAGTCTGAGCACGAAATTTGTGCATGAATTACATTTTCATTCACAAGTGAATGCTAAACAGCAAAAGCTGACAACTGCACTCGTGCTCGTTTTCTTGGAGTAATCCGAAAGTTGATAATATTTGAATGGGCAAATTGGCCACATAGTTCCAGTCTCGGGTGTTAATTTTTATAATGTGGAGATCAAGAAGAGAGAGAGGAAGAGTCAGCGTGGGAGCTAGTTCATTTCCCCTTTTTTTTTAAAGTAATATGATCAAAAAAGAACTGGCTCACACTGTTGAAGCCTGATGTTTACGTTGTGGGAAACCAATCGGTTTTTTATGAAAACCCTCACCCACCAACCTAGTTGGTGGCATGCTTCATCATCGGGTCCCACCCAAGGTGCCGAGTGCACCTCGGGTGTGCTGCGACGCCTGAATTACAGCGGAGCTGTTTTTTTTGTGTGGGTGCAATATGGTGCAGTGAAGGCGATGTTAAAACTGTCTATATGGTCCCTTTCAGTATTGTCGGGTAATTTTAATGGTGGGCCCTATGACAGGGTTAAAAATAGAAAAGGGCAGATATGTGTAGAGTTTACTGTTATGACTCCAATATCCTGGGAATAGGTCTACATGTATTCTCCTGATTCTGCTGTTAAACTATGGAGAATTTCACCATGTACAGCATGAATCCCGCAAGGGGGCAGGACCTGTAGTCACCCGTTCGTCAAGGTTCTCTGCCCTCTGCTACTACCTGTTGCAGCCTCGAGTCAGGATTCCGTGACTACAGGTCCTGCCCCCTTGCGGGATTCATGCTGTACATGGCGAAATTCTCCATAGTTTAACAGCAGAATCAGGAGGATACAATTTCCCTCCCCAATCGCACCTTAGCGAGTGCAACACTTTTTTCATTCATTTGGCCAGGTAGATTTCACCTGACAACCACACAGTTTTTTTGCACACCTCACTCTACCGGTCCTGAAGAAAGCCAGCATACTCCAGAGACTGGCTGAAACATGTATACCTATTCCCAGGATATTGGAGTCATAATAGTAAACTCTACACATATCTGCCCTTTTCTATTTTTAACCCTGTCACAGGGCCCACCATTAAAATTACCCGACAATACTGAAAGGGACCATATAGACAGTTTTAACATTGCCTTCACTGCACCATATTGCACCCACACACTCTGCACATTGGGTGGGACCCGATGATGAAGCATGCCACCAACTAGGTTGGTGGGTGAGGGTTTTCATAAAAAACGTTTGGTTAATTTTTATAAGACATTGGGCAGATATAATAGAAGAAAGTAGTGAGTTGCGAGGATAGACTCTGGAGTTCCTATAAGAAGTGGTCGGAGTGCAGGGTCCTAGCTTTGCAATCACTTCATGAGGGAAGAGGAACAGAGAGGCTGGGCTTTGCAGTGAGTGTAACAAAGAGGGCATGCAGAGAAGTACGGCCTGGTTGTCTGAGTATCGGGCGATAGGCATAGAGGTCAGACTTTGCTGTCATTTTAAAGAACCACCAATTCAAGTCACACGATGCATCTCCCTACATATTTCGGTAAAAGGCAACCCTTAGTAGTAGTCTCCAACTTTACAGTGACGATAACTTTACCCTCTGTACATTGCTGGCCGCATAATTTTGTTTTGTGCTGCTCAAGACCCTAGCTGTTTTCTGTGTTTAGTTCTGAGAGAAGTTCGGGTAACTTATAGAGTCTGCTTTACATGAACTACAATTACACAATGGATTATCCCACCCGACCTGTATTACTTCTTATGGGGACACACATGGCTCCCTAAGCTGGCCAAATGATGAATATAACTATAAGATTAAACCATTGTCTTATAGTTTTATTCATCATTTGGCCAGCTTAGGGAGCCATTCTTGGCCCCAGAAGAAGTAATACAGGTCCGGTGGGACAATTCATTGTGTTATTGTTGGTTCTTCCCCCTTGTCCCAGACCTCATAAAGTATCCTTTCAGGGGGCGCTTTTAGATAGATACATGAACTGCAATTACACACTTAATGCTGGGGCGCTGTATACTTCAACGTGCCTTTGTTTCCATCTTATTCTGCTTACCCATGTTCCCCTTTATATAATTGCATTCACTTCCTAAACACAAAGAACTTTTGAAAACAGGCCCTGATGAGTAACAACTTGGGATTAGGAGGGTTCTTTGTCCCCAGTATCTGGTGCGCTGAAAATGACTTAGCTTTGCTTAATATAACATTTGTTCATAAGCCACACCATCAATTAGAAGTTCTAATGGCATGTTGTTGCTTCTTTGGAATTTTAAACATTATACCAAAAATAATGCATTTGAATTCATTTATGTATGTCCAATTCCATAACTGCACTTGTTCACCAAATTTTAATTGCTCTAGCTTTGTGGATGTTTGGTGGCTTGTGGGGCAAATGAAAATATAAGGCACCATGTTCTAACAAAGTGTTGCATCGTTTTCTGATTCTTGACTTTCTTGGAAAATGTGTAGATTTTACAGTAGCCCCCTGATATATCTGCATGATACCAAAATTTATTATCTAGTTTTTTGGCCCCTCGAATGTGTTCAGCTAAACTTCACCTCCTTTGGTTCTCATACCTCATTGTTTTTCTGTTTTGCTTCCATCTGTAAGACGCTTGAGTGTCTCATGCCAATAGATTTTGTGTTTCGGTTTTGAAGCTGAGTTAGTATGTATTATCCAGTTGTGAAATACTAATTAAAAAACACAAATAATAAAAACAAACAAATGAATACAATTCCAGAAATCTTAAAGGTGGAGGAAGTGTGAAAAAACTGGCCACTTTGATTTGTTACTGTTAAAGTTCAGCTTATCGAAATGTACAGTTGTCTTCAGAAAGTACCTTACGCAGGTAAAAACTTATTCTTCCTTTAACAGGTCTTGTAAAAGCCAGTTGTCTAGGGACTGAAAGTGTAGGCACAGGCGCCTTCATGCGTGAGTTGATGGGGATTGTAGACGTTGCTGGTGAGGTGCAAAGGCAGACAGGCCTTCTTGCTAAGTTTAGAAATATTCATTTTATTGTTTTCAATAAAAAAGAAATGTCGGGTCAGGCTTTGGGGTACGTTCAGTGTATTCAGTACTAATCTTATCACCCTCTACAGAGATACGTAACAAACGTGTGAATTTAATCAGGTTTTGGTCACATAGGCATTGCCCTAATATGTTGCCTGACTTGCTACTTCTATTCATCCCGTGTTCCAGGTCATAGAGGGCACGTGATATTCATCGATAGTTTGTATCTACCCTCATATGGCACCAAAATCGTTCCTCCATGCCCCCACACTTTATCAAAGCTTTGGCCACCCCCAGCTAACAGAAACCGTCCGTTTGGACAGTATGCATCAATTGATATTATGACCCCACATTTCTAGAGCGTTGGTGATGAATCGCCCTACAGTCATACTATGTGCCTCCAACAGGTCCCGATCCAACAATACTTTCATGTACTTTGGAGATGCCTTGTCCCTCACAGCCAAAGGACTGGTACCCTTGCATCGATATCCATTTATGTGTCTGTGATGGCCCCTAAATGTTCCACCACACTGTTCCAAAATGTACTAATCTGTGAGCAGTCGCAAACAGTATGACAAAAGGACCCTTGCTATACACATCCCCTCAGACAAATATAATCTTTCAGCCATCCACAGTTATATAACTACGCTTGTGTTTTATATATATATATAAATTTGTATATATATATATATACACACACATACACACACACACACACAATGCAGAAGTTTATTTGTATACACACATACACACACACAATGCAGAAGTTTATTTGTATACACACATACACACACACACACAATGCAGAAGTTTATTTGTATCAACCGAAACCAAGAGCAAGTAGCCACATCTCTCGAATACATTCTCCCCTCATTTCATTCTGACTCATCCATCTCGCTGATATCACGCATCCACTTCTCTGTAGCTTCTCTACAGTGTTTCCCAGATTATAAATGAGGCTTTTGTAAACGATTGAGATTGCACGTCTGAAATGTGACAGCTAACACTTTACATTTCAAGGGTGACTCATCCTGTAGCTTGTTAAGGAAATCCTTACATTGTGATAATTGATTGCTTATTTCACTTGAAAGGTTTGAATCTTTGGGATTTACATAATGAAAATTCCTCTCTCATTGCGTCACACGTTTACATTCAACTTCCCCACCAATATGTCACCTTCTATGGCGTTCCCACCTATATCATATCTCCGAAACCCACACACATTCCTTAGGTCATGCAGCAACATTGAGTTCCTTAGAGACATTACCAAGGAAAGTATACCTTTCCAGCCGATTTTCCGCCTGGCCATTATCCATGCCTGTATAACCACCCTGGTGTGTTCATAAAGTTTAGTGGGTACTCTGCCCCCATAGATGACTCTGGGATACCCCTAATTCCCTTACCATGTGTATCTTTCATCAGCGATAGATCCTATTGTGTCAATAATGCAATTCAGGTTTACCGTTTGGGAAGCCCAGTAATATCTATGAATATCTGGGAGTGCTAGTCCTCTGAAGTTATAGTTTGTTTAGATATTTGTGCCATTCCTCCATTCCATACTAGGTCTTTCATAATTTTATCCACCCTACAAAGAAGTTCCCCAGAATACAGAAGGGATGTAAAAAAAATTGGGAAGGACAGTTGTTCTGCATGCAGGCCTGCCCATTAGACAGGAAGGGAGCGATTTCTAATGTGAAACATCATCCTTAAAATTTGACAAAACCCCTTGTAGATTATTTTAAAAAAGATTTGTGTTTTTTTTTTTACCTATATTTCCAGGTAGTTATATCAATTCCACCATGTTTGAAATGGGCAAGAGGTGTCCTTTCAGGGTTCCCAAGTATTAAGCGGAAATACATTTGATTTGTCCCAGTTAACCTGGAATCCAGAATATCTTCTCTGTGGTCTACACTTGCTTAAGTGGAACCCCTGTTCTCGGCCAGAGACCGCAGCTGCTGAAGACGAGCACCCATCTGCAATCGGCCAGGAGGCCACAACTGCTAAAGATGAGCACCTGCCTGGTCCAACCAGAAGGCTGCAACTGCTGAAGACACAAAACCATTTGGTTTGGCCAAGAGGCTGCAAATGCCAAAACCTAGCGACCTCCGAGTAGGCATGCAACACTGCTCCACCCCCAGTGGTCTGAGTTCAGAGTGAGGCCCTGTTAGACCTGGCATCATTGGCATGGGTTTCCCCTGTATTTTTGCCTTTGCCTCCTGTTATTTTGCTGTGTGTTGGACTTCGTTTTGCTGGTCTAGATGCTTTGGGCACTTTGCCACTGCTGTTCAGTGCCAAAGTGCAAGTGCTCCCTTTGTCAATTGTTGTTATGGATTGGTGTTTCCATGATTGGTTTATTTGGTTTACTGTTAAGTCCCTAGTACAGTGCACCGTGTGTTCCCAAGGCGTGTAAACCAAATGCTGCTAGTGGGCTTGCAGCACTGATTTTGCCACCCATACACACAGACTTGCAACAAGGGCGCAGACCTGCCATAACAGGGCCTGTGTGCAGTCTAGTACTGCCATGTCGACTTGGCAAGTGCACCCACTTGCCTGGCCCTAACCTTCCCTTTTCTTACATGTGAGTCACCCCTAAGGTAGGCCCAAGGTACCCCTGTGGGCAGAGTGCAGTGTATGTGAAAGATAGGACATGCCCTGATGTGTGTGGCATGTCCTGATAGTGAAATACTGCCAATTTTGTTTTTCACTATTAAAAGGCTATCTGTCCCATAGGATAGAATAGGGAGTTTGCTTATAACATCTTATACGCATAACTGCCCATGGGAACAAGATAGGAAAATAAAGTTTGATATGCCTGAACTCAGAATGTTAAGATGCATCTTTTAATGAGGGTGATTTTTACATTCTGGGTTTGAAAATACCACTTTTAGAAAGTAGGTATTTTCTTGCCTAACCATCCAGTGTGCCTCTGCTAGATTGTGTATTGTGTGCGGCTGCAAGAACCCACGCATCATCCCGGATCATCGCATCAAGGCGCCAGCTCTGTCGCATCGTTGGGGGACATAGTACGAATCCGACGCATCACTTCCCCACACAGCAAGAAACCGACGCATCACCTCCCCTGCGCAGCAGTAAGGAACTGGCGCATCACCTCCCCCCGAAGCAAGGAACCGACGCATCACCTTGCCTGGGTGTAAGGAACCGACGTATCACCTTCCCTGCGACCCTGTTTGTTAGTTTGCGCGACGCATCCAAGTTACTTTGTGTGATAAGTGTCGCATCTGCAATTTGCTTTGAACTGCACTATTTCTGCCATTTGAAAGTCATATTTTTATTACTGTATTGTGGATTTTTGTCATTTTGGTCTAGTTTGGTTTAGATAAAGATTACTTATTTTTCTAAACTGGTGTGGTGTCCAGTTGTAGTGTTTTCACTGTATTACTGTATGTGTTCACAAATGCTTTACACACTCCCTCTGAGATAAGCCTGTCTGCTCGTGCCAAGCTACCAAGGGGGTGAGCAGGGGTTATTTTAGGAGTGTATCCCCCTTACCCTGACTAGGAAGAAGGGTCCCTACTTGGACAACGGTGCAAACCATTGCCAACTAGAGACCCCCATTTCTAACATTGGTGGTCAGCGTTCAGGATCTGGACTTGCATTTGTGCCTTACATACAGTGATTGGTGTACACTACTAGTACAGTGCAGACCATCACGCAACCACATACAATTGGTGGAACTTTTTCTTTGGGACTATTTTTTTCTTGTAACTGAGAACTGTCAATCTTCATCATGTCAAAGCCAGCATCACTTTCATCTGTGGATATTGAGTTTGAAGAGGATAGGGTTGAAACCTACACTGTGGCACAATTGAAATCTGCAAAAGGTTTAAAATCTCTGTAAGAGGCCTCTCCAGAAAGTAGGAATTCCAAAAGGCGCTGAGGGCCTGGTTGGAGTCAAGGGATGCCAACGAGCATGACGAGCAACCTATGGATGAGGTGGGGAATTTAGATGAACAGCATGATAGGCTATTGGGTCTGTCTGGGGGAGGTTACCTTCCGGGGGGGGCAGCAGTTTATCTTCATAGAGGCTGTCTCCAGCAGAAGAGCTGGAGGACAGGGAGAAAAACAGGATACATGAATTAGAGCTCACAAAGCTCAGGCTGGGGAAGAAGGATAAGGAGTTGGCATTTCAGAGGGAGAAATTAGCCCTGGAAGAGAAAAAGATGCTCTTAGGGCATGAAAGAGGTTTGAGGGAACTGGATTTAAAAGCAAAAAGTATAGAGTCCAATCCCAATGGTGGCAGCGCACCATGAGTACCTGGAGAAGGGAGAGTATACATTAAAAAGTAGGTAATTAAGGTTATTAAGGATTTTGTAAAGCAGGAAGATATTGGTCAGGTGGTTTAAGTCCTACGAGGTAGTGATAAGGTCCTACAGAGTCCCTGAGAGAGACTGGGGAGCGGGGTTGTGCAGCTGCTTTGTCACTGAAGGGAGGAACATGTTGCTAGCATTACCCCTGAGGATCAGATGTCTTACGCCCCCATGAAGGAAGCCTTAATAAGGAGGTATGGTTTGACCCCAGAGCTATACAAGCAGAAGTTTAGGGCTTGTAAGAAGCTGGAGTCAAGCACTTGAGTGGAGTATGTCTCCTATTTTTGCAGAGCACTGAATGGATGGGTGAAAGGTAGCCTGGTGAATGATTTTCAGGGGCTCTATGATTTGGTTGCATGGAAGCACTTGCCAGATAATTGTTTTCCAGAGCTACGCCAGCACTTGATTGACAGTAGGCTGACTGACCCCAGGAAGCTTGCTGTGGAGGCGGACCGCTGGGTCAGTACCAGGGTCCAAAAAGGTTGTGTGGGAGACTCCGCCAAGGGTGGACAGGGTCCCCAGAAGAAGAGTGGGGGGGACAAGGGTAAACAGAAGGAGTTCCAAAAAGGGCCCCAAAGTAATTCCCAAGGGAACCAAGGAAAGGTTCCCAGCCTCCCACTGAAAATAAGCCATTGATACCTGCAGGTAAGCAGGCCCAGAAGGGCCCCGCGCATGTTATGCTTGTGGTCAGATGGGTCACTTCCAGAGGGACCCTAGGTGTCCCAAAAAGTGTCCCACTGCACCCACTGATGCACTGCCCCAGGAGATGGCAAATGTAGCCTTGGGGGAGGAGTCGGGTGCCCAAGAGAGGTGGGGGCCCGTAGAAATGACCCTGGTCTCTTTAGAAGACAGTGAGATGGTCCCAAGAGCTCATCTGACTGATAACACTAAAAGATACAGGCAGTGGGTGACCATGAATGGCCATAGTGTGGATGCTCTGAGAGACACTGGAGCCAGTGTGACAGCTGTCAGTTGTCGGCTAGAGACTGAGTAGCAGGTGGTCCCCAAAACATTCTACCCAGTAGTTGCAGCTGACAACTCGGAGTTCCTCTGCAAAGTGGCACACGCTCCCTTTGAGTGGAGGGGGGGTCTCAGTTACCTTGAAATTAGCTGTGAGGCCAGCCATGCCTGTTGACTGTCTGCTAGGCAACGATTTGGAGAGTTTCCCTTGGGATAGGTGGAGCGTAAGTCTCATTTGGAGATGTTGGGTCTGCCACTCAGTCTATGGCAGCCGGTAAGGGCGATCAAGAGGACCTTGAGCCTGAGACAGTGGCCCAGGTGCCTGCCAGAAAAAGAAGAGGAAGGGGGCGCGGGAAACCGGCCCCCGATGTTCCCACGGTCCAAGAGGGAGCAAACCTTGAGGGGGATGCCCTGGAGCCTACAGGGGAGCAAGTGGTCGAACTGGGGGACCTGCCTGAGCTGACCCATTGGCAGCAGGAAGGGGGCCCCTCCAGGGAGGAAGTCCGCCAGGAGCAGCAGAAATGCCCTTATCTTGTTGGTTTGCGGCAGCAGGCTGCAAACCAGGCAGCAGGTGGTCAGTCTGGATCACATTGGATTTACTGGGAGAATGGTCTCCTGTATAGTGAGCCTAAGGTTGCTGAGCCTGGGTCAGCCTGTGTTCTGGTGGTACCCCAGCACTTCAGGGCCTTCCTACTGGGGCTGGCTCATGATGTGCCTTTGGCAGGGCATTTTGGGCAAGATAAGACCTTTGAAAGGCTTGTCACCCACTTTTACTGGCCCCAAATGCATAAGAACTCTGACACACATTGTAGGTCTTGCCAGACTTGCCAGGCAAATGATAAGAGTGGGAGGAAGTGCAAGGCTCCTCTACAACCTTTCCCTGTATTCAGCACCTCATTTGAGAGGGTGGGTGTTGAAACTGTGGGGCCTCTGGATCCCAAGGAAGCCATGGGCAACAGGTTCATCCTGTTCTTGGTGGACCATGCACCCGGTACCCAGAGGCAGTCCGGACTGTGACTGCCCCCGTGGTGGGTCGAGCGTTGATGGGGATCTTCTCCCGTGTGGGGTTCTCCAGAGAGGTTGTGTCTGACCGGGGTACCAACATCATATCCACGTATATGAAGTCCCTGTGGCAGGAGTGTGGTGTTACCTACAAGTTCACCATTCCTTACCACCCCCAAGGTAATGGGCTGGTTGAGAGATTCAACTGGACCTTGAAGGGCATGATTATGGGTCCTGGTGAACCCATGAGGAGTAAGTGGGACATCCTCTTACCATGCCTGTTGTTTACTTACAGGGAGGTACCGCAGAAGTCCTTAGGGTTCAGTCCCTTTGAGCTCCTGTATGGGCACCCTGTAAGAGGACCTCTAAGTCTGGTCAAAGAAGGCTGAGAGAAAGCTCCCAGTAAACCTCCCCAGGATGTATATAGCTACATGCTGGCCTTCAGGAACCAGACTAAGCGCTTCAGGCAACTCGCTCAGGTGAATCTGGAAGCCAGCCAGGAAGAGATGAAACGGTGGCATGATCAGAAGGCCACTCTGATCGAGTTTCAGCATGGTCAAAAAGTGTGGGTCATGGCCCCAGTGGAGCCTTGCGCGCTCCAAGGTAAATGGACTGGGCCATTTGAGGTGGTGGAGCACAAGAGTGAAGTCACCTACTTGGTGGACTTGCAGTCTCCAAGGAACCCATTGCGGGTCCTGCATGTGAACCACCTTAAGCCCCACTTGGACAGGTCCAAATTGGGCATGCTCCTAGCAACAGATGCAGGAATGGAGAAGGAGACTGAGCCTCTTCCTGACCCCATGTCTGCTAAGGAACATGATGGGTCAGTGGACGTTGTAACCCTCTCCCCCTCCCTGACACCTGAACAGTAGAGTGACTGCCGCCAACTGTTGGGACAGTTTGCTGCTCTGTTCTCCCTGACCCTTGGTGTCACTCAGTGGTGAGTTCTTGATGTGGACACTGGAGATAGTCCTCCTTTGAAGCACACAATTTACAGAGTGACTGACAGGGTCAAGGCTTGCATCAAGGAGAAGGTCTCCAAAATGTTAGCGCTAGGGGTGAGTGAGCCCTCAAACAGCCCTTGGGCCAGCCCAGTGGTCTTGGTCCCAAAAGCTGCAGCACCCGGTGCCACGCCAGACCTCCGGTTCTGTGTGGACAACCGAGGGCTCAATTCAGTCACCAGGACTGAGGACACCCCATCCCCAGAGCTGATGAGCTCATACGTCGGTTTGGAGCTGCCAAGTACCTCAGTACATTTGACTTAACATCTGGGCACTGGCAGATTGCCTTAACTGATGAGGCCAAGGAGAGGTCTGCATTTTCAACCCCAGAGGGGCACTACCAATTCCGGGTGATGCCCTTTGGGTTGAAGAATGCCCCTGCCACCTTTCAGAGGTTGGTCAACCAGGTGTTGGCTGGACTGGAGGATTTCAGTGCCGCCTACCTGCATGACATCTCAGTGTTCAGTGCCTCTTGGGAGGAACATCTGCACCACCTCTTGGAAGTGTTGAAGGCTCTGCGGAGGGCAGGCCTCACGATCAAGGCAAGCAAGTGCCAGATCAGGCAGGGTTCAGTTGTTTACTTAGGACACCAGGTAGGGAGCAGCCAGGAGGCACCCCTACAGCCTAAGATTGACACCATTCTGGCTTGGGAACCCCCCAAGACCCAGACAGAGGTGAGAGCCTTTTTAGGCCTCACCTGATATTACAGGAGATTCGTCAAAGGGTTATGGCTCAATTGTTGCCCCCTTGACTGAGCTGACTTCCAGGAAGCAGCCCAGGAAGGTGAACTAGACAGTCGCCTGCCAAAAAGCTTTTGATCCCCTGATATCTGCCATGTGCACGGCACCCGTGCTCAAGGCACCCAACTTCTCACAGGAATTAGTGGTTCAGACAGATGCTTCAGCGCATGGTGTGGGGGCTGTACTCTCACAGCTAAATGAGGAGGGCATAGACCAACCTGTAGCCTTGACTAGTAGGAGGTTCACTTCCATGGGAACAGTGGTGGAGTGCGATTGAGCGTGAGGCTTTTGCTGTGGTCTGGGCGTTGAAGAAGCTGTGGCCCTACTTGTTTGGGACTCACTTCTGGGTTCAGACCAACTACACTCTCCTCAGATGGCTGATGCAGATGAGGGGTGAGAACCCAAAGTTGTTGAGGTGGTCCATTTCCCTACAGGGGATGGATTTCACGGTGGAACACCGCCCTGGTACAGAACTTGCCAATGCTGATGGTCTGTCCATATTTTTCCACTTTAGAAAAGAGAACTCCCAAGAGGGTG
The DNA here is from genome assembly GCA_963921515.1 of Calotriton arnoldi. Taxonomy (NCBI): domain Eukaryota; kingdom Metazoa; phylum Chordata; class Amphibia; order Caudata; family Salamandridae; genus Calotriton; species Calotriton arnoldi. The sequence goes on from CAWUFW010014587.1 coordinate 159,079, forward strand.
GGTTGTTCTCCCCACATTTCAGCTGGAGGGGACACGTGTTAGACCTGGCATCATTGGCGTGGGTTTCCCCTTGTATTTTTGCCTTTGCCTCCTATTATTTTGCTGTGTGTTGGACTTCGTTTTGCTGGTCTAGATGCTTTGGGCACTTTGCCACTGCTGTTCAGTGCCAAAGTGCAAGTGCTCCCTTTGTCAAATGTTGTTATGGATTGGTGTTTCCATGATTGGTTTATTTGGTTTACTGTTAATTCCCTAGTACAGTGCACCATGTGTGCCCAGGGCCTGTAAACCAAATGCTGCTAGTGGGCGTGCAACACTGATTGTGCCACCCACACAAGCAGACTTGCAGCGAGGTCTCAGGCCAGCCATAGCAGTGCCCGTGTGCAGTCTTTTACTGCCATGTCGACCTGGCAAGTGCACCCACTTGCCAGGCCCTAACCTTCCCTTTTGTTACATGTGAGTCACCCCTAAGGTAGGCCCAAGGTACCCCTGTGGGCAGGGTGCAGTGTATGTGAAAAGTAGGACATGCCCTGATGTGTGGCATGTCCTGATAGTGAAATACTGCCAATTTCGTTTTTCACTATTGAAAGGCTATCTGTCCCATAGGATAGAATAGGGAGTTTGATTATAACATCTTATAAGCATAACTTCCCATGGGAACAAGATAGGAAAATAAAGTTTGATATGCCTGAACTCAGAATGTTAAGATGCATCTTTTAGTGAGGGTGATTTTTACATTCTGGGTTTGAAAATACCACTTTTAGAGAGTAGGTATTTTCTTGCCTAACCACCCAGTGTGCCTCTGCTAGGTTGTGTATTGACTGTCTGGCTTTGGAGTGACAGGGGCTGGGGATGTGCATTTTGTACAGACAGCCACATTGGGGGGTTGAGGTGTGTCCTGTCTTTCCAGGGTGAGTCGGGCTGGGCTGAATAGATCTGGGCTGCATTCAGAGTAGGGGGAGGAGATTTCTTTCACACCTGAATGGGCCTGGTCTGCCAAGGACAATGCTGTCTCCACCTCCTGCCAGGAAGCTGCACCAGAGAGGACAGAACTGGTTTTGGCTGGGCAAAGAGCTTCTCTGCCACAGAGAACAAAGGATTTTGTATCATAAAAAGAGGGTCCCAGAACCCAGAATTTTAGATCACTTCAGGGAATCAACAGGAACCTTTGCCAAGGAGAAGAGCTGGAGAAACTGAGGAGGAATACTGCCCCTGTGCTGTTTGCTGTCTGGGGTTGGCCTGCAGTGGCTACTTTCTGCCAAGGAAAGGGAAAAGGACTTTGCTGTGTGCTGTGTCCCCTGCTTCAGGAAGATCTCCAAGGGCTTGAAGAAGAGCTTGCCTCCTGTTCTGAAGTCTCAGGGACACAAAGGCTTCACCCCCAGCTCCCCTGAACTTCCTTATTAGCAGTTCTGACCTGCCAAGAGGTGCCTGTAGCTGTTCTGGGCCTCTGGAGATTGTTCTGGCTGTTGGGAGATGGAAAAGCAACGCAATTATGAGAAGCGCGATGCAGCCGGACCTGTTTCCGACGCATCACCGAAGAAACCAATGCAGCGCCTACCGCGGCTCGAGAAATCGCTGCACGCCGCATCGGGTGCACTGATCTCCGAAGTCTGAGATCACGCACCGATTCCGACGCATGCCCTGCTGTGCGGCTGCAAGAACCCACACATTGTCCCGGATCGTTGCATCGCATCAAGGCGCCAGGTCTGCCGCATCGGTGGGGGACACAGTAAGAAACCGACACATCACCTCCCCACACAGTAAGAAACCGACGCATCACCTCCTCTCCGGTAAGGAACCGACACATCCCCTCCCCTGCGCAGCAGTAAGGAACCAACACATCACCTCCCCAGAAGCATGGAACCGACGCATCACCTTCCCTGCGTGTAAGGAAATTACGCATCACCTTCCCTGCGAAACTGTTTTTGCGTGCGCAACGCATCCAAGGTACTTTGTGTGAAAAGTGTTTCATCTGCAATTTACTTTGAACTGAACTATTTCTACCATTTGAAAGTCATATTTTTATTACTGTATTGTAGATTTTTGTCGTTTTGGTCTTGTTTGGTTTAGATAAAGATTACTTATTTTTCTAAACTGGTGTGGTGTCCATTTGTAGTGTTTTCACTGTAATACTGTTTGTGTTCACAAATGCTTTACACACTGCCTCTGAGATAAGCCTGTCTGCTCGTGCCAAACTGCCAAGGGGGTGAGCACGGGTTATTTTAGGAGTGTATCCCCCTTACCCTGACTAGGAAGAAGGGTCCCTACTTGGACAACGGTGCAAACCATTGCCAACTAGAGACCCCCATTTCTAACAGGCCCCCTCTGCGGTTCCTATTCTCTATTGCTGGTTTGCAGAGCTCTTCCAAGTAAAACATGGCCACTGGATAAGTCAAAATGGTCTTTTACATGTAAAGGAATTTCCTGGCTCTTTATTGAAACAGTCAATTAGGTGTGAACTCAAGTTTGCACACTCTTCTTTTGACTATTGCTTTTCCCAGATACTGAGTCTCCAGAAGCAACCTGCCTACTGCTCAGCAAAGAGGGGCGGAATGACTTTGTAGTGTAATGGGTGTGGATTGCAAGTCTGGTGGATGGCATCCTGACTCAACAGAGCTATTATCCTACAAGAGAAGTCTTCATCATCTTGCACTTTTCACAAAGTGATCTGTGATATTTCCACAACCTAAAGGCAAGGTACACAGAGTTCTAGTTACACCACACTGTTGAAACTAGGGAGTGGAACACCCGAGGGAGAGCTAGGGATTGCTTTTCATGTACTTTCCAATGATAGGCTAGACTGTGCTCTTTAAAAACCCATTCTGGATCCTCAGTACTTTAGTTCAATTCTCGGAAGGAGACAAGAAAAAGAACACCCCTTCTTTGCTTGAATGAAAAATGCAATAGTTGCCTGCTGAAGGCAAACCACCACCTCATTATCTGCCTCCATGAAATTGTTCCAGGAGTGTAGAAGACTGCCTTCAGAACTGACTGACAAAGATAACGGAATTTTAGCCCTCTAGGGAGTCTGCATCTTGAGCTTGGTTGTGCCTGGAGCTAAAAACACCTGGAACAAAGAAAGGTCGCTTTCCCGCTTTGCATGGGTGCGGCAATGTACAGCACACATGCATTGTGGGAAGATGTATAAAGTTAGTTTGGGCATAGTATTTTGCACTGGAAGGGTACCCTTCTAAAACCTATGATAGACTCATACAGACACCTTTACACTATTGCGCAAAGGTGTATGTGTGACATAGTTGTGCACTAGTGCTTGGGAGAGCGCAGGATAGTGCCATATCTCTGTAGATATGGCACTTTCCTGCTCTCTGCCTGTCACGTAGCGCTGTAACTTTGGGTGCTGCGTTGTGTGAACATTTTGTAAATTTGGGCCTTCATCTTTAATATCTGTTGAACTCCTTTAACTACTTCCTTTATTTTTGTTACATTAAGCTAATCTAATTTTCGTTTTGTATGAAACTTAATTTTTACCTTGAAGTTATTTCTTTCTTTTTCCATACAGCTTGTTTTAGTTCATTTGCACGTTATATCCCATCCCGATTTCCCTGCAGGTCTGACTTTATGCTCAAGTTAAGCTGCCAAATATGGTTACACTTTGGTAAAAATAGTTTTTTCCTATTGAATGTCTCTGAGTAGCGTGAGGGCTCAGCTCACGTCACAACTGTGACCACCTCTTCTCATATCTTACCAGTTGGAATCCCTGTAGGTACCATTAATGCATTTTCAGTTGTTGCGCAGCCAGCACTATATTGTTAAAAGTTTTACCTTGCAGTGGTTAAGTACATTTCATGCTCTCTCTACCTGAATGGTGCCAGCGGATTTTCCTGAGTCCCAGAAACTGTCATCTCCAAATCTATTCTCCTCCTTTACAAGTTCACACTTGCAGGATTTCTCAGCTGTACTCCAATCAAATCTTGTAACCCTTCCAAGCATTGTAAATTTGGTCCAGAACCTCAGTTACCCTTTACTTCAGTATATTGCTCTCACTCCTCAGACCAATAAACTCACAGCAGTTGCTTTTTCCAAATTATGCTGCTTTATAAAAGCATACTAGCCTTACCAATTTGTTGCTCTAAAGCAGTAGCCTTATAATTTTATCTTGATTGGACTTCCATAATTCTCTTTATTTTTGACTTCTTTATTTATTAACATCCAATCTACAAAATTTCCAGAAATCAGCTACTTGTCTCATCTTTGAACTTAATCACTGCTTTTTAGGAGTCTTTGTTTCAGGCACAGAGCTGTGATTGGAACCAGTCCAGTTTATCTTTGAAGTAATTTTAAAGCCTACTCTCCCTCCAGCAAGCTGCAGCCATCCTCTGCTTTCTTTCTGCGTCTTCACACAATCCATAGGACTTGAGTAGCTAGCTTGAGTGATCCTGATTCTCAGAGCTGCAGTGGGGTGGAAGCTGAGCAGAGTCTAAATCCAGCAGCAATGCATGAGCCAGAACGGAGTTCCAGGCCGGCCCCAGTGAGTCTTTATGATACATACAATGTGTCAACATTGGGACACATTGTGTGGCACACACACGCCCTCAGTGTGTGCATTGGATAAGCCAGGTTTCCCACCCATCATGAGTCAGTCGCCTGGATTCAGTGTCTCAACACTGGGAAAGAGGTAGGAGCATCCGAAAATGCTTCCAGCGTATGTGTCAGATCAGTACCCTCAAGATAGGAGGCATGGGAGGCTCTAATTTCTCTTAGATTATTTCACGGACAACCAGCATTCCCTTTCATTTGAATCCTCTTTAGGAGCAGTTGTTAAAGTTTGAATATAGCCCCCTCTGGGCACTCATGCCACATTGCCATACATAACACCCCATCCAGAACACCCCATCCAGGCAAACGAAGGCGTGCCTGTCATGTTTTTTAGAGGACAAGAAATAAATAGCATTTTGAAACTTTTTTTTTAATATTCAAGTTATGTATCTATGTAAGATGCATAGATCTTTGTTATTAAAAAAGTGTTTAATACCTTCCAAAATATCTAATTTATCAACCTTAGAATAGCAAAAGATTGATTTCAAACTCACAAGGATTCCAACATATGCCTTGTAGGTATATGCAGTTTTCTGCAGACGATGCATAATCCACAAAGCCATTTTACCATGATACTGATTTGTGAACTAAGGCGTAGGCAGGATTTCTGTAACAAACTTATTAAACCTTTGCTATCTGTTACATAGGTAGGAAATTTGTGACCTATTTTTCTTTGCCATAGCTCTGCACGAGGCACGTTAACCCTGATGTTACTCATGACTCTCCACAATATTATGATCATGGTCCCATGACTTTGCCCCTTGTGACCTCATCCCTTTTCCATAACCCATGTCAATTTTATGGGTTCTCGGAGTAAGAGTATGTTAAAAGGTGCCCTTTTGCAACCAACTTTTATTTTGCCTTTGTCTGTCTACTGCAAAGACACCCTCTAGGGTAATGGTGTGCACTGTAAAAACAAAATCCATACACTCGTTCTTGCCGTAAAATGCCTGTATGAGAGGTTTTTCAGCAATTAAATCTGCACAAAAATAGAATCTGCACAAAAATAGAATAAGAAACCATGTATACCCCCACGATAGTGATCTTGTTTTTTTTCTTAAACTCAAATTAAATAATCTGCCTGGAGTTCGGTTATAATTTGGTGCAGTTGTGCTCTCTTTAATTTTGTTTGAGGCAACATCCCAATTTTTTCCTAAAATAGTATAAAAATATGTATGTCTTGTCAAGTCTTTTCAGTTGGCACAGTTGAGAGTCTGATAATTTGGGTTGCATTTCTTTTCAAAACGTACACACATTGTAAAGTTGAACATCTCAAGTATAATCTGTGAATTTTTGACGTGACGTGTATTGGAATTCAATTCCGTGTTCATTAAAGCCAATCTACAATAGTTTCTTGGTCTGAAATGCTGTAGCCAGCACAGAGCACCTCTTCAAATATTGTGATGATTCTTGAGTGCCTTAAATCACTGATGGATCACGGATGAAATTGTGTGAGTTGTTATGTACTCTTTGTACTGGAGGTGGATCCTTTTGCAAATCATTGCATTCTCCTCTGGTGCCATCTTCCTTCCTTTGATCAAGGCACTGTAACCACTATGGCCTCATTACAAGTGATCTCATGACTCCGATGGGGCACATCAGTTACCGACCCCTTCAGTATTATGAGATCCTCAGGAACTCTGCAGATCTATTTATTTCCACTGCGATTTTGGCTGATACAAGCAGCCGAAATCTGTGTGAAAAAAAACTGAGAGAAATTAGGAATTACTAGGGGGAATTACAGATTCATCTGGTAATTGCTCATTTCTATGGGGAACCTCAGGGTCCCACTTGTAATCCCCAAGTAGCCTCCAGAATGGTCAAAAAGTTGACTACCTACATGATAGTTGCCGGCTCTACCTCTTCAAAGGGAGTTTGGCTGTCTTGGGCTTGACTGTCTAAGGCATTGAAGAATCTATTTTTTCTTCAGATCCACAGAGAGTGATGGCATGGGATCAACAGGTGCATGATTACAGAAAAAAAACAATCTTGCGGAGTAATCAAAACAAAAGTGGAGCTTTGAAGAGGTAATACTGCAAGTAGAAGTGAGACTGGAGATTTATGTTGAAACATAGAGCAGAGAAGCGCCCTCAAAAAAGTATCACAGCATCCCCTTGCACAGTGGCAGCCAGTACAAGAGAAGTTGCTGCAGCCCCCATTACATTCGGGGGACTTCTTGTCATCACCTGACTATGCCATTGCAGGAGTATCTGTGTTAGGTCAGAGTGCAGAGATTCTGGGTTTCTGGCGATTCTCAGCGTCATAGGATTTCACTGTGGCTCTGATGAATGTGGTCTTTCCCCTCACACAGTCTCTCATCTCACTGCGGAGCCACTTCTTGTACAGCACAGTCAGTCGTGTTGTTGCATTGGAGACTCTGTCTTGTACTCTGAACTCTTCTGTTGGTTTCCTGTTACTTGTGTACAACCCTGGCTGCACTTTTCAATATCCTTCTTCTGGCTGTAGGAGAGGTGAATAGGATTTGTTTACTCTGGTCATTTATTCGACGGGTTGTGCAACATTAGGCCTCCTCCCTCGGGGAGAGTACCCATGCTTCAGCAGTTTGTCTGAGCTTGGTATATATATACCCAAATGCGAGAACAGCAAACACGGTCAGCTTGGGCATTGGGGGACAAACATTAGGGACTTCTATTGGACACAGAAGCCACTGGCAGTGCATACAACGCAACATTGCTGATTCACCTATTATAGATACAAACCTGAGCAAAGAAGGCAGGGAGCTATCAATGGAGGCATGTTTGTTGTTGATATGTAGGGATTGCAAAATGTTATATATACCAACTTCAAGTTTCTAATTTTTATTTCAATTATAAAAGTGCACTCAAATAGAAGATCTACATTCTAGGCCCCAACATCTAAAGTCAGCTAACTAAAGGTTGGCAAGAGTTAAATGTTATCAATCAACTAATGCTAAAGCTTGGTGAATTGACTACCAGATGGTATGCCAGTGACTTATCAAAAAAGTATTTTATAGCGTGTGATGAAGGAGGGTGGACGAATCGTACTATATGTACCCTTGATTCAGAAACAGGGCCGGACTGGCTGGAACGGGCATCAGGCATTTTCCCGGGAGGCTAGAAGGGTGGGGGCCGGTTCTGCAGCAATGGGGGCTGTTTTTTTGTTACTGGGGGCTGGTTTTGCAGCGGTGCTGCAATATCGAGCCCAGTAACAAAAGCATCAGTGCTTCACCATTGCACATCCCCAACCCCCCTCCTCTCGAGGGCAGGTCCTTAAAAATTGCCAGTGCTGCTTTGGGTTCCCAGTCCGGCCCTGTTCAGATATCATAACACGTGATAAAATCACAAGTTTGCATGGCAAAGCATGGAAGAGTTAACACTTTACAATTTTTGGAGAACAGTGTTGTTGTACACATAAAAAACATTGTGAAGTGCTGAAATGTGTCCTCTTGGTACTTAGGTGATTTTAATGTTGAGATCCAGATTATGTCAGCCTGTTGGGAGCCTCCAACCCTTGTTTCCACTTTAGGGTTTTGGCTCTGTCCGCTGTACTGCGGTCATTCCTCTAAGAACTCTAATGGTGGAGTCATCCTCCTGGGTGGAGCAGGGTCTGTCCTGCCCTCTCCACCAGGAATTCTCTTGCATTAAAGGTTCTAACACTATCTCATGTAGACACGTTTCTGCAGCACATATTGTGTCTCCTGGGCAGGACGTCGACAGCAGGCTGTGGGCAGACTGAATAATTCATGTACAGGTAGTGGCTGCTAATTCTATCCTATCTTCCTATCTCTCTCCATACTCTATTGCCTTTGTGGTATTGGGGTGGGGCAGTCTTACTCCTCCTGAAACGGTTAGTAGGACTGACTCCTGACCAACTGCACTGGTAATTGCACAGTAACACTGGCCAGGTTTCAATTGGCCCCTAAAATTCAAGAAGTCTAAGGATGTGGTGGTCCCTGTTTAAGTAGCTAATTCATATTATCTGCTTCAGCACATTAAGTAAGGCCCATCTAAGTGGGCTGCAGTTAGTTTTGGAAAATAATCTCGGTAAAAGCATTGGACTCGTGATCACTGTGGGAAAATGTTGTGGCGCTACCTTGAAATGTGACTACGTAAGGCAATTTGAATGAGTTCAATGAAAGAGCATGAAATGCATAGGTTTTTATTCCAGCATTGCTGAGGAGCATGACAACTGTACCCCGGCTCATAATAAACCGGATTCTGTTTTAAGATTTAGTTCTTGTGAAGAACAAAGCTGTTGCTTCTAGACTAAAGCAAACAATGCCTCCTTTCAAAATGTCTCCCTGCACACACTGTGAATGCTACTTGCTAACAAATAGCAGATTTGTAGAGGAGTTATATTGCACAATAGTGGGCCTTTAGCAAAGGATTGTGGAGGAATAATGAGCAGAAATCAAAATAGATGGTTGCCTAGGGGGCTACAGTCACTGGGGCCTGCGGGCACTGTGACCTGTCAATCACATAAGGCAAAATAAAGAACTCTGTTTTAAAGGACAGCAACAATCGAAAGTATACAATGAAAAGGGAGAAACTATGTTGATGAATATAATGATTCACTCTTTGTAAGATGCTCCTGTAAGTAAATGTTACATTTTATCAAAAACTTGAGTCTGTGATGACCTCAGTTGTATTACGGCAACTCATCTTTTCAATTGGTACTTTTTACCCGTGTATTTGTTCACATTGCTATGATCTTGTGGTTACTGCTTTCTTTAAGCGAAGTCTAAAGCTAGATATGGCCCAAAATATGCACCAAGCCATTACTTTTCGTCTCCAGCCCTTGAGCTGACCAACTGATCTGGCTGGAAGGATGGTCTATCAGTCGGTCCATCAGTAGCCTGGCAGCTGGTCGGAGCGGTGGTCTAGCAGTAGCCTAGCAGCGGACAAGCTGTTTGCCTATTCTGCCTATCAAAAAAACCTATTATAGCACTATCTTTGCATGCAAATATTGTTTTTTTTTTTTACTGTCTTGCAGCCTCAAATTGTTTGCTAGCCCCAAAAAATATTCTATATTCCTAAATCGGGCATGAAAACCTAACCTTTGCTTAAAACCTCTGATTGCCGCAGTTCTTTTTTTTTTTTTTTTCAAATAGCCCTGTTCTTCCTTTCCATCCTTTGCATGGCTCCCCTATCACTCTGTCACATGCATGTTTGCCTTAATCTCTATTCTTGTATTCCTGCAAATTGCCCACAACTCATTTAAAGATCACACCTGCAATCTGGCAATACCTAATCTCCTGTAGCTCATCTATTAATGTGATCAACCATGTGCATGAGCTCATATATCTAATGATGATACCTACCTACTATTAATTTAATCCACCACAAAGAAACTGGAATGAATGCATGGTTTGCATGAGCACACAAGACTATTCGCACTAGGCAACAATAACCAATATTTCTAGACTGACCACTAACCTTTGTTTCTGGAGCAGCCTGCTGCACGGCGTAAACAGCTTCAACGCCTCGCCAGGAGTAGTAAGGGCTACATAAATGCAGTTGTAGTCATAATCACAATTACAATTTACCAAGATCAAACGTAAAAACACATTTGATCTGAGTAAAATGCTCATGTAGCCGATTTGTACACAGAATTAAAGTTTGAATAGGTACTGTACAAATCTACTGCAGGCACAATCGTAAGTATTTTGCTGAATCACAGCCTCCCCCACCAATACGGGTGATGAGGTGACATGTGTCAATGTTATTAACTTGCCAAAGAAGTGTAGTTGCACCACGATGGAAGATCCAGGAGACCGTTTCCTCCTAGTGCTGGAGGTTGGGATGAATTATGGGGCAGGAGAGTGTAGTCTGAAAGGCCCAAAGTCTGGAGCTAGCAATAGGAATGTGGGATACCAAGGCTCAGAGGTGAAGGGACATTGAAGTTGTGTGCCACGGGCTGCTTAAAGGTTAAATCCAGACCTGGTGAACATGTGAAAGATGACAACTTGCACTTACAAAATAATCTGGACAAAATCCGTGCCTTTTTTATTAACATTTTGGAACATATGCTGTTATCTGTATAAGGTGTGTCTTATGTCTTTCCAGTTGTAAATTGGGGTCACCCGGAATTCCCTCTCAGCGGGTGGGTCAACAGAAATTGGTTTTCTGATCCTAGGAAATCCATTCCTTTTATTTATGTAAGCTCTGAGGGCAATCTTCAAGTTTAAATTAATTGCAACATTTTCAGCCATTGGCCTTTCTTGCACAGATTATAGGGTACAATTATTGGATCTGTGGGAAAAATGCCTTTGTAGGACAGTATAAAAGGCATATTCAGTTTGAGTTACACAGTGCTGGAGAACTACAACGAGTCAGTGAATAGTTTTAAGAGGAAAAATACAGTCATGACAAGATGAGATACTGTCATTGGGGCATGCCTTTAGAGGAAATATAAGAATACAGAGATGCAATCCATTAAGGACGTAGTTTATACTACTTGTAAAACAATGACAGACTGGCTCTTTGCGATGCAAGGATTTCAGAGGGCATGGGGATCAGAAGGTGACATTAGAGTAAGCAGCTCTGCTGGCAGGGAAGGCATACACTCTGCTTGGTATTGAGAAATATCAAACTCTGTGGGGAAACACCAAGGGGCCATAACAGTCCTCTACATGTCCACTGGCAATATGGGGATAAGCTCAGTAATCAGGATCATACAAGGCCTGAAGATGAGAACGTTCAATGAGCGAGGAAGTTCAGAGTAGATGGTGACCCTGTCTTTTCACAACTTCACTTGGAATATCTTGGGTGGGATAGCCTCAGATTATCTAAATGTGTCCTGTGTGTTGATTCCTAAAGAGAGGATCTTATTCGTGGCAAATTAGAAGTGCTGCCCTTTCATTGTAGCACCATATATATGTTTGATCAGTAGCAACTAGAATATTGGCTGCTTGCTCCCACAACCTCTGCATTCTTTCGTCTATCCCGTCTACCTAAAGCCTAAAACAGATATAAACAGGCGTGTAGAAATGGCAGCTGAGAAGGAAATGCTGGTAACACAAAGAGTAAAGTAATGTACTTCTGCTGTCGGACAAGGACTGGCCAATTGGGGATTTGGGGATATCCCCATGGAGCTTCAGGTTAGGAGGCTGCTTTTAGGCTGGTTGGCGAGACATGATGCATCACCTAAATTTCGTTTGGTAGAATTCTGTCAGCAGTTGCCTGCCAGTGCCTGCACCTGGTTCCACAGCCTGCTTACACCCCTGACTCAAAACAGCATTTTTACTGGTATGTTCTTTTCATATACTGAATAAACAAATGACTTGTAACGTGGTGCTGCAGCATAATGTACAGACTTCATCTGTGAGTGACTAGAGCAGGAGGTTGGCGCAGCAGGCTTACTGTATCCCTTTAGAGAAGCAAAATGTAAGGGCCTCGTCCAATTTAGGAACTTCAGCCTTGTATCTACCTCTACAGAAGCATACTAAGAAGGTAGCACATGGGATAGTTGGGGTGCACAGTCCCTGCAGTCCCTGCAGTTCCCGGCGTTCGCAGTTTCAATTTGGTTCCCAGGGTAACTTTTCTACCCTAACCCTCTCTAAATAGGTTGGCAAGACGAGGTGGAGTATGGAGGGCGATGGCCTTTAGGAAGGGTAATTTTTGGCTACAGTACCCACACTGAAAAGGGGTTTTAAAAAATGGTTCAATTTGTTTTTTCCCATGACAGTGGTATTTTTCCCATGGAAGAATAAGGTTCTCAGCAGGGATAAATTAGCACAAAATTTGTCAGTCATCAGTAATATAATTCATTATTATTGGACATGCAATATTCTCTGGCACCATAAAATTACACAAACTTCCCATTGTTTACAAACATCTTTGCACTTACATTTTTTGATAGTTGTATGCTAATACAGTACGTTTCCAGAAATATCTTTAATGAGTGGAAAATGTTCACAGCAGTTTTATTCCAATGATCAATACTCCATTCAGGTGAAGATTATTTGAGTAGATAATGTCCCTGCCAAACAATGCTTGTAGAAATACATCCACCATACATTGTTAGTATGTGGTCCGCTTACAGGTAGCACAACATTGGGTCATGGAGATAAAATGTTGATCCAGACTCATTTTCTTTGTAGTCTTGAAAATCTGATGTCGAGCTCTTTAGAGAATAGGATTGACGCATTTTGGCCAATGTCTTATGGCCTCATCAGTACACAACAAGGTCAAGTCCACAAGATTCTAAAAACATTAAAAGTATGTATGTTAGCACCAAAGGCTGAATCAGTGAACTGTAAAACATGCAAAAAGGTCTCAAGAGACCTGTGCCTAAGACCAGAGACTCCGTGTATGCCACCTTCAAAAGAGAGAAGGCACCGCAATAGAACAGGAGAGGGCCAGCAAGCCCACCTTGTGTCACAACCCTTCACTGCATGCCCTAAAAAGGATTAACCACATTTTTCAACACAGTCAAAGTGATAGAGTCGAAACCAGCCGAAAAAGTGCTCCCATTATTGCCCTTACTATCTCGACTAATTGATCCCACCGTATACCTGAATCTTCCCTACATATCAAAACTGCAAGGACACAGCACTGTGGTGTGAGGAAAACTCTAGACATGAATTTGGAAAACAAAGAGTAAGAACCACATAGTACCACAATTTCGTGAAGGCAGAGAGGATCCCCATCTAGGGCTTACCCAGGCAGCCTACGAAACTGACTGAATCATGTCTTCCAAACACACTCCACCGAGCTGTGGGGTGTAGGCACTACAAAGAAGCACTCATTTGGAAGTAATGTCCGCCTGTAAACACAGTCTAGGCGAGAACCCAAAAAGAAACACACACCTGTGGAAAAAGCAGGCGTCGCCTTTCAGGACGAGAATTAAAATGAACACTGGCAAGTAGCCTCTATAAGTAGTGGAATCGTGATTATGGTAGACGCCGGTGTGGGGAGAAACGCAGGTGCCATCTTGGAATCGTCTCAGAAAGGAGATCTTCCTAACTATTATCTACTGACTACTGGAGCTCGGGGAGAAACCAAAGTCACTCTCCCTCTCCTCTTCCCCAAACCGCTAAGGGGTTCAACGAAAAGCAATGAAATAGTTCAAAGAAAAAGAAAAAGTGGCGTCCACAGAGAACTGGTGACATGATTGTTATGTGTATTGAAGGCAGAAATCAAATCAATTGTACAGAAATCAGCAATATTCTCATTCTATTTCGAGGGAACAGGGACACCAAAACAATTATAGAAAACATAAGGCTGCATGTAAATGGATAAAAGAATAGAAAGGACCAAGATCCATCATCGTTTTTGCAATATGTACAGTTTGTGTCACAATCCACTGTACTGCACATCTTGTAAGGGATTCAATGAAGGTTAACAGAGCCCAGAGAACAACAAGCAAAGCTTAATAACCATTATAGTCTAATGAGAGAACTTACATCATCATTCTCATTAAGTCCATCGGTAGCTGTTCTACATTTTTCGATGTACCTGGCTTCCATTTATAAGTGTGTTCTCCATTGATCCACCCATCACATCTGCTGTTGCCACAGAAATCGCTGACCATTTTATATCAATTGTATTTTAATTTATTTTTCAAATTACATTTTATGATTGACAGTCAAACCAGAAAAGTTAGGAGTATGATATTTTATTTTCAGTTAGACTGGTGAGTTAAGTATTTTACATTGCGCTTTACTTTTTTTGGTTACTAAAATGTATTTGGATTTATATTGAAAGCAGTAGTTTGTGATTTACAAGGAAAGTATTGTTCCTGTACAACTGCTTGTTAGTAAGTACTGCATGGAGCGAATTAAAGAGTTTAACACGTTTGGGCTACCTCATATGGATTGTTGAGCAGGTTATGTGTCAATGTGTGATTGGTAACTGAGCCATGTGACTTTCATGTATGTCTTCGTAAGGTTGATTTCCAGGAGTATCTTGGAGATGTGCACATTTCCTCTTCCTCAAGGCTTAAGACTTAGCTCAAGAGGCAGGCTTTATAGTATTGTTATGTATGCTACACGTGCACACCAAGTTATTGGCCTGTTATTGATCTATTTATGTCTTTTTATGAAGTTCTCCACATCTCTCTCAAAGTTCTGTTCTAAGTCTTTGTTAAACCTTTTCTCCATATTTTTCTAAATGAACTCTCTAAATTTCATTACATAGCTTCCTGTAATCTCACCCGCTTTATGCCTAGATACTGCTTTTCTGTCAACTCTGTAACCTTTTGTGACTATATTATTTTAGGTGTGTAACTCTGTCTTACTCTTTCTATATTATATTTTTCATAATCTCTGTAAATGGTTCTGAATCCGTTCTGGGTTTTTTTGTTCTCTTTAAATACTATTTACTCTCTAAATCATTTGTTATGAAATTGCTCAATTCAAATCTCTTTCTATGTATGTCTCTATCTAATCTCTATATAAATGCACACATCCCTCTAAAACGTTTGACATACTCTCCAAGTCATTTCCCTAATTGCCTAAAGTCCAACTTTATCTCTCAATATAATGCCCCAAGTCATTATTTATATACCTTTATTGAGCCTCACCAAACCTCTAATGCTGTATAGATCTCAGAATCATTCTCTCTAAAACTTTGATTCTCTTACCAATTATTATATTTTTCATCCTAAATCCAGTTTTCTCTCTAAGTATTACTGGCTCTGCATGAATCTTTTGTTATTTCTAAAATTGATCTGGACTACCTTTAAATCTCCCAGTCCGTTTAAGTGAACAGACTCTTCAAAATCATTGAATTGCACTCTTTAAATGGCTTTCAGTATGTCTCAACCAATCTCTGTCTATAAAGTTTTAAATCTTTCTCCTGGAATCTCTCTAAATTGCAAAACCACTGTATAAATGGTTCTCTCTAAATCTTGATAACATTTACTACAAAGTTTGCTCTCTAAATCTTATTTCCAAAATGTTTCTTCTTGCACCTTTAAGCATCTTTAGGAAAATCATCTTTCCAGTCCTAATGCCTTTCAAACCAGCTCTCTGAATCTCAGTCAGCACCTTTCTCTAAATCTCCTTTGGGAACTTTCTTCAACTTTCTGTATCATAGTCTCTTTGTATCCATCATAAATTGCTCTGAATCTTGCCATTTTTCCTCACTAATTACCCTTATTTGCATACCATTTTGAATCTCACCTCTAATGGGCCTATTACAAGATGAGGGGAGCAGGATGGCACTGAATATTACAGAGTGGGATAGTTCTGTGCTCAATTATATGTGGTTCGATTGTTTCTGTACCTGGAGTTTCTGGGTTTAGGAACAACAGACTTGGTTTTACCTGCCAGAAAATCCATTGGTTGAAATTGCTTACAGCCAACGCTGCAAGAGCAGCCCAACCATGGCACCATCCCCCACCAGATCCCATCCTAGGAAAAGGAGAGATAGGCAGTGCACCCCCCACCAGCCTACTTTCACCCCTGATCCTCTGCCATCCCTCCCATCACAGGCATGTACTGGCCATTTGCTTCCATTTATCACCAACTCATTGCAGGTATTAAATTGGAGCTTTAATCCCCATCAAATAAAGATATCCTTGCAGAATGTCGTCTAATAAAAAATGGTGCACACAGTTATTTCCCATTCTGTTGGGATTAAGTTGTCACTGTCTGTTGCAATAGGGGAAGTTATAGCACAGTACTAGTGATTATTGGTGCAGAATTTTACCTGCGTCAGTAATGTGCAATTCGTAATTGGAGCCTAAGTATTTTTCTAAATCTCAAAATCCTTCTTTAAATCTGTCTTTGAAAATGATTACATCTTTTTCTAGTATTCTTTGCAAATCTCTCTTGGTGCCTCTGTCCTTCTCCCTCTCTCCTTGATGTTTCCCTTGCCCCTTTAGCATCCAAATTATTTTCTAAAAATCTCTGAATCTCCTTCGAAAGCAATTTGTCTCAGAAAAAGATATTCCGAATATCTTTCTTGAACTCTTTAAACCCCTATGTACTTCACTTCCTAAATCTCTCTCGCCTTTATGCTTAATTTTCATATTTCTTCCCCTCTATATAGCTCCTTCATTGAAAGTTCTGAAAAAATACCATCATTCTGTTCTCACAGGTATTTTCCATCTCTTTCTCTCAAAAGCAAAGTTTAGGAGCAAACAGTGATCAACAGTCAAATGTGCAGTCTGTATGGAGCTCATCAGTTACCCTACGGGGAGTGGACAGGGTCTGTACCATACACTCTCCTTATTAATTTTCCACAGGGTATTCTGTGTTATGATAATTATCTAAAGAGCAGCCAAATGGTAGCATTTCTTCTGGTCTCTAGGTTTTAAACTGACTTAGTCCAGAGGTTATGGGTCCACCATAATACAAACGTCTGACTTTGATTTAGCTAGATCCACCACACTTGTATGGTAAGAACGCACAGTTGCAGCCTGAATTAGGTATGGAGTTAAGAGACAAAACCATCTGAAATACAGTTACCGCATCCATTACCATACAGTTGCATTTCCCTTGTAGTGGAAATAGCACACTGAAAAACCATAAAGTTACATTGTTTTTATGGAAATCCTGCAGTTTTATACACTGCACATACTCAGCTAACTAATTGCAAGGCTCTAACCTAGCTAACTCCCATAATGACAGGCACACAATAGCTGCTGAAACCTCAGAAACCAAACTAAAGCAATTCTCACCAACAAAGCAACATAAAGGCAGTGGTTATCTACTTATCTATTACTTCAACTACATGCCTAGATAATAGGGTGTAGATTGACAAAGGAACATTTTGATTGTAGATGGGGGTGGCACAGGAGGGACATACTAGTTTTTTTTAGAAGATATCTGTAAGAAATTTGGAATTAGTTGAGGGGGTAAGTACCCACATCACATAATAACCACAACCCTTGTCAGTCTGTACCCTTAAAGTCACTAAATTAACCTAACAATCCCCCCCCGACCAACCCCTTGGAAGCTACGGCACAGAGCACACAGGCTGAACTTGGAGGCTATGTGTAAAGTATTTTTGCAGTTCTGAAACAGTAATAAAGTCAAATGACAACACAAAAAAAATCCAAAACCATGTTAGAAAATTAGAATAAATTCCAAAACTAAAATGACATAAACATGACAAAAATCCAATCAGGGAAACTGGAGTTCTGAATGTTTAAAGTTTAATTAAAAAAATAGCTCCAAAAAACATTATGCTCCATCCGCGGTCATCTGGTTGCGCTTGACTGGCACCTAGGTGTAAGTTAAGGCTGACTGCAATGGTGCGTGGGTTGGATGCAAAACCAGGTGTGACCCAGTCACAAGTATTTACCTTCTGGCTTAGAGCCTCATTTAGATCTTGGTGGACAGGTTACTCCGTCACAATGGTGACGGATATTCTGTCCTCCAAAATAGAAATCCTGTCATATCCTATGGGATTTATATTTTGGCAGACGGGATATACGTCACCGTGGTGACACAGTAGCCTGCCCGCAAAGATCTAAATCAGGCCCTTTGTCTCTGAAATGGAATTCGAAAATTTTCGGTGGGGCAAGGCAGCAGGCTGTAGCCAAAGCAGGCTCCATGCCATCCGATAGCCACGGAACGAAGTCTCAGTGAAGCTGTTGACTTTTGGCGGGAAAGCCCATAGCGGGAGAACTTTAAATTTTTCACCCAAGGTCTCTCACCAGCTGGATACTTTTGGCACTTTGTCCTGTAAAGATTTCTACCGTAGGCCTTTATCACACTTTGGGAGCTTTAATTCTTCCGGCGGGGCAAGGCTGCAGGCTGTAGCCAAAGTAGACTCCACAAGGCCAGATACCTTGTTCATGAGGTCCAGCTGAATCTGATTAGCTGGTGTGGAAAAGCTGCAAGCGGAAACAATCTCAATATTTAGCACAGGGGCAACGCACATTTGTTGGATTGGATTGGCAGGTTGGTCCCGGTCCTCTGTCACTCTTTAGAGCCAAAAGATTTCTAAGTCCTGGGTTTCAGGAAGAGTATGTGGGGGGCATGACTCACCACAGCAGAGGCCAGCAGCAGGGTCCCAGACTAGTCCAGTTGTAACTGGTAAGCTGGGCAGTTGCTGAAACTCTGGTAACTTGTTGCGTCCCTGTATCTTGAACCGGAGGTCAGTCTTATGACCATTGGAGTCCACTTCTTTGTCCTGGGTTCACCAGGGAAAGCAGGTACAGTCTTCTAGTCTCTTGTCAGGTCTCAGACAGCAGGTTTAGTTTTCTTTTGATCTTCCACAAGTCCAAGTGAGTTCTGAGGAAGGTACTAGGGATGCCACATTTATGCCTAGCATCAGCATGTTGATGAGGGAAACCCCTCGCTAACTCCCTAACTAATGTGGTATAAGTTTCCAGGGGTGACCCTACCCACTTTTGCAGCATTTCCTGTGTGCCCTATTAAAACAATCCCACAATGTCCCTCTCTACCTAAAACCAAGATAGCAGAACCTTCCTTCCCTTGTGCAGAGATCCTGTGCCCACCACAGTAGTGTAGCCAGGAAAATGAGCAAATCTTCCTATGTGGTCATTCTAAACGAGGTGTAGTGGCAGCTTCATTCCTATTGGGATTGGTGCCTGACTAACTGGGGGAACAAAGAAGGGCCCTTCCCAGGTATCAGTGACAGAGTAGGCCTGTGACAGGGTAAGAATCTTCGAAGTTAATCAAGTTCCTGGGCACATCCCAGATGGTCATGCTGCCTGAGGAGCAGAACACCTCCCCACACACAAGGCATTTGTTCTTTTCTGGGAGTAGTTTTTACATCTGATCAAGGGGGCTATTCCGCTGCTGGATGACAGTGGGGGTGAAAGTTTGAGCTTATGGACATGGGCCTCCAGAGGCTTTAGGCAGGGAAAAGGTAACTTTCTAAAAGTACCTTTTCCAAAATATGTATTACAAATACAGCTTCACCAGTGAAATGGGCTTGTAATACATATTTCAAAAAATTCAAGAATTAAATTTGTAGGTGTTTTCTAGCTGGAGGTAGCATTATTAATCTTAATATTGTATCCCAATGAACAACCAACCCTGCTACAATGAAAATGGCTTTTGGGGCCTTTTCACTGTAAGGATGTCTTTGACGTTAAACCTTTACATGTTCTACTTTAAAATACAATGCTCCCTTCCTTATGAGCAACAAGGCTTACTTAGGGATGACTTATTAATATTTAGAAGGAAGGTTTAAGTCTGCCAAAAGGGGTTATTCCGACAGGTCGAATTTGCCGTTTTTAAACTGCCCAGCCAGGCTACAAATGGTACGACTACAGTCATGTTTGCACCATCACTGCAGTGGGTGGCGCAATGTGTGCTGCTGCCCACTGATGACATTTAATGTACAGGCCCTCTGTACACTTTGTGCCATATACTAGGGACTTATAGGTTAATTAACTATGCCAGTTATGAGTGTGCCAATTTCATCTAGTTGAAAGGGAGAGCACAGGCACTTTACCACTGGTTAGCACGGGGTAAAGGGCACAGAGTTCTACAGCCAGCAGAAATAGTCAAGGCATAATTCTGGGGGTATTCCACTCAAAAGATGGTCCTTTCCAGACGGAGTACCCAAATTAGACTGTGGCAATCTATGGTACATCGCAACTGTGTTTTGATTTGAAACTGGTGTACATGAATTCCTTTGACTATGAGCCTCGGCAAAAGAGACCCAGCAGCATCAGGAGGACCTTGACAATGATTTCCACCAATGACAAAAATTCTCTTGCAGACCTCTCTGCCTGCCTTTCTGTAAAGGCTGATAGTCTACCACTTTTGGAAGCCTACTGTTTCTTCTGGTGGCTAACTACCGCCATTTCATAATGAGGATCTACATCTTTTTTCCAGAAAGCAACAGATGTGAAGGGAATACTTAAGATGATATTTTACTAATACAGTGTCTAGAGGAGTAAGAACTGTTTCTATTTTGCTTCCTTTGTTACTCTTCCTAGTTTGAGACTGTTGTTCTGTGGTCAGGTCAAATCAAGAGCGCAGTGCTCTGCTTTTCCTCCCACCAGACTTGGCATTTAAATCATTTCAACATTGGAGAGCAGGGGCAGGTTGATTCAGCATTTCGTTTTCAGTGTTAGCCCAAACATGCTGTCCACTATATTTCATCCGTTCCCCAAACTGATTTCTTTTACGCCTCCAGTGTTCGGGGCATAATGAATAATGGAGCTCAAAATACACACAGAGCAGTCTTTGCCATGGTAACTAAGCTGTTATTGGATGGCCGAGTGTGCAGTTGCATATTTTGAAACTATGACTCATCTTCCAGAGTTTTCCGAGTGATAACACTCCTAAATTGTGAGGAAACTCTGCTTCTGAATGATCATGTACGTGGAGGAAAATTATTGGCAGCTTACAGTCAATAAAAACGTTTCCCCCTGCAACTGTCTTCTTCTTTTACATTCTTGGTTTGCTGTTAAAGAAGGATGTGTGTACGAGCGCGGTCTAAATTTAGACAATGTCGGTTCACCTTTCTTTGCAGCTGCAAGCATAGTAAGAGTTGAGATGTATCGTGTAAACATGGAAGAAGTGGTTACTATTGTAAAAACGCATTTATTGTATATGATTTCAGTATTGTTATTGTTAGGGCAGTTTCTGTGGCCTT
Source organism: Calotriton arnoldi (assembly GCA_963921515.1). Classification (NCBI taxonomy): domain Eukaryota; kingdom Metazoa; phylum Chordata; class Amphibia; order Caudata; family Salamandridae; genus Calotriton; species Calotriton arnoldi. Next base: position 180,147 of record CAWUFW010014587.1, read on the forward strand.
GTGGCTGTTAGGGTTTTTGGGAATTGTTGTGTCTTACATAGTGGTGAGCTCCTGTTCATGACTGTGAAATGTGTTCATGGCCCTATGTTGTTGCTGTGTCTATGCGCTGGAAGCTGACCTCCAATATCCATATCTTAGTGTCTGTGTATGTGTCCCAGTCACATTGCCATTGTGCCAGTGTCCTATACTTGTTCCAGTTGTATTGACCCAGGGGCATATTTACAAGAACTGGCGCATTGGCATCGAAGCCTCAGACTTCTTGCGCCTGCCGCAAATTCCTTAACAACGCAATTAATGCGCTGTATTTAAAATACAGTACTCCATGGTGCAAGGATTCACGGATGCATCACAAATTCTGACGCATCTTTAGGCGCTATAGTGACGCATTGCTGGAGTTGGTCGTAAGACTGATGTAACTCCAGCAATGCGTCAGAACACAGAGGAGTGTCTAACGTTAAAAGCCATTCATCAATCCTTATGCCTGGTTTGAGAAGGCGTAGGGATTTTGACGCAGTCAAGTTGTAGAGTGACAGTGAAAAGTTGTACATTTCTACCTGGCTTTTAATGTGGAACGCCTACTCTGCATACATCATACCTGGCGCAGGTATAATGTGACGCAGGCCTCTACAAACTTTTGGGCCCAATGCGTCAGTCTGTAACTATGGAGCAGTGTGGAGCACTGGTTGCGCCGCCGCTGCATAAAAAATATTACACTGCAGCGGCACTAGCTACTTGTAAATATGCCCCCTAGTGTCCTTTTTAGGTCTCGCCTAGCGATGCAGCGCAAAGCGCTGCTCGCTATGCGAGATCTATTGTTGCCGACTTTTGCTCCGATGCGGGACACGAGATGTGCACGCGCTTGGTGCGAGCAGGAATTGTAATAGCGCCGCAAGCCGTACGCGTGCACATCAACTGTCTGTGCCGAAATTTAAACAGACAGGAGATATGCACGCGTACGGCTCGCGGCGTTATCACAACGCCTGCTCGCACCATACGCGTGCACATCTCCTGTCCAGGCAGCCGATGCGCACGCTCACGGCGTATCTTCAGCTTAACTTCCCGCTGGTTCCGAGGAGTCAACATGGCTGCGCCCTGTGAGTCGGATCTGCAATCCGATCCCGCTCCGCCGCCACTGAAGATTCCAAAGCGCGAGGCTATGTCCCCTACTTCACCTGGGCTGAGCGATGGACGCCCATCGTTGTCGGCGCCTTCTACCCCAAGCCATTCGTCGCCTCTAGAGGGATGCGCTGGTGGTCCGGGCCTTGCCTCGTCGCCCTCAGTCTCCTTTTCCACGTCGGCCGCTTGTCGCGGCATGTCCTGGACCCCAGCAGAAACTAACGCGCTTATAGCCGTATGGGGCAACGAGCGATTGGTGGAGGCGCACTACCAGCAACTGGAGGGCTCAGGCACCCTATTTGCCAGCTGTTTCTAGTAAGTGCACTCCTTGTTTGATTTTGAAACTGTGCTCCAAATAGGAAAGTTCAGATTTAATTTTTTGTGTTTACACCCTATGTAACAGAAAGGAACTCCAGCATTTAAAAATCTGTTCACACTGAGGTCACTCAAACTGCGAGCTCTCCTTCTATAGCTCTTGCGTGTTGTCCCGCGTTTTGCTGTTTCCCTCTCCTTCCTCAGAGAGCTTCACACTGGGCGTAGTTATGTTTTCACATATTATTTCTCCCTCCTGTCACTACCCTCCTCTAACTCTGCCTCATGTTACTGTCCTCTCTCCTTTCACTTCCCATGTCCCCTCTCCAATTACTGCTCATCTCTCCGTTATACAACATGTCTCTGCCACTGCCCATCCTGCCGTTGGCATTGCCCTAAATTCTGTAATCATACACTGTCCACCCTCTTCTGTCACTGCCTCACTACAGTATATAATCGCCTTTCTATTGTCATTCCATTTCCTCCTGTCACTGCTTATCTTTCTCTCCTATAACCAGGGCCAATGGAATTATGCAATTATGTGGCTGCAGCAATTTTCGCATAATTATAGATTTGCCGCATTCGCCACATAATCCATCATCTGCTGCAACTGCAGATTTTGACAAAAATGTTTTTGTTTCCAGCTCAAACTGTTCAAAAGTTACTAAAATGCTGCTTGCCTACAGCAGTTTTAATATCTTAGAGTTTCTTGTTGCTCAAATAGGTGTAATTTCTATGATTTATATATGTTTCCCTTGTCTATATTGCTTGATTTTGCTTGTAAGATAGTGTCACTCATAATCTTTTATGCATGCCCATTTAAAGTTGGTGCTGTATAAAAATGCACAAATTCTACTTGCCACAGCTGTAGAGGCAGTGGTTGTGTAGGACGGGACAGTGTACTTCAGCTGTATCCACGCATATAAATTACAAGACATTTAAAGGAGCACTTGTTGTAGGTTTAGTGACCTACCTAATCCAGTGAGATATTTCACTGAGCAGTTCAAAGCCGCAGCAGACATCACAAAATAATTCTACTATGTCTGTTGTTGGTGGTTGTTAGAGGTTGCGGACTGGGGAAACAGGACTATGTGTTTTTCTCTGCCCCTTTATATCTAGTGCTTCACAGACCGTGCATATATGTGTGCATTAATTGCTTATCCTATAAAATACTATTTATGTATGGACGACATATTTTCAAAAGGGACATTTTTGCATTACATTTGTTTAAGGTGTTTCTAATACAACATATGTTTTTAAGTTTGAAAAGCAGAAGCATCAATTGCTGATCAGAGATCGAGTATTTTTGGTATTTACACGAGTTTGAGCTATTGGTATTGTAAATGCCAATGCGTTTTATTTATGTTTCTTTTTAAAAACATGGATAAAAGGCATTGTCATTTACAATGCCAGAGTTTAAGCTATTGGCATTGTAAATGACAATGCCATTTATTTATCTGTTTTCAAAACCAACACATGGATGAAGGGTTTGTCATTTACAATGCCAATGGCTCAAACTTTTGCGAATGCGAGACCTATTGCATTGCAAATGCTTGTTTATGTGCTTGTACTTGTGTTTGTGTCCATGTCCTAATGTCAGCATCCCTTTCCCTGTGGCCATTTTGGTGCCCCCTGTGTCAGCGTCCCAGTGGAGAAAGGATCTCTGCAAATACTCTTATTAAATATGATTTCTGTAGGAACAACACTGCTTCAAGAGTAGTCTTTTGTGAAATATGTATCCCTTATCTGTATCGTTGTTGGTTAAGGATGACATATATATAAATCATTTTAGGTGTAACATTCCAGTGTAGATATTGGACTGATTTATTGTAGAGTACCTTAGGACATCTTTTAGCTTCCGAATATGTGAGCTAACAGATTTTGATGTTTAGTTGATTGTGTAAGTTGATGACATTTTCAGATGTAAAAACACAATGATTTCAAATTAAATTCTTGCATTTTTTTCCTTTTCTCATATGTAGTGTTTTATTCCCCACATTGTGGTCACATATATGTCCCTCTTATTTTACAGTTAGAGGAGACAGATAAGGTTCAAATGAACATTTTAAGAACCACTTGCATGGGAAAAGTTTATTCATAACCTGGATAAGATTTCTGTTGTTCCTTATCTCGACTTTGTATTTTCTGAATTTATTAGTAGCTATTTGGCAAGTGTTACACAGAGTCCCTACTCATTAAAACCCTCTAAGTTCATACTACAGGTCTCTCATAGGTTTTTAATTTACCTTTGTTGCTGAACTTTCATAAAATAACCTAAAACAACAGGACAAGGTGATAAAAATAGAGTCTGCGATACAAAGCTAAGCAATATTTATTTACACACAAGGAATTGTCACGCAAGGGGTTCTAAATTATCTTTCAAACAGAGGCTATTGAGTCAGACACAGTAATTCGAGATGCAAAAAAAAAAGTCCTCTTTTAATCTCAGAAAAATATATTGTCAGCAGGTGTATCTGAAAGAAACACATTAGTTATAGATCCCTTACCTTAGAATTACCCCCAGGCGTCAGACTGGATCCGGAAAGTTTTTTCGTCAGCAGTACCCCTGCGCGTCGGTAGGCGTCGTCGGTCGACTCCGCGTCCGTCGTGGTCGCGCCTGACGTTAGTTCTTTCTCTTACCGCGCCAGCAAGCACAGATCCGGGAAGAGCGGTACCCCCAGTAATTTTTAACTGAGTTTTTTGCGACTTTTGTCGACATCTTTTCGAGTCGTCCGACTCCTCGTAGCACGAGGGATGCCCGGTTTTAAGTCCTGCGGTTCCTGTTCCCACATGATGTCGGTGACGGATCTGCACCGCGTGTGTCTCTTCTTCTTGGAGCGCGACCACGACCCCAAGTCGTGCTCCGACTGCCGAACCATGGCCCCGAAGTCTTTACGGGAGCGGTCCCGAAAGCTCCTCGAGGAGCGGCAGTCGGCTCCGCGTCACGCAAGGTCCCGGTCGCGTGGGATGTCGAGGGACCGATCGCGGAGCCATCATCACTCCTCTTCGACAAAGTCTTCGCACTCGGGGTCGGGTATGTCGAAGCTTAAGAAGAAATCGAAGAAGCGTTGTCGCTCTTCGACTTCCCCTCGTCCGTCGGCCGACGCGACGCAGGGTGCGGGTGGTGCCACTTCCGCGGCTCCGCGTGCAGAGCCTTCAGGGTCGACTCCGGCCTTCCCACCCTTTCCGGGACCGGCAGCGACCCCTGTCCAGCTTCGTCTGTTCTACGAAGCCATACATGCTATATTTGGGCAGTCCGACTCCGCTGGTGCGCCCTCGGGCCCCGCGGACTCGGCTGGGGGCCCTAGGCCTCCGACGCCGGCGGCTCTGGCCTCGGCACCACAGGGCCCCCGTGGATTCAGGCCTGGATTCGTCTCGGCGCCGGTCGACCTGGTGACACCTCCACCGGCGCCGACTCCACCGGCACCCCGTCCGCAGACGACGTCGGCCGGACGCCCAGCCGACGTCGACCCCGGCTTCCCCCTCCATGTGGAAACGGAGTCGGACCGGCGTCGGCCGACGCTGGACCCGACGTCGATGGGTACTTTTGTGCCTACTTTTCACCCTGGCCATTTCAGCCAGTTTGGCAGCCAGAGGGGTGTGAGGAAGACTGGGAGGGGACTGAGGACCCTCTCACAGCGCAGATAGAGTATGACCAGGACTGGAGAGAGGACCTGGGGGATGCCAGTGGTCTCAACACCTCACCAGAACTTGGCATGTTGTCTCCTCCTACCGTGGCTACGGAGGAGGGAGCTTTAGACGCAGTGGTGTTGCGTAGGGCGGCCGAGGCTCTCGAGCTTCCTACGGTGGCAGTCAGGACTAACCTCCTGACAGAGGTGCTTCAGCCGGCAGCGAGCTCTTCGGAGCCCCTGCTGCCGTTTAATGAGGCCCTAACAGACATCCTTTTGGGCACCTGGTCAAGGCCCACCACAGGGGCTCCTGTGGATAGGATGGTTGCCCGACGCCACCGCCCGACTCCGAGCGACCCCACTTTCCTCTCCCAACACCCCTCCCCCAGAGCTTGGTCGTCCAAGCCTCAACATCCCAGAGCGCATTCCCTACCGCACCACCGGACAGGGAATCCAAGAAACTGGATCAACTTGGAAAGAAGTTGTTTTCTTCCTCCAGTTTAGGGCTGCGGTCGGTGAACACTGCATGCCTCTTGGGCCGTTATTCCCACTCTGTGTGGGATACGGTCGCGCAGGTGCTGCCTCAGTGCCCGGAGGAGGTCCGGGCCATGCTCTCCCTTGCTATTGCCGAGGGGAGAGATGCAGCAAAGTTCACCATACATTGTGGATTGGACACTGCCGACTCACTGGGTAGGACTATTTCAACGTCAGTGGCACTTCGCCGCCATGCCTGGTTGAGGACGACTGGCTTTTCAGGGGATGTCCAGAACACCTTGATGGACATGCCCTTTGATGGCGGTCGCCTGTTCGGCGACAAAGCAGACAGTGCGCTAGAGCACTTCAAGGACTCTCGGGCTACGGCCAAGTCCTTGGACCTCTCCACCATGCGCCATGCACGGTCTGCTTTTCGCCCCTTTCGTGGTCACGGAAGGGGTGCCCCAACACGTTCATTCCAGAGCCACAAGCCAGCGCAAGCTGTGCCATCTCAGCAATGAGGACGTGGGAACCAACTACGTGGTTCTGGGGGGCCAGCGGGCAGGCCAATCCAACTCCACCCCCTCCGCCGCAGCCTCCAAACCCTTCTAGTCCGACCTTTCAGGCCCATCACATGCCAGTGGGCGGCAGGATTCGCCATCACCTCCCCCACTGGCGCACCATCACGTCGGACAGGTGGGTTTTGCAAATAGTCCGAAGGGGCTACTCCCTCCCCTTCGAGACTATCCCTCCAGCCATGCCATCCCAGTACCACCGCATGTCGGAGGATCATCGGACCCTTCTCCAACAGGAAGTTACGGCACTCTTGGCCAAGAGTGCCATTGAGCGCGTTCCTGTCCCAGAAGTAGGTCGTGGTTGCTATTCCCACTACTTTCTGGTGCCCAAGAAGGACAAGGGCCTGCGTCCTATCTTGGATCTCAGGGACGTCAACCGCTTCCTCCGGAAGGAGAAGTTCAAAAGGTTGACCCTGGCTCAGGTCTTGTCTGCCCTCGACCCTGGAGACTGGATGGTAGCGTTGGACTTGCAGGACGCGTATTTCCACATCCCTGTCCTGCCGGCCCACCGGCGTTACCTGCGGTTCACGGTAGACCACGAGCATTTTCAGTTCACCGTGCTCCCCTTTGGCCTTACCAGCGCCCCTCGGGTGTTTACGAAAGTGATGGCGGTGGTCGCAGCTCAACTGCGCAGATCAGAGGTCCCAGTCTTCCCCTATCTCGATGACTGGTTGTTGAAGGCGTCCTCGTCCCAGGCAGTCGTCTCCCACCTCCAGACTACGGCTGACCTCCTGCATTCGCTGGGGTTCTCCATCAATGTGCCGAAGTCACACCTGATTCCCGCTCAGAAGCTCCTTTTCATCGGAGCGGTTCTGGATACAACGCGGTTTCGGGTCTATCCTCCCGAACAGCGAGTCTGGGATATTCGGGCTATGATTCCGATCTTTCAGCCTCTATCCCGGGTTTCGGTCAGAATGACCCTGAGGCTGCTGGGCCTCATGGCCTCCTTCATCCTGCTGGTCTATCATGCCAGGTGGCATATGTGGGCTCTGCAGTGGGACCTGAAGTTCCAGTGGGCGCAGCATCAGGGGAATCTATCCGATTACGTCCAGATCTCGGAGGGCACTGCACAACAATTGCAGTATTGGTTTACGAACCAGGATTGGGTCAACGGCAGATCCCTCTCCCTTCCCCAACCAGAGCACACAGTGGTGACGGACGCATCCCTTCTGGGATGGGGCGGCCACATGGGAGAGGCGGACATCAGAGGCCTCTGGTCTCCGGTGGAGTCCGGGCTCCACATCAACCTTCTGGAGCTTCGGGCGATTCGTCTTGCACTCAAGGCATTCCTTCCCTCTGTCCGGGGAAGAGTAGTGCAGGTGTTCACGGACAACACCACCGCCATGTGGTACTGCAACAAATAGGGCGGGGTGGGGTCGTGGACCCTATGTCAGGAGGCCCTCCGCCTCTGGACATGGCTGGAACATCAGGGCATATCCCTGGTGGTTCAACACCTGGCAGGTTCACTGAACGCCAGGGCGGACAAACTCAGCCGCAGATGCATGATGGATCACAAATGGCGTCTTCACTCGGAGGTGGTGCTAGGTCTCTTTCGACAGTGGGGAGAGCCTTGGTTAGATCTATTCGCCACCGAAGAGAACGCGCAATGTCAGCAATTCTGCGCAATGGAATTTCCAAGGCAGCACTCGCTAGGCGACGCTTTTCGTCGTGAGTGGAGTTGTGATCTGTTGTACGCCTTTCCGCCTATACCACTTCTGCCCAGAGTGCTGAAGAAGATCAGGCGCGACCGGGCCCAAGTCATCCTTGTGGCTCCGCATTGGGTTCGAAGAGTCTGGTATCCCGAGCTGCTCAACATGGCCATCAATCCTCCGACCCGTCTGCCTCTTTGGGAGGATCTTCTTTCACAGCAACAGGGGACGGTCCTCCACCCGAACCTGTCCAGCCTCCACCTCCTTGCGTGGAGATTGAGCGGCGGCAGCTGACGTCTTTTGACCTGCCTCCCGAAGTTTGCGATGTAATCTTGGCAGCCAGGCGTCCCTCCACTAAGACGGGATACGCCTGCCGGTGGAACAAGTTTGTGGCATGGTGCACAGCAAAGGCTGTGGATCTCCTTTCTGCCCCTCTTTCTGAGGTTCTCTTGTTTCTTCTTTCTTTAGCCCAGCAGGGCTCTGCTCTGGGCACTATCAAGGGCTATCTTTCGGCATCTCTGCCTTCCTTCGGCTTCCAGATCAGCCTTCTCTTTCAAGTCCCCGGTGGTTAATCGTTTCTTGAAAGGCATAACTCATCTCTTTCCTCCTATTCCCTTTGTTATGCCTCAGTGGGACTTGAATCTAGTCTTAACCTATTTAATGTGCGCTCCCTTTGAGCCGCTTCACAACTGTCCTTTGAGGCTTCTGACGCTTAAAACTGCTTTCCTGGTAGCCATCACATCTGCCAGACGAGTGAGTGAGCTCCAGGCTCTTTCCTCCAATCCTCCTTTCATGTCTGTCCATCCGGACAAGGTAGTTTTCAGGACTCGTCCATGCTTCCTTCCTAAGGTTGCCACTGCCTTTCACATCGGGCAGACCATCACTTTGTCCACCTTCTTTCCGCCTCCGCATCCTTCGAAAGAGGAAGAAAGGCTCCACCGTCTGGACCCAAAACGTGAGCTTTCGTTCTATCTGGATCGCACAAAACACTTCCGGGTGGATGACCAACTCTTTGTTGGCTACGTGGGCGCCAAGAAAGGTCGGGCCGTACACAAGCAAACCATTTCTCGATGGGTTGTTTTGTGTATCAAAGCATGCTATTCTCTGGCTAAAAAGGAGCCTCCTGTGGGGCTACGCACCCATTCCACCAGGGCGACGGCAGTCACTACTGCCTTAGGACGAGGAGTTTCTCTACATGACATCTGTCAGGCAGCTACGTGGGCATCACTGCACACGTTTACGAAACACTACTGTCTGGACAGCCAAGTCCGGAGAGACGGCTTCTTTGGCCGTTCTGTTCTCCAGGACTTTCTGGTGTGATCTTGGTTCGCAGACCCACCACCGGGGTTGGTATTGCTGGGGTATCTATTCTAAGGTAAGGAATCTATAACTAACGTGTTTCTTTCAGATGAACAAGTTACTTACCTTCGGTAGCGATATATCTGTAAGAAACATTAGTTAGTTATAGATTCCTTACCGCCCCACCCATCCTCCCCGTTCTGCGAACTGATTTCTAGGGTTAATGATATCCTTTCAGGGCCCTAGTTTTGTGCACCAGTGGTCAGTGTCTTGCATGGCTCTGCGTTCCTGGCGCGGAAAGTCGTGTACAGAACTGACATCAGGCGCGAGGGCGGCATCTAGGTATCTTCCGCGACGTCATCACGGCGACCACGACGCCAACGACAGACGCGGAGTCGACCGACGACGCCTACAGACGCGCAGGGGTACTGCTGACGAAAAAACTTTCCGGATCCAGTCTGACGCCTGGGGGTAATTCTAAGGTAAGGAATCTATAACTAACTAATGTTTCTTACAGATATATCGTTATTGAAGGTAAGTAACTTGTTCGTCAATGACAGCAGGCCTCCAGGAAATGTGATCGGCATAGTGTCTTGTGAGTTAGCAATGGTGGGACCCTTTAGGTTCCTGTGACGTAAGTGGTTGGATGTGGTGAGTACATGTTTAGAGCTTGAGTTTGCAGTTACACACTGAGGAATAAAGACGTGTAATACTAAGCTCCGTGTGTGTTGGGTGACCAAACCTCTGGGATTTCCCCGGACAGTCCCGGTTTTCGGAGCACTGTCCCGGTGTCCCGACAATTTTCTTAGTTTTAAACACATGTCCGGTTTTTGGGACAACGGTCAGGTCATTCTGCAAAGCAGATTAGAAAGGTATGCTCTCCTTTAACTAGGGCCTCTGCAGTCTCAAATAATTAAAGTAATGCATCTGTGTCAGTAAGGCAGCACACAAGGAGGTCCACTGAATGCTCCCAGCTGAGACAGACTGAGGAGGAGAGCAGGGTGGAGGTCCTGCCATGTCTTATGTTATGATATAACATATATACATACATAATAAATTATATATAGATAATATATATATATATATATATATATATATATATATATATATATACATCTATATATATTTATTTTTACAAGGCTACGCAGAAAAATGGGGCAGGCCAGATACAGGAGTAAGACTAAAGGCTTTAGTCATTCTTTTTATGTCTGGCCTGGCCCGATTTTTACTTCTCTAAATCTGGTCACCCTACGTGTGTGGCGTATTTATTTATGTATACCCCGACCTGGGAGGACTCTACAACTGGTGATGAGGATGGGGTACATAACCAAAAAAGGACAGTGATCTCCCAGAGAGTTTGCCGTGGGTCAGCAAACTGCTTGTGTGTACCACACGTGCCTCAGTCCAAGTGAATATGGACATTTGGTGTATGTGGAGTCAAAGCGCCACTCCAGCCACTGTGTAGCCACTGTGTAGCAGTTGACAGTTGAAGGAAGTGACCCGATTAGGGTCGCCCGGGTCACTCGCGACCACCTCTCAGCCTTCCACACAAATGAAGAGTCAGTCAGACAGTAAAGAATACAAACCAAATATATTTTATTCAGGTACACTCGAGTTGAGTCCGGTCTGACCAGCCTTCTTGGATTGCTGCAGAGGGACTAACTTCAGCAGGCAAAGCGATACATAATGTACAATTCAGAACCAATAAAGACACGCCCTCACTGGAAATTTCCAGTTGGTAGCTGGTGAACAAAGGAGATACAGACACAGTGAAAGGGCCAACAGTCAATACAAGAGGTTTGGAAATGGGGCTCACAACCGGTACACCAGAAAAACCTACCGAAACATTATTATGGCCAGACAGAGCCGCCCCAGGGACCAAGGAACGAGAAATAGAGCTGTTTGTTGCACCTGTATCCACCAAAAACTCCTTAGTCGAACCATGCACATCTGCACTAACGTACGGACCTCGTTGATCCACAGGTATCTGAACCGGTCCCTCACTCTGTCCCTGGCTGCCCTTACTGTAAGACATCCCTGTCACCTCATCCGTATCATAGTCATCATGATAATACTATTTGTCCCGAGGGTCGTGAAAGTAATTTTGGTCAGTTCGGCCCGCCGATGTCTCAGCTGTCTGAGTTCTGTCCTGGCCACCATCTCCACGACCCTGTCCACGAGACCCTCGTCCTCTTGGGACCACCACCTTCTGCAAAAGCACAGGACAGGCGCTGCGCCAGTGTCCCTCCTCCTTACAGTACGCACACTGGTTCGGTCCTACAGGCGTAGTATTCCTGCCAGTACGAGGAAGCTGTCGGGCCATACCACCACGTCCTCTACCATTCCCTCGAGAAGCCTGTTGCAACAACACCTTTGTCTTCAATTCTTTATGCTTTTTCTCCACCTTCTCCTCATTTTCCCTGTGCTCATAATACTGCGCCATATTCAAGATAACAGAAGGAGAAGATGTGGACCAGGTACTCTCGGAAGCCTGTAATCTTGTTGCAATCTCGTGGAGCAAATTCGAAACAAATCTACTAACAAACAAACGCACACCACCTTCAGTCGACAAGTCCTGTCCACTATAATCCAGAAAAGCACTTTCAAACCGGGTGAAAAAATCAGACACACTCATCTTTCTTCTGGCGTCAAGCCGATAACTTGTCCCAACCAATCTTTCGGGGTGGAATAAGGGAATGCATATACGTGATAATTCGGTCAGGCAACGCTAGTATCTCTGCCTTAGGCTTCTCACCAGGCTTCCTCTCCTGGTCCCATGCTTTAATCTGATCCCAGGTACCACCCAATTCCACGATGTGGTCCTGTGTGTGCACCTGTCTCCAAATATCAACGGGCACCAACAAACCAAAGAACATTTTAATATCCGCAAGCGTCATCACTGTCGATGAAGCGGCCTCAGTCAATTCTTTATAATATGCAGTAGGATTTTTCCTAGGGTCAGGTAGCTGAGTCTTAAGGGACAAAACCTCACTCCTTTTCCATGGAGTATAAACCCATTGTTCTTGGAAACGGGCCTCTACCCTTTGTCTAGTAACAACAACATGCTGATCCCGTAGCTCTGGTATTTCAGGGTGATATATGGGGGTGCACCTCCCTCATCGGAAATTGAGACACCATCTTCGGGCTCTTCTCAAGCAGCCTACTCCGATAGGCTATAACAAACAACAATGTCTCAAGGGTATCGTTTCAAAGGACAAATATACAAGCATGTGTAATGACACAGTTAATTATACAGGATTGAATCCATAGGGGAAAGAAACCAGGGAAACATTTCATTTAAGCGAAGAATATATATAATGTACTATACATGCTGGACATATTAACTTCATATTCAAGCACATGGATCAGTAGCACTGCGTTACATTCAATGGCATGTAACCAACAAAATACTGTGTACAAGTGCTCGTGAAGTGTAGTGACGGCGCAAGTGACACATGACGTGGTATAAACAGTGAGAAGGATGGGAGCAAACAACAAGTGAGATAAAAACCACGATTTACATGTTCAGGATACCACGACAATAAATGACAAGAAAAATCAATTTTTAAATGTGTAGGGTATCCATGATTGGGGGCGCCAAGAGTTCCACTGTGGGAGTCGACAGCGTTTCGGCCTGCAAAAGTCTTAGGCCATCATCAGGACCAGGTTACATTAGTTCAATTGCAGTGTCTTAACGTCCAAGAAGGATTAATCCCAGAATTGAACTTGGACCTGTCAGAATGTTGCTGGAAAGTTTCAATTTCAAGGATATTAATTATCCGGACGTAGGACAGAGAACAGCCGAAGAGTCTGTCTGTCTATCAGGAATGAATCACGGGTCGCAGCCTGATAGACAGACAGACTCTTCGGCTGTTCTCTGTCCTACGTCCGGATAATTAATATCCTTGAAATTGAAACTTTCCAGCAACATTCTGACAGGTCCAAGTTCAATTCTGGGATTAATCCTTCTTGGACGTTAAGACACTGCAATTGAACTAATGTAACCTGGTCCTGATGATGGCCTAAGACTTTTGCAGGCCGAAACGCCGTCGACTCCACAGTGGAACTCTTGGCGCCCCAATCATGGATACCCTACACATTTAAAAATTGATTTTTCTTGTCATTTATTGTCGTGGTATCCTGAACATGTAAATCGTGGTTTTTATCTCACTTGTTGTTTGCGCCCATCCTTCTCACTGTTTATACCACGTCATGTGTCACTTGCGCCGTCACTACACTTCACGAGCACTTGTACACAGTATTTTGTTGGTTACATGCCATTGAATGTAACGCAGTGCTACTGATCCATGTGCTTGAATATGAAGTTAATATGTCCAGCATGTATAGTACATTATATATATTCTTCGCTTAAATGAAATGTTTCCCTGGTTTCTTTCCCCTATGGATTCAATCCTGTATAATTAACTGTGTCATTACACATGCTTGTATATGTGTCCTTTGAAACGATACCCTTGAGACATTGTTGTTTGTTATAGATTATTGCCCTAGTCTCTTTAGGGTTTATGGGCTACCTCCTGTAGTTTGTTACTACTCCGATAGGCAACCAATGTCGCTACATTACCAAAAACCTGACCAGGCGCCATATCAGCTATATAGACATGATTTTTTTTAAAAACAGAATTTTATTAATTTTCTGAGAAAGCAAACAAAAAGCTTCAGAGACAGCATACATTAATGATTCGGGGATCAATATATTACAAGTGCTATTAGTGACATAGCTGCAGCCTCCCTTAGGGTGCCGCTCAACGACTCCCCTGGGTCCTCATGCCCCACTACTGAATCCTCCCGCAGCCCCCGCTGTATGCAATTATACCATCCCTAGCAACCCCATGCATATTATCATTCGGAGTGCAGGGTCATCATAGGCATAAGGAAAAACAAAAAGAATAAAGCACCCAGCCCCAACAACCCCCTCCCCAACTACCCCTCAAAGCCCCTTTGGTCCCCCCCCACCCCACCCACCCTCCCAAGCATGCCGCTAGCCACTAACTAAAAGGGTTCCAGGTATTCCCAGGTCTTCCCCATGGACCGCCCGGTACCCCATCACTCAAATCCGCATCCTTGATAGGGCAGAAACACTGGAGGCGATCCCCCGCAGACCCGCCAGCGGCTGCAACATCCCTCCCTGTCAGTTAGGGCTCACAATATCAGGTGTCTGGAGCGCCCCCCGTCTCAGTCAACACACTCTCCTCCGCACCAGGCGGGTGCTTAGTCAATTCCACAAGCGCCACCCATGCCCTGGCCAGCTCCATTGAGTTCTCGTTCCCCGTCCGTCTAGCCATGCCCATCCTGCAATTACCTTCACTCTCCGCCCACTTTACAAGCTCCCGTCTCCACCGCTCAAGAGAAGGTCTCTGCCTCGTCTTCCACCGGCTAGTAAGCTCCCTTTTCGCGAGCACTAATCCCAGGTCAATGAACTTACTGGTGACCTTGGTTTTTGCAGTGTGGGGATATACATGTAGTAGACAAACCCCTGGCGTCAGTGCCAGCTCTCTCTCTGTCACAGTCGCTAAGACAGCCATTGTTTCCCGCCAGTAGTCCTCCAACTGCAGGCAGCTCCAGAACATATGCAGGAACCCCGCCCCCACTAGAGCACAACGAGGGCAGGCAGACGACCCCCCAAAATAGTCGTTCAGTTTGTTTGGCGTTAAGTAAGCCCTATGTAAGACATAAAATTGAAATGAGCTGGAAGCGCGCATTTCCGGAACTCCTCCATGGCCTCTCAACTACCGCCCCCCATGCTCCGTCCGAGAAGGGCTCCCCCAGGTCCGTCTCCCACTTAAGCCGCAGCGCCGTCAGGGGCTGACGCAGGTCCTGAGTAATCCGGCTATAAAGACAGGTCACCGCTTTAAAAGTACCCGCAGCCATCACCACGTATTGACACGCAAGGGACGTAGTCGGTTCCAACTGACCCCCCCGCCAATGTTTCCTCACTGCCGCAGCCAGGGCCGCATGGAAAAGGAAATCCCCACGCGGGAGATCATGACGCTCCAGGAGGTCATTAAACGGTAAGAGGTTGCCCTCCTCGTATAGATCCCCCAAAGTGAGTATGCCCAGCTCCGCCCAGGACTGCAGTTTGCTCCAGTCACCCCCATGAGGCAATACCTCACACATTGTCAGCGGGATTTCAGGCGCATACAGGGTCCTGACCCGTACCTTCCTGGCCATATGCATCCAGCACCGCTGCACCACGGCCAAGTCCGACGGCAGCGCCTCGCCTCCCGGGTGCACCCACAGCAGAACACAGGACAGCAGGCGCCAGCTAGGATCCAATCCCCCCCACCGCCTCCGGATGTCGAATGTGACCCGCCACCCACTGCGTAAACCATTGGAATTGCGCAGCGTGATAATAGCCCTCCTGATCTGGCAGCGCAAGGCCCCCTCCACCCTGGACCGTTTCATAGTGAGCAGCGCGACTCTCCGTCTCCCTGTGCCCCACAGGAACCCCGTGATTAAAGAATTGAGCTGTGTAAAGAACCTAGTTGGTATCCAAACGGGGAGCGTCCCAAAATAATAAAGGAACCGTGGTAAGGTGACCATCTTCACCAAGGCGACCCTACCCGCGACAGAGAGCGGGAGGGGCCCCCAGAACTCAAAATTAGTTTTGGCACTACGCAACGCTTGCCCCACATTACCCTCCATCAGATCAGCACTGTCATGATAAATTCGGGTTCCCAGGTAGGAGAGGCAACGAGGTTCCCACGGTATCGCCCCTACAGTCTGCCTATCGCGCCCGCAAGCTTTGGTAGGAAACAAGCACGACTTGGCCCAATTCACACGAAGTCCCGACACTCTCCCATCAGCTATATAGACATGATCCTTAATATCATAGATAACCTGTGGTGCTGCCCCATTGAAACACTGCTCCCAAAGCCCAATCAAAGTAGCCGACATGTGTTTAAGGGCATGCTGCTGCACAAAAGGCTCATAATCTTGCATCACATTCCACACATCCTCCACACCATAAATGGGATTGCGGGCCCACTGCGCAGCCTGAATAGCTACTACCTGTTTTTCAGCCTCCCCCACGTCAGATCGTATCAACGTTCGCCCTAATCGGTCCTTGAACTTCGTCCAGTCTCTATCCTCAGGGCCACGTACTGGTGTTCCAGTATTCTGCAATGTCGGGGATTGGAGGAAAACAGTGGGAGTGATAACAGAGGTAGTGGGCATTAACGTCGCTGCTGGCTGGGTCGTGGGTGTAAGAGCTGGTGAAAGGGATGCCGAAGCAATAGGTGTTGCCGGAATGCTGACAGTCGTAGTTGCCACAGACGGCGAAGACAAAGAAATGACAGGAGGTGCCGTGGCCAAGGCAGACTGAGAAACAGTAGCAGAAACAGAGACAGCAGAGGCAGAAGAACCGGGCAGCTGGGTGTGTGGGGGGAAGAACGGGATATACCCTCTGAGGGGCATATGGAGGTGGGGGTTGAGCATCTAGCAATTCTTCAACGAAAGCATCATTCTGTTCTCGGGCTACATAAGATTTATCAATATTCAGTTGAAACCTCCTATCTTCACGTTCAATCCCTATCTCCTGCTTCTCTCTATCATGTGCTACAGCTTTCTGAGTCAACGTCTGCATTCTCCCCTTCTGGTCCTCTTTCTCTGCTTTCATTTGCCTCTGTTTAGCCTCCTTTTGCCATGCTCTGAGGGAATCAAACATCGACTGCCTATTCCTTTTCGCAAACAGTTTCTCCTGTAAAAAAATAATTTTTTGTTCATCAAAACTGCCCGTCAACGGCCACTGCAACTCGGCATTGTCCCTCGTATATTTGTGCCATAACGTACTAAACATAATAGGGCCAAGGCCATGTTTTACATACATATCAGAATTCGGAGTGCCTTCCGGAGGCGCTGGCTGACTTTCTTCCAGTCGAGCATCAGCAGAACAACAACGAAAACAAGAAACCAAGAAGCGACTTAGGTAAGACATTTTCAAAAATAAGCCAAATTCGTTATGTTGCCTAATGAAGTGTCCAGAAACACTACGTATCCAAAGCGGTCCTCAGACTGTACCAAAGACAATTCAAAATCGGTCCTCAGACCGTACCAAAGACAAACCAAAATGGTATCATATCCACAAAGAACCAAAGCAAACTCACCTGGTGCACACAGGTCAAACAAATTTATTCTCCACTGCCGACTCTTCAGACCAAACGGTCAGATCCAAGGGTTTCCCCCTTCAGGACCCCAGTCGGGATGATCGCTGGGCGAGGCACCAACCGGTCAGACAGACGGGGCAGCTGCGAGTTCAAGACTCTCTCGTGCAGGGATCCCTGGTCCGCCCGTCTGACCCGACGCAACCCCGACCTCCCCACCCGTCCGCGGGCGAGGATGGGTCACCCGATGGTGTCCCTGTTCGGGCGCCAACTGAAGGAAGTGACCCGATTAGGGTCACCCTGGTCACTCGCGACCACCTCTCAGCCTTCCACACAAATGAAGAGTCGGTCAGACAGTAGAGAATACAAACCAAATATATTTTATTCAGGTACACTCGAGTTGAGTCCGGTCTGACCAGCCTCCTTGGATTGCTGCAGAGGGACTAACTTCAGCAAGCATGGCGATACATAATGTACAATTCAGAACCAATAAAGACACGCCCTCACTGGAAATTTCCAGTTGGTAGCTGGTGAACAAAGGAGATACTGAGGGGTGGGTTTCAATCCTGAGACCAGGTACATGCTATCTCAGCGCCAAGGTCACTCTGCCTGTGCCCACTGCTCTAAGGGTGGGAGCAGGCCTACCTAATGGGAAAGGTATGTACTGACAAACACAGTGTATTCAATCAAAATTTCTTTATTTCGGTTACAAGAACCATAAAAGAAGCAAGCATACAAATCATGATAAAATCGTACTAAGCTAAAAAGAGCGTTCAGGAGACAAGTGTGCAAATAAGAAAAAGCGCTCAGATTGACATAATAAAACAGCATGGACATAGCATGGGTGTTACAGTTCCCAATATTACATGGCTGTGATCTCTCTGGCAAGACTACGAGGTTAAAGTGCTAGTGCATTATCAGAACTTGTACAATCAATTTCCAGATTTTTGACCCAAATGCTGAACAATAAAGGATGATTGCCCCTTGTCCGAAGATAGTGCCCTTTCACTATGTCAACAATAGACAAGATTAAAATACATAAAATATTGACATAAAAACAGTTATTTACAATATAAAATAACGGCAATGGCGATTAAACCACTCTTGTCTGGTCAGTACAGTCTCCATTTTGTCGATCAGGACCAGACAACGATGTTAGCTGCGTCCTCTTTCTAATCGCCCAAAAGTGGCCTAGGAATTTCGCCGTGGCACAGGCGAAAAGAGGTCTAGCATCTGACTTTAGCATCCGTAGGGCGTCTTTAGAGCTTCGGGTCCCTAATTGTCTGCACACAGCAGCTAACCACTTGCTCCTCGGTTTCGCATAGGCTGTGCAGGCGAAAAAGACATGACCTATTGTTTCGTGTGCACATGAACAAGAGGGACAACCCTTAGGTTGGGATTTGTTGATCAGCCAGGAATTAGAAAAAACGTTAATAGGTAAGCTACTGTGTCTGAACTGTGTGTACAATTTCCTGTCGGCTGGCACCTTGATAATATCAAAGTAGCTTTCAAAAAGACGATTAGTTTTCAGGTCAAGGAAAGCATCTGTTAGGCTGCCGAGTTGTTTTTTTAGGAGGTTGTTCTGATCAACCCATGCCAACAGTGTATTCATTAGCACAGCGTAGCTCAACCTTGGAGAAACAAAAACTATTGCAGCTGCTTTCAGCTGGGGCAGAGAGAGAGTGAGACAGAAGTTAGTTTCGATCATGGCTCAAAATGGCGGCTGAATATAAAATGGTGCCGTGAATGCTAACTTAAGACATACAATGCATGGAAAATTTAGCTAAAACATTTTTATTCCAACTCAGTAACGAAAGCCTCACTGAGAAGTTTACTCATCGTTGGCCAGAAATCTGCTACTAAGGCCGTGGAGGAGGTACTCCGCCTCTATGCAACACTGAGCCATAAATCATATGGACTAATAACGCTAAAGGCGGAAACAACCAGGTACATAGAAGCGCTAGAAGCCGCGATAGACAAGGGTGAGAAAGCACTTGCAGCGGAAATAGCCAAATATAGAACAGCGCTAAAGGCAGTGAAAACCAGGTACCATGCAGAAGAGTGAATAACAGGTACAAGAAACAAAAGCAGTATTTACCGTAAAGGCGGAAGCAGGTGCAGTGCGTCCAGTGACTGGATCAGACGACTGCAGATCAAGTATGGAGCTGGTAGGTATGGAGTCAAATGCACATCAAGCGCTGTCTGAACAGCAAATACTTTCCACAACAGTAACAAGTGGTGCGAGGTACACCGCTGGCGCTTTCCGGATACCACCCCCTCCATTCAACACTGCTAAAAAGCAGAATATTGGTGACAGATGGACTGCCTGGATAGAAATGTTTGATGATTTAATCGATCCACTGGAAGAAACAGGCAACAAAAAGATTGTCAAATACCTCAGAAATCATCCTTGTGAAGGAGTAAAAGAGGTAATAAAGAAATTGCAGCAAACTGACAAAATCACATACCTTCAAGTCAAAGAAGCGTTAAATCTCAAGTTTAATCCAATGCTGAATGTTGATTAAGAACGATATATTTTCAGTCAGGAATGACAGAAAGCTGGTGAAACAATCAACGAATTTGTTGAGAGACTTGAGACGCTCATCAAACACTGCAAGTTCAATTAATTCAATGATGAAGAAGCTCTACGTCTACGAGTTATTGACAGATGTCTGTCAGATTCATTCAGATGATGAATGCTGAGAGAAGCCCTTAGTCTGGAGCAAGTTATAATGGCTACCAGAGCTGAGAAATGTGCTGATCGACAAGCTGCCGACATGGAGGCCGGAGGTGCCAAAAAAATAAGTTAGTCATGAACATAAAAAGCAAGCAGAAACACAAAGCTGAAGGACACAAGTTGATATCTCTTAAGAAAAAGAAACTGTGCTTAAGATGTGGATTTAAATTTCCACACAAGGGTAAATGTCCTGCCATTGGACAGGTATTCAAAAGCTGTGGAAAGGAAAGCCATTTTGTAACGGTTTGAAAGGTGAAGGAAAAGCTAAGTACATCACGATGAGATTACAAAATGGACGCTCGAACGTTCCAGAAGCGACGTTCTATGCACGCCCACAAGGCCAAGTGGCGACATCAGCTGAGGCAAATTGACACTAAGCGCAGTTGGTCGTCTTCTAAATCTTTATCCAAGAGTTCTTCAGTTTCATTGTCAAGCGACAGTGAGGAAGATGGATGTGCAATGCCAATGCTTACTTCAGAACAATGTGCGTTTGTTGTACTGGCCACATGCAGGGAACAATACCAGTGAAAGAAAAGTTGACAAGTGACATTACAAAAGTCATTCAAACATTGTCTGAAAATGACACTAAAAGTAAACGGCTGCTCCATTCTTTTATTAGTGACAGTGGTACGTCGATAAACATCATGCCTGAGGAAAAATACAATGAACTATCTCCATTGTCCCGTCTCACACCATCAGAGACTAAAGTGTATACGTGGGCTGCATTGACGCCATTAAAGAGTCAAGGTTCATTCGCAGCAACCATAAAACACAAAAGTACAAGCACCTATTCATGTACGTCAAAGTACTTCATCAAGTACCTGTTTACTCAGTTTCAATACCGCTGCTGATATGGGACTGATATCTGTGAACTACAACATAAATGCTCATCACGACATCGTAAGTCATGTTCCCATCATTGTTTCATGGATAGGGAAAACTTAAGACCATGAAAGTGCTTCTCCTTATCAATAAGGATGTTTGTCCTGTTGCTCAAAGACATTGCATTTCATCTACAGGAAACTGTTGAGAAAGAAGTTGAGACATTACTAAAGCATGAGATCATTGAGCGATCTACTGTTCCAAATCTGTGGGTTTTGCCCATAGTGGTAGTGCCCAAAAAGACAGTGAAGGAGCTGTATGCATCTGTGTTGATATGCGTCAAGCTAATAAGGCAATTGAAAGAGAACAACATCCCGGTCCGCACATTGCCGACATGATCACACAGCTAAATGGTGCCAAAGTCTTCTATCGCCTTGATCTGAACAAAGGATATCATCAATTGAAACTAAAAGAAAAATGCAGGTACATTACCACCTTTTCTCCCCTTAGTGGTTTATTCAGATATAAATGCTTAAGGTTTGGTGTGTCATCAGCTGCCAAACGTTTCAAGATGTCATTCGAAGTATCATACAACCTGTCATGAATGCCTTTAATTTCAGTGATGGCATATTAGTTTTCGGAGGTACACAAAAGGAACATGATAAAGCTCTTACACAAGTGTGTCATTTACTTGCTGATGCAGTTTAACTTTGAATGCTGAGAAATGTGAGTTCCACAAAACAAAACTCAAATTCTTTGGCCATATCTTTTCTGATGGCGGCATGACGCCGGATCCAACTAAAGGTCAAGCTTTGTCAGCCACCAATCCCCCACAAGATGTTACCATATTATGTTCATTCCTTGGCATAGCCAGTTACTGTTCCAGATACATATGTGATTTTGCCACAGTAAGTGCTCCCTTAAGAGACTTAACAAAACGAAATGTTTCATTTTACTACTCACATGAATATGAACAAAGTTTTAAGAAAATCAAGCATGCAATTAAGCACGCCACTTAAGTGGTCTACTTTGATCCAAAGCTCCATACAGAGGTTGTTGTTGATGCTAGCCCAGTCAGGTTGGGCGTGATCCTTGCCCAACACAGTGGACACCCAAATGCTCAGAGGCTTATTATGTCATATGCAAGCAGAAATTTGTCACAAACTGAACGCGCCTATTCACAACCGGAGAAAGAAAGCTTAGCAGTGATGTGGGCTTGTGAACATTTCCACGTATTCTTATATGGAAAACCTTTCACTCTTGTAATGGATCATCAAGCATTGCTTGCCATCTTGGGCATCCCAAAAGCCAAGATGCCTCCTAGAATTGAAGTTTGAGGTTTGCGACTGCAGGAATATGACTACACATCCTGCACCACCCAGAGAAAGATTAAAACTCTGCTGACTACTTTTTATGAGTGTAACCACAAGGCCCAGAGGAGATCTGGGGTAAGGGAACCAGAGGCACGGGGTACTGGGAGCCGGCAGCCTCCGTCATAAACTAATAATCACAAATGGGGCCGCTCCCAGCTGGATGTTCAAGATGCTACAGTATCTTATAATGTGAGTGTAGGCATCTCACAAAAAGTGAAGGACTGGTCTCACACACCACCTGGTGTCATGCTTCATCATAGACCAGTCCTCGCCCTCTAAAAACTTGGTTTGATAGAGGGCGGGCATACACCTGACGACAGGGATGCACTTCTAAACTAAGTAGGGGCCCATACATACAAAAAGTGAGTTAAAAGGCCACTATAGATGTCAAATTAATTTTAATGTGGCTGGCATCTATATGGTGTTTAAAAAGAGTGGTCGGTGTATTGGGGATTCTATTGTCCCCCCACCGAATTCAATGTGGTCAACATGTTTCTGCCTTGTGGCCCGCTGGGCTCTGCGGCATTCATCAGGACCTAGAAGGAAAGTTGGCAGGCTACAATCTTACCAGACTATGGTGAAAGAATTCCCACTGTGTGGGGTGAAAGATCACACTCCACTGAAAACGGCCTGGTTCTAAAGCCTGTAAGAGAAAATAAATAATAAACAACGTACAATCAACAAGTAGCATCTATATACAGTGTGGAAGCAACTTGCAGTCAGCCACATGCGTAAAACAGTATCGTGAGTGACTATAAGTGCAACAAAAGTGTCAGTCATAGGTGCACTTAGTAGTTTATATGGAGACAATTATCTCCACAGTGCTTACCCTAATGCTGGGACTAGGTGCCCCATAGGAGGGTAAGTGCAGCAGACCCCTTTGGTCAAGCTGTAAGTAATGAGGAGAAAAAGAAGAAGAAATAGCGCCGCGTGATTTATCAAGGTAAGTAAATCTATGTAAATCAGCCCAGAGGTTCGATGGTACCTCATGGGGACGCAGGGTTAACGAAACAAACAGAACATACTAGTCATCCATTCACACCCTTACTGTTCCGTGGTATGTCCTCCACGTTTTGGGTTATTTTGGTTCTATGTTCCCTTCCAACAAGATTCTGCTCAGGACCTTTCCATATCACTCTTCTCCCATGTTTCTTCTCCCAAGTCTTTTCTGTCATTTTTAGACGTTTCTATATGATGACATTTATTCGAATATCAGTTTAATTATTTGGGTATTTTCATCAAATGTGTTGCTTTCCATGTCTCAATGCTGGATCCTGACTAAGAGCTAGAGGGTTTCCATCCACACTAAGCATCGTTTGGGTACATCATGCATAACCCTTCTGCTACTGTGCTTCTTCCATCTTTGAAATAATTAGTGTTGCATTTTACTCTGCCTTTGTGGGTTTTTGTGCGGTATAAGTTGTCCTCCTTCCTTACTTTGTCCCTTGGTGATGTATATATTACCTTTCACACTGACCTCTTTTGGCTCCAAACTGTCTGCACCCTGTCCTATGCTCCCTCAGCTCTGTTGCTCTTCCAGATATTACAGCCTCCTTATCAAGAGGAACGTTACTTTTCTGTTAATTACTTTGACCTTCTGCTTTGTCTGATCTTTTGGGAGCCTACTACCGCTCAAGGATAATAAAAAAAACAATTCAGGTGGATTCCTAAATTGGCAACAGTAACATAAAAATGCTTCATCTGGACCTGTTCTTTCACATACCAATTTTAAAGATTAGCCAAAACATTTATAATAATGTTACCATTTCAGCCCTGGGGGAAATTTACCCTGGACCTTTTAAAGCTCATTTATTCAATTACAAGGGCCTGCCGTTTCCATATCTGTTTAGACATAAAAACGGCAGAGAGACAAAATGTCATAGTGTTTCCATTTTTTATAACATGGACCGAGGCTACGCCTACACATACACTCTCATTAGATTGATAAGGTGATGCATCTTTGAGAATTTATGTAGCGATATTAAGAAGTGAGTGTCTGTTTAGCCAACATCTAATTGCACAATGCCCAAATTCAAATAAGGTCAACTAAAAACCAAAAGAAATGTTGCTTTAGTGCACGTGTTGAAAATGTCCGTGGCCTTTAGTCCACGTGGTAAATTTCCCTGTCATCTATCTATTTCAAGTCTAGTTCACACGCACCTTTTGCAGTTGCTAAGAGCTGCCCACATGGCAAGCAGGCGTGATTCTGTCGAGCATTGCACTTTACCACACATCTTGTGTTTCAGCATTTCCAGGGCACCCGAGTTTCACTCTGCATTTGATTTCAAGCATGTCCCAGATGCAAGATAGCATCAATAGTTGGACGTCGTACAAAATTATGCTTATCTACTTTCTAATGAATAGGCCCAATAGACAACAGACAGCCTTGCCATGATGGGTGTTTTTGCCTGAGGCTCGGCACTCACCTAGAGCCAAGATTAACTATTGAGTCAGTAATGTCACTTTCCTTTTCGCATTTTCCTCAATATTGATTCATGTTTTGCAGAAGTACATACATTCACACAGATTCTTCGTAAATGACTGTGCAGTACAGTAGTTCTTTGCACTTCACTGCCAGAGACCTCTTCGCTGCCAGTAAAGAATGATGCCTGCCCCACTTCTTTACAGTTGCAGCTAAGGGTGATTACATGTTGGAGCCCTCAGAAGCAGTTCTGTTATTTAGTAGGGTGATTTGGTGGGTCAACACCAACAGTAAGCTGACTAGGATGTGACAAGAGCTGGGCCCAGGTTAGTAGACCGTACAAAGTGCATCCTCCATGTGAGTGACATATTCACCCAGGATACGGTTTTCTTATGGTCTTTATAACTTTTAAATTGTGCCTAATGAAATGTCTTTTGCACTGTAGTGTTTGCAACTTTACTTGCTTTCCCTCGCCCTCACAATCCAAGAACAAGCTTTTTTGTGCTTTGGAGTAAGGTCCTTTAACTAATGAGAATAGTACGCGGTCTGAAATGCTTAAGCTCTCCTCAGCTTTACCTTAATGCACGCTCTGGCCCGAAACATGCTTCTGAGCTCTGGGATCTGTTAGATTCCGATAAACCAGATATATATTTATAGCTGAAACATGGCTCCATTCTTCAGCTTCTGATTATAACCTAATCAGATTGAACAGACAGTCAAAACTAGATGGGTGAGGGGGGACAGGGGTATTGCCTCACATAACCCACTAAAAATCATGCTCCTAGACTTATATTCTGCCAACTGGTTCGAGATGGTTATCTTTAAATTAGAAACCACTTCAAAGTCAACATGGAAGGGGGCTCTGGTTTACCATCCTCCAGGTGTAAAGAAAGATTTTAACATTAAGTTCATGGAATGGCTCGGCCCGCACATTCCAGCAGCGGATAATTTCCTGCTTATTGCAGATTTTAATTATCATGCTGATTAAAAACTCCAATCCTGACACTGTCCACTTGCTTGCAGATTTGGAATCCTTAGAACTCCACCAAAAAAATAGAAGGTCCAACCCATATTGCAGAAAACAGGTTGGATCTAGCATTTTCCAACCTCCCAATTTAGAGGTTGATCCCCCGGTTGCCCAGGTGTGGACAGACCATTTCATCACCAGCCTCCATTTTGATATGGAGAAACCAAGAGATGCTAATCCTAGTGCTTCAAAACTTACCAGACCATGGAGGAAGTTAGTAACCTCTGTGTTTTCACCTGTTTTCGCCCCTCCTTCTTTGAAGGATTATGGAGACATTAATCTAGCCTTAAAGGATTTTGAGGAAACCTTTCCACAGGCTTTAGACACCATTGCCCCTCTGAAATCTAGCAAAACTAAAACAAAGAATCTTGTCTCACCTTGGTACACTGAATTCCTAAAAAGGGAAAAAATAACTTGTAGGAAATTTGAGCGTAAGTGGAAAACTTCCAAATCTACTGAGGGTACATTTATCTATAAATCTGCATTAAGAAAGTATTTTAAAAATATCAATGTGGCAAGAATGATTGATATAGTTGATAGAATGAACACTGCAGGAAATTCTTCAAAAGAGCTTTATAAAATCCTAAAAGAATTTACCAACCTGACGATTTGTATCCCTACCATTCCTTCATCTCAGGCGTTCTGTGATGATCTCGCAGCCCATTTTGAACAAAAGATCGATAACATTTACCAATCCTTTTCAAATAATGCAGAATTGATAAGGCAAGCCCTGCCGTAATCTTTAGCTGCCCCCCCCCCGTCTTGAGCCCTTCAATCCTGCCACTCCTGAGCAAGTATTGGTCCTGCTCAGCAGGATTAAATCTAGATCTTCTGATGATCCTTCTCACCTTATGGTTACTTTGGCCCCAATACTTCTTGCTCCAATTACAAACTTATGTAACCTTTCTCTCAATCTGGAAGCTCTTCTAACCAAATGGAACACTTCCAGGGTTAGACCTATTCTTAAAAAAAACATGGCCAACCCCCACAGACTTGGTCAATTATAGACCGCTATCATCGCTTCCCTTTTTTGGGAACGTTATAGAGACCCTGGTTAACCAACAATTTGTTTCTTCTATTGAAACCCATTCCCTATTAGACCCCTCCCTGTCAGGTTTCCATGCTTCCATGCTTGGTGGAGGCCACTGACACAGTCAAGCTTGCCTCAGATCAGGGGAACTCCGCCATGTCGGTTCTCCTGGATCTATCAGCAGCTTTTGATACCGTCTCTCATTCAACCCTAATCCAGAGATTAGGGGAGATCGGTGTCAGTGGCAAAGTCCTGGGATGGCTGAAACATTTTCTGCTGGAGGGAATTCACACGGTACAAGTGGACCTCTTTAATGCCAGAACCATGGTCCTGGATAAAGGGGTTCCGCAGGGATCCATTTTAAGTCCTACCCTCTTTAATATATATGTGGCTCCCCTAGCTAAGGTTATCAGGTCATGCTGCTTTGATGCCATTTCATATGCTGATGACACCCAACTTGTCATCACTATGGGGCCAAATCTGGAATCCACCAAACATAAATTTAGGGACGTCATGTTAAAAATTGCTTCCTGGATGACGCCCAGTTTTCTCCACCTTAATTCCAGTAAAACAGAAATTCTGCTTTTTGGGAAGGCTCATGCATTCTTGTCTATCGATTGGTGGCCGTCTGAATTAGGACCGATTCCTGCTCCCAAAGATATACGGCTAATAATCTAGGTGTATTCTTAGATGAAAACCTTTCCATGAATGAGCATTCAATTCAATCTCTGGGACATGTTTTGGTGTGATGCGCATGCTCAGAAAAGTCTTTCATTGGATTCCTTTGCACTAATCCAGGCACTGATAGTGAGCTGCCTAGACTTTGGGAACTCCCTTATGGTCGCAATGAATGAAGGCCTTTTCTCCAAACTTCAGGTTGTGCAGAACACAGCTGCCTGTCTTGTCTGCAGCCATCCTCCTCGGTCTCCTTCTGAACCTTTATTATGTTCCCTTCATTGGCTTCCTATAAAAAAGTATGCCCTTTTCAAACTTCTTTGTTTGGTTTAAAAATCTTTGCATGGGAATGGCCAATGCTATCTCAAAAACAAGCTGCAGCCCTACATCCCGGCTCGCCAACTTTGACCTAGCAAATTATTACAGTTACATCCTAGCTACATTTGTACAGCTAGGCATGGGGGGCCGCTCTTTTTCTTTCTTGGCCCACAAACACTGGAACCAGCTACCGATACAGCTACGTTCTTGTCCAGAACTACCTTCATTTAAGAAATCTCTAAAAACAATTTTGTTTAATCTTTAATGTCATCATCGAACTGTAACCTGTACAGTCTGCTCAAGCGCCAAAATATCCCCTCCGGGATGATTCATGCACTCAATAAATCTATAAAATCTAAATATAGAAACGTGTTATGTTCACAAGTTATTGTTTTGCATCTTTCTTCTGCATGCTTCATTTTGTTAGTGTTTTTGATGACTGTATACATTTTCCTGACTTGCCTGCCAGCCTTAAGATAGTATAGTAAGTTTCTCCTATGTCTGGTACCACTCCTCTTCAAGAATGGTGCTATGACTGAAGATGCTACATGACCCTCATTATCAGTGACCGATTTGGTGCATATGTTTGTGTTTATTTGGGATTCATAATTGCTAAGAGCAAACTTCATTACTTCTTGATACTTCAGTTGTTGTAATAAATCCAACCCTCAGAAGATGTGTAAGGCAGCCTTCTGGGATATGTACTTAAAAATTGTTAATCTTCAGAATCTTACACGTCAACGGTCACTACCTTTACAAACCTCAAATCAACATCCTGTAATTTAGTTATTACTTCAAAACCATTGTCTCTGCATAGCACGTGCAAGCACAATACCCATTCCCCAGCCTATACCCCTACCTGTCTCTTACTGTAGCTCCAACCCTTACTCTACCCGCAAACTTCTCAACCAGCACGTCATATTATTTGAGTTTGTCTAGTGATGTACGTTTATTGATGTATCGCTGCAGATGAGTGTTGAACTAGTCGTGTCCATGTAGTGGTATGTTGATCTATTAGAGTGAATGTGGGGGGGGGGGGGGGGATGTGCCATAGGTTTCAGGCAGAAATTTTGTGGATGCCCACCCATAAGACCCTAGCGCAGAAAAACAGACAAGCGGATAATCAGCAGAGTGTAAGGAACAGTCCTCATAGTTAATATCCAGTTCATTGACCAGATATGTCAGCTTTAGGACTTGAAAGCATGTGACTTGCAAGCATAGGCTCGTATAGTCACTTTGAGACTTTAATGACAACTAATGCAGTTATAAAAAAAATATCTCTGACTGTAGGACATGTGCATCCGTTGCCCAGCTGTATTTTGAATCCGTTTAAGACATCTAATTGAGCAAGTGGAAGCCCAGCATGAATCAAGTTTATGTTTATGACCTCAGCATTCAACAGATCTTGTACACTACAGTCGTTTTGCACACTGATGGGAAGTAAAATTTGACAAAGACATTTCTGCTAAAAAAAGGGAATTCCATGAAAGTAATCAGCTGAGTATTTCAGATCCGCAACTGACAACATTTCCTGATTGCTAAAAACGATGTTGATCAAATCTCCTGTTCCAATAAACTCAGAGCAGTAAGGGGTTGACGTTTGGAGGTAATATTCCACAGAAGACATTTGGGACCTACTGTTCAATTTAGTTACTCAGCCATATGTCAATGATGATCATTCCCATCCATGAGGTAAAGAATTCATCCTGTGCACTGCTAACACTACAACAGAGCGCGATAACATAATCAAGTGAATGGTAGCATAGCCTGTTGTACCTCAAAGGTTCATTTAAATATAGAGGACTGAGGTAATTTTTGGTACCTAAATGGAAAAAAAGTTGAATTTCGTTGTCATCCTTGCTTACATTTTAAACCCCAAACCAACTGTTTTTTAATGGTTTCATGGAGGGTATAATTTATAGGTTGCATAGACATACTTAGATGTAACTTCATTTGCAAGCAACAACACTGCCATACATGAATTTTGTGATCAACAACCACATTCATTCCTTCTCCATTGGAAAAAAGCCTTTAACATCTACATCGATTCCAAATCCTGTCTTACTGCGATTGTAGTTTAGAAGTGAGTCCTGCTCATATAAGACTTGGAATTCCTTTGGAACCCATTTTGATACAACTGTACAAGAATAATTGTGTACAGAATGGCAGTAGGTGAACTAGTGTCTACTAACCCTTCTCTCTTTATGGCTTTAGCTCCCTAATACAGGGCACACTTGTGTTTCTTTCATACAGTGCATGAGAACTTTGTCTGCGAGTCCCCTTCTTTATAGGGGATGTGCTTCAGGTTTGCACACACTAGTAACATGTATACTTTCCTGCATTTTCAATGTAGACACTCCATGTTCTGTTTTTATGCATACAGTGGTCATCTGTTCTACTATCTCTACTTTATCTACTATATCTTGCACTAGACAGGTGTTTTACTTATTTGAAGGGGATCTTGAGTTTTTGAGTTGGGAATTCTTACAAGAAACAAAGGGCCTCATTTATATGTTGGAGTGTATAACCACAATGGGGTGACCCTGTGTCCCTCAGAACCTGGGTACGTATATGAAAAGCTACAATGGTTCTGTCGGGGAGTACACAATTGCTTAGCACAAATTGAAGTGAAACAAAAGTAGGTTGCTTAATACGTAATAAATAAGTTCAAAAATGATAACATTTGCATTGATTAAGTAATGGCACGCATATTCAATACAGTTGGAACACAGAAATGCAAAACACTGACTAATATATGTTTGCAAAAAGTGTTATTTTATATGAGTCAAAGATTATATCAATTTTATACAGAAATTCAATTCAAAGGACTGTCAATATAAAACACACTAATAAAGTGACATGTAGTAAAGTGACATTGAGTGCTCAGTGTTTGTGGTGCAGTGTTTGTATACAAAAGTGACGTTTATATACAGATATGTACAGAAAGGGAAAGACTGTAATGTAGGTCAGAACGAAAAAATAGACAATATCTCTGGTAAATTGCACAGTTGCTTAGTAATTTGGACCCAGAGACTTGGTAGCGCTGAACCATATGTGATCGTCGACACTGACAAGGCGTTATTAATGAATCATGGCGGGTCTTCCTCAGGACAGAAAAGGGGGGGTTTTGACAGCCCAACAAGTGGGAGGTCTCCCTTAGGCGTCCCTCGTAGAGTGGAGGCCGTCAATAGATCTGCATGTGTCAAGAAAACTCAAGGAATACGATGCGCTTCGTGGATTTATGGGCTGGGAAATCTAAGTAGGTGAGGTAGAGGGCTGTTGAAAATTAATTAATCAGCCAGTAGAGGACACTAAATGAATCGGGTCCAACTAGACGGCCAGGCAGCAATCCTGTGTCCGTTTGCACACTCTGTGGCAGTCCTGAGGTTTGCTGTGGTAATGACGGAGTAGTCACTGCCTTAGCCAAACCGAAGGTCCACCCATTTAAACTGGGTGGGTGGACCTTCATATTGGCGGTATTTATACTCCGATGCAATGGTGTATACATACGCAAACATATAATTTAGTCTGTCGGGGAGTACACAATTGCTTAGCGCAAATTGAAGTGAAACAAAAGGAGGTTGCTTAATACGTAATAAATAAGTTCAAATCCTGTGTCCGTTTGCACACTCTGTCGCAGTCCAGAGGACTGCGACGGAGTGTGTAAACGGACACAGGATTGCTGCCTGGCCGTCGAGTTGGACCCGATTCATTTAGGGTCCTCTACTGGCTGATTAATTAATTTTCAACAGCCCGCTACCTCACCTACTTAGATTTCCCAGTCCATAAATCCACGAAGCACATCGTATTCCTTGGGTTTTCTTGACACATGCAGATCTATTGACGGCCTCCACTCTACGAGGGACGCCTAAGGGAGACCTCCCACTTGTTGGGCTGTCAAAACACCCCCTTTTCTGTCATGAGGAAGACCCGCCATGACTCATTAATAACGCCTTGTCAGGGTCGAAATGTCGACGATCACATATGGTTCAGCGCTACCAAGTCTTTGGGTCCAAATTAATAAGCAACTGTGCAAGTTACCAGAGATATTGTCTATTTTTTCGTTCTGACCTACATTACAGTCTTTCCCTTTCTGTACATATCTGTATATAAACGTCACTTTTGTATATAAACACTGCACCACGAACACTGAGCACTCAATGTCACTTTACTACATGTCACTTTATTAGTGTGTTTTATATTGACAGTCCTTTGAATTGAATTTCTGTATAAAATTGATATAATCTTTGACTCATATAAAATAAAAAAAATTGAGTCCATGCCCATGGCCAAGCCCCATCCATAGACCTTAGTAAGGCTTCTAGCATGAGTATCGTCCCCTCAGAGCCCACCACAGCTGAGGCCTGGCTCCAGCAAATATAATTGTGCTAGCATGATCACAACAGCACTGGTGTCCTGCACTATACCCAGCTCTGCCAAGTACCACGCTTCAGGCATTGATTGGACTAACGCATTTCAGTGTGGTGGTCCGCTTCCCCGCACTGAAATTCATTTTCATGCATAATGCATAGCGCCTGTGCCTTCAAGGAGGAGCGCTAGTAATCATGTGGCTTAAGCATAACTAAAGCTGGAATTGCAGTGCGCCATGCACCCTGTTCCCTGGTGAGGGGCTGGTTCAGAGCCCACCGATCTCGTTGCTAGCTACTGAAATGAACAATGTAACACTAGGATTCACCCAACACCGCCGGCCACGTCGCATACTTGATACATCAGTGATGACTGACGTGAGAGTAAGTGCTGCCCAGTGAGAGACCTGGAGTGAGATCAGTATAAGTTTTTTGATGCACACTACTAGGCGGGACTTCCTGCTGCCACCCGCGGTGACGCCTGGCGAGCAGCTGCAGCTCATGAGGT
This sequence comes from Calotriton arnoldi, assembly GCA_963921515.1. Lineage (NCBI taxonomy): Eukaryota > Metazoa > Chordata > Amphibia > Caudata > Salamandridae > Calotriton > Calotriton arnoldi. Next base: position 212,600 of record CAWUFW010014587.1, read on the forward strand.
TTGGCAGACGCACTGTAGTGGAAATGTTAGCGCTGCTCGCACCACGTTGTGCCGCGATATTATTGACCCTGCCGCGACCTGAGCCGACCCACCTCACCACTAGAGGCTGAGTAAGCGCGACTTCCGCAGCCAGGCCTGCTGAGCCTCGGAATCGTGTGGGCCGGCGTTTGCCTCGGGAGTCTTTGCGGCCGTGACCGCGAAGCAGCCTGTTACTGCTGCTCAACAAGTAAAGTAAGTAGTGCCTGAATGGAGTGAACTCTCACTCTGATTGTTGAGTTATAATTTGCTTTTTGGCGCTAGCCGCAGTGCGGGTCACAGTGGACTGGTGGTGCCGGTCCTGGTCCAACAAATGACTTTAAGCGCGGCCGGCAGCAGCGTCACATAAATCAGCGGAGAGGTAGCCTAGTGTAGTAGCGCTAGGTCTGTGACAGTCTGCTAGTGTGATCGCTGGTGCGGCTGTCTGTGGAGCTGGGCAGCTGACCTCATTTTCAGACTGGGTTACTGAGTGCACAAATTCAGCTTAGACTACACTTAATTATCCAATACGTGTCTAAATCTGCAGTGGTTCACTGCTGTACAAGCAGCCAGGCAGAAAAGCAAGATAACAACAATGAAACGTTATAGAGTACAATGAGACCTTGAAACAAATAAAAGTGGTTACGGAATAGAGCAGGGCTTTATTTAAGTGGGATGGAAAAACTGCGGCGTGTGAGGGGTCACTAAAAGGGCCGTGGCAAACCTGTGAAAAGGCCTTGCTTGGCCTAAACCAAGTTAACTACACAATCGTGTGCTTGACAAATTCATAAAATTGTATTCAATAATGGATAGCAACATAGCAAGAAAATATTATAGGCAATAAACACTTAACGTAGAAGGTTAAGACAACCCTTCTGAGATTCACAGGTGTCCTTGAGGCAAAACATGGATTCATGATGTAAATGCATTAATCTACCGAGACACCGATCCTGCTTATGCAACAGGCTTTCCATAATGGAGGGTTTGTCTGAGAGAGCAAGTGTCATAATGTAAATAGTACCTGGTGACCTATACTTAATCCTTCTGGTCTGATTAACTGGTGCATTTTGCTCACCCAATGGTTTGCAAAAGGGAATTCCAGTACTATGAACTTTGTTTTCGGTTCACTAGAGTGAATATATTAATTTCCTGTTTCCAAAAGATGAAAACAAAAGTTACCAGTAGAAGCCACCATACAAACATTTAATTGGCATCATATGCGCCTGTCTCACGTTACAGTTGTGAACCGAATAAGTTTGTTCATCAGCTGGACATGTTTCTAGATGTGCAAGAAGAATTGCTCAAATGTACAGTCCTTTTCTCTTCTACATAGGGTTTCAGGCACATTGCGTCACCGGAATGCAACAGGTGGTGGTTAAGATTGACTGTGCCCACACAGTCAGTCCTCCTTGTGAGCAAAGTGGAGGTGGGCAGTCACAGTTGCACATGAGTTAGATGAAACGCATAGCTACAGGTGGCAAAATGATGGGACAGAAAGTCTGTCCTTGTATTCCTTGAGCTTGTGACATCTGAGGGGCAGACCCAGCCTGGGTCCCATGCAGAACTGGAGGGCTTACCTTCTTCACTCTTAGTCACAGTCAAACTTACAGCCTGTAACTAGACATAAAGACACTGAGGCACAAGAGGAAGGTCTGCACAATCCCACTGCCAAATGGTGCGGCTTTCCATAGCTGGGTGTGTTGTGCAGGCTTGTAGCATTCGTCACACAGAAACACAAGCCTCAAAAAACCCACAACCGCAAAAAATAGCTCCTGCACTAATGTTCAAAGCCTTGAATTAATATGTTGCAAAGGAGCTTCGTGATATTTGTTAGATTCGAAGTATATTTACTTAGGCATGAGTCTGATAAATGGAAGTCTTTTAACAATTATTTCTTACGCTTTGCAGCAAAGTTAGAGTTTCTTGTTGCTCAAATGGGTGTTATTTCTGATATTTATATGTTTCCCTCTTTTTCATAGCTTGATTTTGCTCGCAAGAAAGTGTCACTCCTAGTCGTTAAAATGTCACTCATAATTACTCTGAAATTATGGAAATGTCACACATAGCAATCTAAAACCTCGGCAGCTATGTTCCTCATGCAGTTGCTACCATTGGAATTCAGGTGGTTTTGGAACACATTTACGACACTTTAGGAGATTTTCCACCCCACATATCCTGTAAAGTTGCCTAACACAGGTGCTTTCACCATTCACACTTAAATAAGCTCAAATGAACGATTTTCTGTACATGATAACCGTTTGCCCTACATCAAAATTAGACTCTTAGGGCCTGATTCACGTAACTTACACATAAGTGTAAGTTCACGATTGTTTGCTATTCACAAAGGTATTTTAGTTGTAGTATTTCTACGACTGCGGAGTCTCCACACATAACAAGATAGGACAGTCCTATCTTTTTATGTGCGGAGACTCGACAGGTGTAAAGATACTAATAGTAAAGTGCCTTTGTGAATACCAAACAGTCACAAACTTACGCAAAAGCGCAAGTTTGCCTTGACGAATCAGGCCCTTGATGTGCATTTAATTATAATGACATTGTTAAATATTTTCATTTTTAACCGACAGTTGAAGTGTTAATGATGTAACAGACACTGACTATAAAGAATGGGCGGGTGCCCAAACTTGTGAGTTTATCCTGAAAGTTAGAGGATTTGTCCTGTAACGAAAGTTGCAAACTTATTGGGGAAGGCATTTTGTTGCAAAATATTTTTAAAAAACGTTGTTTGGGACTTGGGTGAGTGTGGCATGCAAGTGAGTGCAAACTGAGCATACACAAACTTAGCAAAAATCGAAGCTAAGCATTGTTTTGAAACTTGGGTTTTTATAAAATAATCCGAAACTGCAGCTTTTTGCTCTGAAATCCCAGTGAATCAAATCAGCATTAGACGACACAGATATTTATTGTCAGTGACCCGAGGCTTAATAAGTTCACGAGGCGTTGACATGTTTTTTTCAGTTGTGTAGACTTTATAGATTCTGGAACAGAAATGCGTTCTTTTTTCAACCTTTTCTTCATCCTATGTAACCAATGAAAAGTGTTGTTATTGTGTTTCATGATGTATGAGGGACATAGGTAAGCACGTGAAAAGACAGGCCTGCTACCTAACTACTCAAGAAAGGGAGCAAATGTTTAGCAGTGTGAAATACAGTGTGTGCTCTACCCCAATTATTCCAGCATCGTTGCCAATACACAACACTGATTGTTTGAACTGGGTTCAGCCCACAAGTTTAATTTGTCACAGATGTGTGCTGCCCATGCATGGGACACTTCCAGCGCTAGTCTAACATTCATTCGCGCTGCATGTGTGCTAATGAAGGGAGCAAACACAAGGAGATGATGGACTGAGCACTGAAACTTTTCAGACACTCACCCCAGTCACAGATCTGGGTTGAATCCATCATTGTTCTTTAGCTCAATTCGCCACCCCAGTTCAGACACAGCCATATGCAAATCAGTCTTGACCCTGTGCCTCATGGGAACAGTTCAGACCGAACTGCCAAACCAGGTCTTCCCTGGACTGGAAACAAGCATCCCTTGCTCACTTTGCCACTGGTTTCAAGCTAGCCTGGCTGATGAGGGATGTTACCCTGAAACCGGTCCCAGGATGCTTGTTTACGGTCCAGGAAGAACCTGGCCTGGCAGTTCACACTGGACTGTTCCAATGAGGCACAGGGTCATGATTGATTTGCATATGGCTGGGTCTGAACTGGGGTGGCAAAGTGAGCTAAAGAACGATAATGGATTCAACCCAGATCTGTGATTCAGGGTGAGTGTCTGAAAAGCTTCGGCGCTCTGTCCATCATCTCCTTGTGTTTGCTTTTGTTTGCCCTAAGTTGGCAGGGTATGCCCAGACGTGGGTCCCTTGCTCACTTTGCCACTGGATTCAAGCTAGCCTGGCTGATGAGGGGTGTTACCCCGAAACCGGTTCCAGGATGCTTGTTTCCAGTCTAGGAAAGAGACCATCTTTGCCCACTTTCGTAAGTCATTGAAAACTTGGCTGTTCAACCAATAGATTTCTTCCTTTTTCTCTCTTTGGTCCCTGTCAGGCGGCGCCGGGAAACCCTTGGGTAGCTGTGCGCCTTATAAATTCGAAATAACAATAACAATAACCTGGCCTGGCAGTTCGTCCGGGACTGTTCCCATGAGGCACAGGGTCAAGACTGATTTGAATATGGCTGGGTCTGAACTGGGGTGGCGAAGTGAGCTAAAGAACGATGATGGATTCAACCCAGATCTGAGACTGGGGGTGAGTGTCCGAAAAGTTTCAACGCTCCGTCCATCATCTCCTTGTGTTTGCTTTTGTCTGCCCTAAGTTGGCAGGGGATGCCCAGACATGGGTACCTTGCTCACTTTGCCACTGTATTCCAGCTAGCCTGGCTGATGAGGGGTGTTACCCCGAAACCAGTCCCAGAATGCTTATTTCCGGTCCAGGGAGGACCTGGCCTGGCAGTTCGGGCTGGACTGTTCCCATGAGGCACATGGTCAAGACTGATTTGCTAATGGCTGGGTCTGAACTGGGGTGGCGAAGTGAGCTAAAGAACAATGATGGATTCAACCCAGATCTGTGACTGGAGGTGAGTGTCTGAAAAGTTTCAGCGCTCCGTCCATCATCTCCTTGTATTTGCTTTTGTTAATGAAGGGATACAGGCAGGGACTACTGAGAAGAGCAGAATGTTGACAGTGTTTAGTGAGATAATTGTTATTGTCCTGACTGATGCATGTTAAATTTAGGCCATGAACGGAGAAGGCCAGGCCTTGCATGCATAGAAGGAGCTGCCTCCATTGCGCTGGATTTGGAAGCAGCTGTGTAGGTCTCCCCATCTGTTCTTTTCCTCATTTCCCCTCTGTCCCTTTATGCAGTGCCTGGCTACCATGTTCTTGTTCAAAGATTAGGCAGCTCTGATATTATTTGTGTATTTAATAATTGTGGTTAGAAAATGATGAAACGGCATGGAGCTTAAATGTATTAGTAAATCAAAATTCTCTAGCCCCCTTTTCCATAAAATTTACGTCTTTATGGGAGGTGAGATGATAGGTTTAATTTTTTAAACAACAAATTATCAGACCATCTGAACCTAGAACTTTTCTCGAGGAAAGTTTCAATATTGCCTTCAGGATCTCCTTTTTCCTTCTCAGAGTATTAGGTTTGTCTTTACCTAAGTGTCATATTTCACGTAAAGAACTGAACCTGGGGTGGTCTCGAGACTTTAGTACAGCTTTTCCCAAAACTCTTTAAGTGTTAGTAAGATCTCATCATTATTTTATGAAATAGCTCCATTTTCCTTCAGACATTGTGACAGATGCACTGTCTGTTATGGAAATAGGGTCTATGAGTCGGCTTTCATTCAAATTTAGATTATTAACTCAGATATAGGCAATGCAGCAATGCTTTGGTAAAGGAGTGTGAAACAAGCACATTCTTTGACCTTAAATTCCTAAGCTCTATGTGCTGACATATCAACGGTAATAATTTGGAGACTTTCAGCATTCTTAACCCTTCCATTGCGGGAGTGTTTGTGTACTTCTGTGCCACAGCTTTTCTAAAAATTAAAATCGGCAGTACATTGTTTACACCTATCTCTGCTTTCGTCTTGATGTGCCCCCTTCACAAACTATAAGGGTTTTTTGCAACACATTTAGGGCTATGTATTGAAGCAAACCTCTCACCCATATCTCATTGCACCGAAAGGTATAATGAGAAATGTGGACATATTTTAGTTTTTTACAAATTTGCTGAATACGTTGTTGCATTTCCGAAATAGACTAACATAAATCCTGGAATGATGAGGTAATGTTACCCTCATTGTCAGGAGTCAGATAATGCCAAATCTTTGTGTGTTCCCCTAGACAATTTAGCCTTCACAATCAATTATGTAGTGTTAGCGCAAATCAATAACTTGTAGCCGAATTACTGCTTTTGGCGCACTATTCATTTCATTGTGCATATCAAACTCAGAACTGTGCAGAATGTATAACCACTATGGGCCTGATTTAGAGTTTGACGGACAGGGCTTTCCACCACACATGTGGCAGAGTACCCAACTGGCAAACCAATGGTCAGTACGCTCTAGTGAAAGTCTGGCAGGCCATCATGTTTCCAACAGAAGTGCTCCCGCTGGCTCTGCCAACCTACATCGATGACCCTACAGATTTGGAGCCATTGATGTAGCTGCATCAGACTGCCGGACCTATCTAGCGCAGACGGTCAGATGTACTGTTTTATGTTTAGGCCCCCAAACAGAAGAAAATATAAATGACCCCACACCCTGGGCGAGAATTCCCAGGGTGTCAGTATCATTCAAAATTTGCATTTGGAAAACAAAAATATTTGATGAGCGGCCGCCTGAAACATGTGGGTAGTAGTCTGAACTTTCAGTGCCTCAGACTGCTCTGAAGGTACGGAGACCTCCTCAGGGTTGGCAGAGATCTCAACATATGGCAAGCTGACATCCACCATCCTGACATATGGCGATCTTTTCACCATACTCTAAATGATGCCCTATATATTTTCTAATTTCATTAAGGAATCTTTTGGTGCAATCTGGGCCACCCTTGCTCAAGTAGACTACGCTAAACAGATTCTTTGCAATTGTTTTCCAAAACGTAATTACCCTTAGTCTTCCTTGGCCTGAAATATATCTCTGCAAAGGTTTGTCCCTCTTCTATACTGTTGTGGGTTGCTTGAGTTTAGTGGCAAAAGACATATTTGGGTTTTCTATGGGCTCGGGGTGTCCACATACGATAAATTGAGATCAGTGCATATGGGAAGTTTGGAAAGCACCTGAAAGTGAAATTCCAGTTTAGTGCTCGTGGGTCATTTCACCCCTGGGCTGTATGGAAACATAACACAACCATATATTTCCTTACTCTGTTTGTTAATCAGTCTGTGTTCTTGCAGGTCTCATGAGCAATGGGTGCAAGACATGTGTGGATTCTATGTGCTTATGTGGGAGCCAAAGGCTCCCACATAAGCTGCTCCATGTGCTCTGCTTCAGTTTCTGTTCTTTCATAAAGAATACCTGGTTTTCAGAAGTTTGAAGAACTGATTTAGTAATTTGCAGAATAAAACTCTTAACTCTTTCTTTCATTTGGTTGAGGTGTTAGAGGTTAAGCAAACCTGCAGAATGCCTCCACCCTGTAGAGAATCCATAATTCATAATGTGGAGAAAGGACCATTTATTTGTGCGTCCCCCTTTTTGTTTTCTTTTTAGTTCGCGTCACACTTAAAAATGCTTGTGAAGATAGACATCACAAGAATGCCTCTCCATTTAGCCAGTTCAGTGTGTCACATAGCTTGATGGCTTACCACATATATTTCAGTTCTGCAAAACTTCAATTTAACTTGATCAAGTATTGTAGAAAGTTTTATTAAAGGAGGTGACAATAGTAAAATCCTCTGCCATTACATCAAACGGGGAGCGTTTTTCTCTCCCAGATCTGAAACCTTCGATTTGGGTGTTTTCCAGTGGCTGCCTATGGGGATTTGAAAGTAGAAAGACGGGGGATACATGGAGAAAGCACTACATTTGCATCTTCTCTTTGTATGTGTTATGCAATGAGTCTACTTTGTTGGCCCTAGTATGAGGGTTTACCACTACGTGGACCCACATATTGGCTTCACTTTCCTCTTGCAGTCCTTGTGACAACAGCATCCCGTTCAGGCAGCCATTTCAGCAGCTCATGCCTTGTCTTCATTCAAGTGGCACTGTGGTTGTGGGAACTCTAGGCCACGTCACTTTTAACAGATAAACCTGGTCTATGATTTCGCCAAGCGTGCATCACCATACTCTTTTTGTGAAAGCATGTTCTGTCCCCAATATTAGATACACGTCGGATCCTCGTTTGCACCATCTTGATTTTCCTTCCAGCATTTGCTCTCTGATTCAGGTTCACAAATCGAAAAGTCACATGAAGTCTGCTACTCGCAAACATAGAATTTGTTACCTAATTTGAATATTTTTTTGTCCCGAGGAGCCAGTCTAGAAAGCTGCCATCACAACCGATGACACACCAGAAGTACATTCATTTCATGTTGTGACCATATTTCCATATGAGCTTTTAGTGGTATCTAGTTAATACGCTTGTATTGTTATTTTCAGGAACACTTTTCTGCATCGAAAGTTTGTTATCTGTTTTGCAGTGTGCATGTGTCATTCTTGTATCTCTCAGCACCTCTTGCAAGGATAAGCCTAGAGCGTGCTAAACGAAAAGGGGTAGCCAAACACTATTTTAAAGACATTGACAGTTCTTTGTTAGTGAATCGCTGGAGTTGAGTATTGTGGAGATTATTTTAGAGCACATCAGGTCTCAGTTTGGATAATTTTTTATTCAATAAATTGTATTGATGATATCCAGATTCCTTGACTGAGAGGTGTCTTTGGGGTTCGATTTGTACTTTCAGCTGAGAAGGATGAGTTCTGGTGCAGGATTCTGTGGGACGAGGCACACTCAAGAGACTCCTGATGGAGGATACTATCGCTATGGAGTGCGTTCCTACCTCCACCAGTTTTATGAAGACTGTACGGCTTCTATATGGGAATATGACGATGATTTTCAGATCCAGAGATCGCCAAGCAGGTGGAGCTCTGCTTTCTGGAAGGTACAGTACTATGTCTGCAAAACATCCTTCAATGTCATTATTGCCAACCTTGTCTATTGTTATCCTCATGAACATAAGCAAGATATATTATGCAAAAAATTATATAAATCCCATTCTTACTCATACCGATTTGAGGGAGTATATCCGGTTGTTCCTTAAAAAAGGTAAAGTAGCTTTGTTTGTGATGTGTGGCGCTGGAGAAACAGGGACAGTTGCTGAATTTGTTATCTATGGATATTAAGAAAGTAAAATTTACACAAGGAAACAGAATACTTGTGTTACATGTAATCACAGAAATAGCACAGCACAAATTATATATATGAAAATAGTTATTTTGAGGGAAGTTGTCTGAAGCGAGTCATTTAGACACTTTTCGTTGAGCGTAAACCGTTGGTTTTATATTTCCTGTTATATTTCCTCTCGTAAATATCCCTGCTCCTCTTTTTACGTACCATTGTTCCTGTTTATTTTCCATTCTCTCCATAAATTCTTATTATCCTGGTCTTCATTTACAAATTTTACTTCTCCTCTTATAGCCTGTCCTTACTTTTCTTACTTTGTATTAGCACCCTCATTGAGTACCATGATCTAATTCTAATTTCCACACTGCATGAGTAACTATGCCCAACATGTAAGTCATGTTAATAAATGGTCCTCCATTTTCATTGCATTAGGCAGCAAAATGGTGGCAATCTCTCATTAATTTCAGTAAATAAACTTGCTCTCAAACTTGTTAATTGTCACATCCATTTTAACATGTTCACATGTAGAATGTCTCAATGTGTGTTCTTTTCTCATGTTAAATGCCCCAAGTTCATAAGACAATTATAATACAGAGTGACAAATCATGGAGTGAGATACATATTAAAAGGATTGAAAACATGGGGAATATATATAAATGGGTTAAGAATTTTTTGATTTATATATAAATAAAGAAATAAGAAAAAGATTAAAAAAGAGAATAGAGAAGACAGAGGAAAGATAAAGGAGAAATGGAAAGTTGACGGAAAATAGATAAAGAGAAAGCAAAGAGCAAAAAATAGTAAAAGGTAACCAGTATAAATCATATTTTACTTTGCGATGTACAGTAGAAGAGGATACAGTGTATGCTCATCACATACAAAATTCCGCCACGTAAGCATGGATAATTTAGAACAGTCTTTCCAACAAGAAAGTATTATTTTAAAACAATTGCAATGATAAGATCCAACAGCAGAGGTCTAGGTGAGAGGTGACCAATATTAGGCGAAAAGGACCCAAGGAAAACATTCTCTAAAGTAAACAGAATATTACATTGAGATAATTTTTAAACATTTAGACCAAACTAAATTCCAAAAGATTTGAACATGGCATACTGGTAAAAGGTATGAACTAAAGAGCCATTATATTTAGAACCGGACCAGCGTAGAGGGGAATCAGGGGTCAAATTTAGGAACATGTATGGTGTAATAAAAGCTCTATGAAATGGGCAGTGAAAATGCAGGTTGTAATATGCTCGTCGGTGCCGACATCGGCACCACCATCATATTCAGGGCCTTTGAAGGCCGCCGTCACAGTGGGATCATTAATCCCGGCGGAAGCGGCGGTCTTGTGGCAGTTCCACTGCCACAATCGTAATAGGGCTGACGGGTGGTGGTAGTCGGACCGCCACTGCGAATACTGTGGTCCCAGGACCACCGTAATCGTAATAAGGCCCTTAGTGACTAAAATATAATTGATTCTGGATGTTGTATTATGGACATTAGAGAAGAAGGAATGAAATCCAATTAATCACGATTGTAAGTTCTCCACACATCAAATAATGGTCTAGATGAAATTCGGATTGAAGTGCTTTGTGTGTTGTGTCTAGTTTAAACTTGTATTTAGACTTTCAATCTGAAAAATGATCCAACAATTTTTTTAAAGTTACCAGCCATAATCATGTTTGAATTAGAGACATTATCAAGTTTCACCTTAATGGAATGCCAGAAATCAGGGTCAGATTTGACAGGACTATACACATTGAATAAAGTAACATGTTTGTTATCAAGAATAGCATTAACCAGCACCTATCATCCAGCACTATCACATTCAGTGGAGACAACATGTATTTTCAAAGTTTTATGACAAAGGATAGTAACTTTACCTTTACGATCAGCTGCTAGAGAGAAAAAAACCTGACCAACCCATTGTCTTCTCAATTTATCAGGCTCAGAAGAAGCATTACTGTGTCTCTTGTAGAAAGGCAACTTTGGAATTAATTTTAGATAAATTAGAGAGTACCTATTGTTGCTTAACCAGATGTCCAAGACCATGAAAAACATATAGGAGACACAGGTATAAAAATACAGCAACAGGGGTGACAGGCTGCATAAATGGAAATCGAGACAAAAGAATATTGTTGGTTATATCAAGCATGGGTGAAAAACAAGGGAGAAAAAAAGGTGGTTAAATAACAAGAAAGCACTCGCAGAGAACATAGGGGAGGAAATTGGAATGGAGTAAGAGAAGAGTATAAGAAACTGAATAGACAGAAGGACAGATTAAGGATAAGTATCCAGATCTGAGGAGTCAACTGGTAAAAGTCTGCACTAGGCTTGTCAACACCTTAACAAGATTGACAACAGAGCAGGAAAAAATAGAATAAAGCCATATATAGGAAGAGACAGAAATACAAAACATTTTATGGCTTCGTGACATCAACAGCCATTTTCTGTGTTGCAGTACTCTGGAGAAACAGCTTAGCTTCAGTTGTAGGGATCATCAAAGGATCTATTGGTTCCCTTGTAGGTTATTTTGCATGAGCAGAGGTGAAGAATGTCATAACCAATATTCATTTGCCTCATCTGTGGCCTCAGTGAGAGGAATTCTTTACATCTGCCATTGGTTGCATTGGAAATATATTGAGAGATGAAAATTGGATGACCAGACAAGTCACCATTTGTCTTTAGCTGCCTTCAGGACACAAAGATCTGTAAACTGTAAAAAAAAAAAAAAGCATAATAACTCCTTTGGGTTTAGTAGAATGTGGATGAAGGACACCCAAACAATGTGCCCATTGCAGGTTCAGAGATGAAAAAGCAGGAAGGTCAAGCAGGTCTGGAAGGAATTTCTTCAAAAGAGCAAGTAAATGACGTCCTTAAAGATTCTCTGGTAGACCATATAGACGGAGATTGTTGCAATGATTCCTATTTTCCAGATCCTCTGTGTGGAGCTTAAACTTCAGAATTTCGTATTCCAAAAGAGGAATTTTTGTAGACATGTCCTACAAAGAGCTAACACGTTGTTCCAGTTCCACCACCTTGCACTTCATAGCAATCCATCTGTCTTCAATCCGCTGTAATTTCTGATTAGTAGTACTCATAAATGGTTGTAGACCTCTCACCCGCTCAAGAATACTATCTAAAACTGGGTTGCTGGAGGACACAATAGGCAAGGGAGGATAATTTTTTACCCTCTTGGACTTGGTGTCAAATGGGATGGTCTTTTATCTGATGAAGGAATCACTAGCCATTTTAATGTGGAGCTTGGTAGTGCGAAATATGTTCTGTGAGGATTTTAGTCTGCCCATAAAGTGAAACAAAGTCACAGGGAAATGCCTTAACAAAATATCAGAGAGTCTCAGCAAAAACAGTAGATAGGAGGAAGAGTAGGAAATGCAGCAGTATGAGGAGGCCAGAAGAATAAATCATGTAGAAAACATCACCCAAAATATTAGTCATACCAGTAATCCATTAAAAAGAGATTATAAAAACTGGTCAGAAGGAATCCAGAAGAAACCAAGGAGAGGAACAACCTCCAAGAAGTATCTTGGGATATGTATGGAAACCCTCATGGAGAAAGCGTGAGCGATGTGCTATGCAAAATGGTACCCATTGAATATTAAATCCTCACCTGTCTGACAAGGAGAAGACAATGGTAAAAAATCAGAAGAAGGACTACCACAGAGGATTAGACACGTCCCAATACAGAGCTGTTACAGTCTGAACCTTCAACCATAGACATTAAGGCCATTTCTGATGATAAACTGAAGTTTCAACCTCTGAAGAAAAAGAAAACAAAATGCAAGTGATGAGCCTCACAAAATAGCGCCCGCTCATATCATGGCTGGTAAGCACCTTGCCGAACTGCCAGGACGAGGACAGCTGCATTTATAAGAAAAAAGTCCTTGAGTAGCCCAGGCATGTGAAGAGGAAGAGTCTCAGTTGAAAAAATTAAGTCTTTTTGCTGCAAAGGTAAGCTCTGTGAAGACAGCTCTCACAAATTCGCTGCCATATTGATCGCCGCGGGAGCCACACCACCCCCCTTAAATGTCCCATTCTAACTTACCCATTTAATTCAGCCCCGCTTTGCTTTATTTCTTTACCTAATTGCGATGTAATGAGAGTTGTAGTTATGGAAAGTAATAACACATGTAAGGAAAGTAGAAGAAAAGTACAATGAGTTGCAAACCAAATGTGCACTGGGATCATTAAATTAAGATCTGCATATTGAGGTACAGTATTGAAATCAGATGCAGAGTATGGAGTTTAAATTTAGAGCTAAGCAATTTGCATTTAGTGATATGGTACTTAATAGTGGAAACAATTGATTGCACGAACTAAGGGAGCAATTCATATGAGAATGAGGCAGTTAACTTGAAAATGGTGTAATCAACATTGGGTTGGAGCAGCTAGAATAAGAATGGACTAGAAACCTTTCTAGAGAAATGGAGAAATTAAAAGCTCTTTGGTGCAGTTGAAATGGAGGTGAATGCAGTATAAAAGATGGGTGGCATTTGCTTAGAGAATTGGGATGATTAAAAAGCAAACAGGGAAAATGTAAAGACTATATAGCTTAATGAAAACGTAGCTGTAGAAAATGAAAAGGGATGTATCATACAAAACGTGGGTTAATGAAATTGACTGGACAAATAAATAAATAAAAGAATGTTTGACTGATAAATACCGCAGACAGTGCTTCAAATAAGGGTAGAAGTAAATGATAGCAGTAGCGGCCATGGGATTATAAGGTTTGACAAGTGAAAAGATTGATAGAATCTTTTGGGTGTAGCCATCTTGAAAGTATGGAAAATATTGTTTCGATCATTTTAGGTTGGCTGCCTCACCATCAGGTCACTTTGCATCATGCAATGTGGCAGTCATCTTAGAAGTATGATAACATTATTTTCTATACTTCCAAGGTTTCAGGGCATGGCAGCATGCCACATTGTGACATGCAGTATGGTGGCTATCTTGAAAGTATAAGAAATAGACTTTTACAATTAGAGGTTGCTGTTATTGGCTTTGCCAGTACCGGTGTATTTTACAAGCATCCATGATTGGAAAGTCAATAGTGGCAGCCAGCATTGAGCTGGTGGGAAAGGGAGAGGCAGTTGGGAAAGCGGGTGCCAAGAGGCACCGGAAAGTGCTGCGGGGCAACATCCACAGCATCAACAAGCCTACCATGCAGCACTAGTAGGCGTCATGCAAATGTTTAACCTGCATACGTGAGAGTTAAAGGGGGGAGACTAGGCAGGGGAGAAAGAGAACCAGCATGAGTGCACACAAAGCAGAGGAAGGAGCAGGATATGCATTCCTATAGAGTGCTAAATAAGGAATGAAATACGAAAACAAGAAAAGTTGTTTCATGATATCAGCTGTGAGAGGATACACCTCATCTATTCAAAAGTGAGCCCTCACCACACTCAGCGCCTCGATACTCTAACGGGTGAGTAGTCACGCTTTATAAGAAACCTGATTGATTGATTGATTGATTTGAAGATGGATTGCCCCAGGGGTGAGACACACAGGAGTAGTGAGAAAAACAATCCAATCAAGAGCAGGGAACTGTGATAGAGAATGCAGTTATGAGCAATGGGCTGACCCACAGCTATGTATTACTGTATGCAATGCTGTCTGAAAAAGGTGTCTGAAGGCGTCTTTAGGGATACACCAAAAAGAGTAAGTGGGACAATTCAGATGATTAGTGGAGCACTAAACACAAAGATTTGGAAGTTTGAATGGGGGATCGGAAATATGGCCAAGTCATGTAATCTGTGCTAAAACTACAAATGTGGTCTGAATCCTGCTCCATTTGTTCCTAAAAATAAACAAGAAAATTCAAATAATATTCTTGTGATCTTCCTGTTGGCCACAGAGGGCATCTTTTAAGGTTGAGTACACTTATTGTAGCCCAAGATTTATAACGCTGGTTCTTATGCTGCTCTTTGACACAATCATAGTTATTTCCTTTCGTTTCATACTTCCCACTAAAAGTGAGGCTGTGCGGTACATCTGGAAGAGTTATTAGGGATTGACAAAGTGAAGGAAAAGATCTTTCAGAGAAGGTAGGTGATTCTTTCACTGAAGTTATGATCATAAACAGACATTGCAAGTGCTATGGGGTATTTAAGAGTGACTGCAGTTGTGCTGGCCATGTTAGCCTTCAAGATCTTGTTTTCCCCCCTGTTAATGTTGATGCAAAGCTGTGCTGATGTAGCTGCCACCTTGTTGGTCTTCTATTGCTTCTGCAGATGGGTATGGGAGAGTAGGGCTAGGTCATCTGCAAAGTCCAGGTTGTCTAGCTGTGTCCAAGGTGTCCACTGGATCTCATTTCTTCTCCTTGCTGTGGATGTCTTCATGATCCAGTCTATGGCCAGCAGGAAAAGAAAAGGTGAGAGCAAACAAACCTGGTGGACTCCGGTCCTCACTTGGAAGGTTTCCGTGAGTTGCCCTCCATGGTCTATCTTGCAGGTCATAACCTAGTAAAAGAGTTCCTGATGATTCTTACAAGTTTATTTGGCACACCACAGTGGCGAAGATTCAAAAGGGTCTCTCTGTCCACTCTGTCAAATGCCTTCTCATAGTCGATGAAGTTGATATAAAGGGGGGAGTTCCATTCCATCGGCTGCTCAGTGATGATGCTCAGTCTTGCAATCTGGTCTGTATAGGATCTATCTTTGTGGAAGCCAGCTCCCTGATCTCCCAACTGAGCGTTAACTTGTTCCTCTATTCTGTTCAGAATGACTCTGTGGAACACTTTGCCTGGGGTTGATAGAAGAGTTATCCATCTGTAGTTACTCAGGTCACCTTTTTTGGAGATCTTGATGAGATATCCCTCCTTCCAGTCGAACGGCACCTTTTCCTCCTCCCAGATCCTTCCAATCGTGGGGCAGAGCATGTCTACTGATGTTTCAGTGTTTGCCTTCAGTTCTTTTGCAGAAATGTTGTTGGTCCTGCTGCTTTCCCATTTCTCAGATGTTTGACGGTGTGCTGTATTTCTTCCTTGGGTGGTCTGCTGCAGTCGGTTGGCAAGTCCTTGTCAGCTGGCTGTATGTTTTGTGGCACGGGCTGGTTCAGCAGTTCTTCAAAGTGCTCCACCCATCTTGGTTGTTGGCCTGCATTACCGACGACTGTCTTCCCAGTTTTGTCTTTAAAAGGTCTTTCTGGCTTGCTGAATCTGCCTGAGAGTTTCCTTGTTATGCTGTAGAGTTCTTTCAAGTTTCCATGGCTTGCAACTTCCTAGGCTTCTGTGGCAAGACCATCGATGAATCTTCGTATGTCTGCTCTTAAGCTTCTCTTTGCTTCCTTGCTGGTTTTCCTATATTCGCCTTGAGCTTTTGCTTTTTCCGCTCTTGTTTGGCTGGTATTGACTGCAGCTTTCTTTTCCTTTCTCTCTTGTATTTTGTAGAGAGTCTAGGTGGCGATCCATTCTTTATGCTGGTGTTTCTTGGGACCAGCACCTCCTGGCAGGTTGATGTCACTGATTCTTTGATCTTCTCCCACCTACTTGACTTTCTGCTCGGTGTCTGTCATCTTCTAATACTTGCAGGACTTGAAGCTTGTTACTGAGGGTGACTGAGTATTCACTCAATTTCTGTGCATCTTTGAGGAGGGTGGTGTTATATTGCTGGTGTTAGTTTGTCTTTTCCAACTATGCTTTCTTCAGCTTTAGCCTGGCCATGACAAGGAGATGGCTCGATGCCACGTCCACTCCTCTCATCACTCTCACATCCTGCAGGGACCTCCAGAACTTCTTGGCAATGCAGACATGGTCGATCTGATTCTCTGATGAATGTTCTGGTGACCCCCACATTGCCTTGTGTATTCTTTTGTGTGGGAAAGTGATCCAGCGGTAATTTCACGGTAATTTCTCAATGCAAAACATAATTTACCTCTAGTTTACCGCTTTAAAGGTGATGGACCTTTGCCACAGTGTATCACCTTCAGGAGACTTTACATAAACATGAAAAATCAAAAATACAATTAAATTTAAGCCAATAAAGAGAGTTGTGAGTATTTTTAAAGGGTTTTATTTTCTAGTCAAAAGTTAAGTTTCTCTGACCCTTTATTCATTAGTCAAAGATCAATCAGGTTACAGAATTGAAAAACAGGAAAAATAGATTTAATACAAAACATATTACAGATTGAATACAAGGCACGTCATAAAGGAAGGGAATGAGGCATCAAATGTCAGTCAGAATTCTTTAAAGAGTTCCAGGAAAAATATAATTCAAGAGTGAGTTTTGCAAGGCTAATCAATAATTAATAAGTGGCAAAAATCTCCCATAAAGAGAAATAAATGCATAAGACAAATAAATCTTTTCAGAACTAATTAGTTAGTCAAAGCATAAACTTAGAGTTTTAGCATCTAAATCTAAACCTGTTCCCTCAGCTGCGTTCTCTGCCCTGGTCTGTTCAATCTGTCTCTCTGTGTCTCACACAGAGAGGCTGCCCTCCCTTCACAAGACCACAGAGGAATGTGATCTGCCTTGCCAAAAATATGACGTGCAAGGACTCTCTGAAAAAAATATGAGCAAGAACCCCTCCTCCCTCTGTCTCTCCTCGGACGCAATCTCCTCCCAGGCTGCACCCACGACGTTCATGTACCTAACCCATATGATGCCTGGTCAGATCTGCTCCCTCCTCATCTCTCCTCTAAGACTTCTAAGGCGTCTAAGGCTGACACGCCCCCTAAGGGGTCATTATTTATACTCTAATTCTTGCCTGACTATACTAATAATGTTGCAGTTTCAGTAGAAACTCACACTGTGATTGGTTAGCATAGATGACATGAGGGTCTCACCATCCTGTTCTCATTGCAAATCCAACCCATACCAGTTCTGACAATAAGGGCTTAATGCTAAGAACAATATACATAACATGTATCAGTAAGAACATTTCTTGCAACAAAATGTATCACTCAATTTCCTGTCTCTCTTTCACTTGGCACACAGGGATGACACTTTCCCACAAATACTGTTACATTGACACGCTGACAAGAGTGTACAGTTCATTGTGGTCTTGACCCATGTGTCTTCACTTGAGGCACTTGGCAGTTCATGCAGCTGGGTCTGCGCATGCGTCTCTCCTTCAGCACTCTGCTAACAATTCTCAGCCATGCTGGATTCCTAGGAAGCCATTTTATAGTGGGCCCAAATGTATACTAAAGTAAAAACAAACACAAAAGAATATTAATTTATGAAGTAACGCCCATTATGTTCACCTCCCACCATTCTAATACCCTGAATTAATTATTACCTAGCAAAAGCTATTAATTTAAAGCAGCTTTTCTATTATTTGTGCACCACATGCAAAATGTGCAATGTACAACATAGCATAAACACGCTCTAGTGCAAATTTTCAAAGCGCAAACAATTAATACATTCTCATAGCAACATGCTCTAATGTTTTAGATAGCTTTTCATGCAAAATGCGTTTGCCCCACATGTAGTGTTGGTGCATGGTTGATTAATTAATACACATTATAAGAAGATGTGTTATGAACTGAATATGCATTGTCTAAATATGCAACAAAGCCAAAGTCTCTTGAGACGGGAACAGGGGTGTAGATTACAAGGAAAAGGAGCTGGGCAAAGCTAAAGAGGCCACAGTGAGCCTTCTAAAGGAAACTGAAATCACGAGTTTTCTACACTGCAAAAACACATGTTAATTCAGCACAATTATGTGCTACTTTAAAAGTAAAAAAAAAACATTCTCTAAATTAAATGTACATTCTATAGTGAAGTTAAATCTTAACTAAACACATTAAAGATCCATGATTAATTAATTAAGCATGGTTTTACATGATTTCATTTGCAGGCCTCTTTCATGTTTTTCACTTTGCACGCACCAAAAGTGCCATTTTAAAATGCAGTCTGTCTGAAACACAAAAATAAAGCAATGCCTGAATCCAGATGAAATCTGAGCTACATCAAAAGCACTACTGCTAACACGGCCAGCACAACTGCAGTTACTCTTGCAGGCAATGCACTAGAAGAGGTTGAGGGCTTCACTTGCTTGAACATTGTCATAGAGAAGCAGGGCAGCGCAAATGTTGACGTCAAGGCAAGAATACGAAAAGCAAGGGCTGCCTTCATTCACCTAAAGAAGATCTGGAGCTCCAAGGACCGAATGCTGCAACCAAGATCAGGCTTTTTAACACTAACGTAAAATTGGTTCTTCTGTATGGAGCAGAAACTTGGAGGACAACAGTGACCACCATCAACAAAGTCCAGACCTTCATCAACACCTGCCTGAGGAAAATCCTCCAAATCCACTGGCCAACCACCATCAGTAACAACAACCAGCAGCAGACTTTCCACTCCCTGCTCCTGAAGAAATCATGAAAAGACGCTAGGGCTGGATAGGTCACACCCTCCGCAAGCCCGCATCAAACACCACCAGGCAAGCCCGGACCTGGAACCCTCAAGGGAAAAGGAAAAGAGGAAGGCCAAGAAACACATGGCGCTGAGCACTCAAGTCCGACTGCAAGGCGATATGTAACACCTTAAGTCAGATTCAAAGAAAAGCCCAGGACAGAAGTGGGCTGGAGAGTCCTGGTTGATGGACTATAACCCAGGAGGGGTAGTAAGTATATGGAAGTAAGTAAGTATGGGATATTTAACCCTTTGCAGAACTTTCTGTGCCTACAAATACTCTCTTAGATCGCCCACCTTCCTCCTCGGTTGAAATCAGCAGATTCAAAACTAATTTTCAGATCAAAATATACAGTCCCTGGCATAGGGCGTACCTTTCTACAGAAATGCTTGCAGATCCAGGAACAAATCACCTTGGAAAACAAGCCAAGGAAAATTAAAATCACGATGACTTGCTCATATTCCTTCTGCCAAAATAATTCCTGTCAGAGTAGTCATTTTTAGGTCGAGCATTCGAGACCTCTTGTATATACTTTAGTATATACTTTAGTATACATACTTATATGTGTATGTGTATGTACTTTGTGGGCTCTGGAGATCAGCCCTAGGACTTGTCTGCTTCCGCTTAGGGACTTTTTTTATGTTCAACTGCCTCTATTTAACTGTCTAGATAGAAAACGACCAGCAGAGGTCAGCAAAATACCAGAATTGCTTTCTGCTGAGGGACTTTCTTTTTTAAATTTTTCTGGCAACTGCCTCTATTTAACTTTCTTGATAGAAAACGACCAGCAAAGGTCAGTAAAATACCAGAATCACTTTAACATTCCGAGAGCACCCGTAGACAATAATATTTTTTTCAAATCTTGTATTTTCAGTAATATGACCACCGAAGGCCCTGCTTTCATATTAAAAACAGAGCTTTGGACTATACCATTTCCAGTTGAAAGGCAATATTAGTGGCTGCGTGATAGCCCAGCAGAAGATAATTGGCACTATCTGCATGACACTGAGTGGCCATTCCGAAAGTAGTATCTCTGCAAAGATAAAAAAAAATGTGGTATAGCCTAGAAAACAAGTATGGCTTTTTAAAAGAGAAAAGTCATTGGTTCGTACGTCCTCCTGAGAACCGTGTGCTGGTTTCATTTCGAGTTGCTTGTTATTGTTAATTTGAATTTGTATAGCGCTTAATACCGGAAGGTCTCTAAGCGCTACAAGAAGAGTGGCGTCAGTCCCGGGCGAGGGGAAGGCAGTTAAGCCCAAGCTTCTGTGAAGAGAATGGTTTTCAGTTTTTTTCTGAAAGGAAGAAGGCGGCTTTCTGCGCGGAGCTGGCTAGGCAACTTGTTCCAAAGGGTGGGTAGAAGGATGGAAAAGGCTCGTCCCCCCTTGGTGGCATAGTTGAAGCGTGGGCAATTTAAGAGGCCCATCGTGGATGATCTTAGCGAGCGACATGGGCGTATTTCTCAAGGCGTTGTTTAATATAGGTGGGTGCCTGTCCATGAAAAGCCTTGTGAACAATGCAGAGGCCCTTAAATTTGGCCCTCTGTTTTATGGGCAGCCAGTGAAGACTTTGCAGAAGGGAGGATGCACGCGTATGCCTGGGTACTTTAAAAATTAGCCTTGCCGCGTCATTCATGACTATCTGGAGTTTGCCTACTAAGGAGTCTGGCAGTCCAATGTAGAGCGAGTTGCCATAGTCGAGGCGGGACAGGATAATGGCAGTCACGACTGTTCTCATGGTCGAGAAGGAGAGGATAGGGGAGAGTCTCCTAAGTAGCCTGAGTAGGCCCACACAGGTTCCAAACACAGTGGAAACTTGGTTAGCTAGTGAAAGCTTAGCGTCCACTTTGATTCCCAGACTTTTTACCACTGGGACTGGGGCCGGAGCATCACCCAGCTCCTGGGGCCAGTAGAGGGAATTCCATGGGTTGTCAGCATCGGTCATGGCCAGAACCTCAGTTTTGTCTGGGTTAATCTTTAGGGAATTGGCTGTCATCCGTTTCAGGGCTCTGAGCTCTTCCGTAAACCATGGAGCGCCTTTGCCTTTGTTACCAGTTTTTCTTTTTCTTTCAGGGGCTATTTTATTGATGGCAGAAAGAAGCCGGCTGGAAATAGCTTCGGACCATCCATCAATATCCGCTGTTTCCGGCTTCTTACGAGGGCAGTCTCGGAGGGCGCTTACCAATGTTGGGGCCTCGATTTTTGACCAGCTACGGACATGTTTCCAGTCCGAAGGGGGTCAGGCATTGCGCTTAGTAAGAGGAAGGGTCAGGTTAATACAATAGTGGTCAGACCACGCACATGGGGTGATGTCCTTTAGTGTCATGAGCGGGGTGGTAGACCATACCAGGTCTAGGGTATGTCCAAGCTCATGCGTGGAGGTTGTTACTAGCTGAGTAAGGCCAAGATTAGTGAGCATCTCCTCCAACTGACAGGCCTGTGCCTCTCTGGGTTGTTGGTCCCAGTGGTAGTTAAAGTCTCCTACCACCAGGAGTTGTTGAAAGCGTGAGCGGAGGTTAGCGACACATTCGGTCATGAGGTCTATGAAATGTGGGGGGCATTTAGGTGGGCGATATACAATGGTGATAATTATACTAGATGAATGGTAGCAGACCTTGAAAGTGAGGGTATCTGCCCCTTCTAGGGTTTCTCCAGACACCATTTCAATGGTCAGGTATTTTTTGAACAGGACCGCCACCCCATCTCCCCTTTTTCCCGCTGGCCTGTTATGCCAGAAGGCGTCATAGCTATCGGGTAGTGCAGCCCGTAAGGTGGGGCCAGAGTCATCGTCTAGCCAGGTTTCGGTCAAGGCTAGGATGTCTGGTGCCTCATCTTGTAGGAGCGTGAGGATCTCGATGGCATGTTTCTGTAGTGAGCGTGTATTCAGGACCGAGAGTTTCAGGGTATCAGTGCCGCTAGAGATCGGATGGCCAGGAATGTTAGCCTGATTGGGGCTGGGTGTCTCTCCCCTCTGTGAGATAAGGAGTCCTTCTCTCCTGAGTACACTTGCTGTCTCGGGTTTCAAGGGGCACGGTCTGTGGTTAAGTAATCTAAGTTCATTACTAGTGTAGGCCTGTAAATGGCCAGGGGTCTTGGCCCCTGGACCCGTTTGGGCGCGGACGGGCGCAGATAAACATGCCTTAGGCGCGCCGGCGGCGCGCCCGTTGCGCGCGTCCGCTCCAGCGTGCATTTTATGCCCCCGTGACCCCTGGCTCCTCCCCGCCAATCAGCCCTGCTGTGCAGCAGCTGACACCCTCAGGGTCGCTAGACCAAGTGCGAGCGCGCGGGGGAGGAGAGGCAGGACCGGTCAAGGAGAGGAACAGGTGAGTAGCGCTTCAATTAAAAATGAAGTATTACACTCAAATGTTTAAAAAGCAACAAGGTTAAAAGCGGTAAAAATACAGAGCTCGGAATATCAGCATGCACTGCCTGTGCTAGCGCGTTCTTCTTTGGCTGCGCGTCCGCTCCAACGTGCGTTTTATGCCCCCGTGACCCCTGGCTCCTCCCCGCCAATCAGCCCTGCTGTGCAGCAGCTGACACCCTCAGGGTCGCTAGACCAAGTGCGAGCGCGCGGGGGAGGAGAGGCAGGACCGGTCAAGGAGAGGTACAGGTGAGTAGCTCTTCAATTAAAAATGAAGTATTACACTCAAATGTTTAAAAAGCAACAAGGTTAAAAGCGGTAAAAATACAGAGCTCGGAATATCAGCATGCACTGCCTGTGCTAGCGCGTTCTTCTTTGGCTGCGCATCCGCTCCAGCGTGCGTTTTAATGCCCCCGTGACCCCTGGCTCCTCCCCGCCAATCAGCCCTGCTGTGCAGCAGCTGACACCCTCAGGGTCGCTAGACCAATTGCGAGCGCGCGGGGGAGGAGAGGCAGGACCGGTCAAGGAGAGGAACAGGTGAGTAGCGCTTCAATTAAAAATGAAGTATTACACTCAAATGTTTAAAAAGCAACAAGGTTAAAAGCGGTAAAAATACAGAGCTCGGAATATCAGCATGCACTGCCTGTGCTAGCGCGTTCTTCTTTGGCTGCGCGTCCGCTCCGGCGTGCGTTTTATGCCCCCGTGACCCCTGGCTCCTCCCCGCCAATCAGCCCTGCTGTGCAGCAGCTGACACCCTCAGGGTCGCTAGACCAAGTGCGAGCGTGCGGGGGAGGAGAGGCAGGACCGGTCAAGGAGAGGAACAGGTGAGTAGCACTTCAATTAAAAATGAAGTATTACACTCAAATGTTTAAAAAGCAACAAGATTAAAAGCGGTAAAAATACAGAGCTCGGAATATCAGCATGCACTGCCTGTGCTAGCGCGTTCTTCTTGTTGAGAATTGACTTGAAGAGACGAAGGGAAGTAGCGGCCTCTAAAGTGTGCGAAGCCTGCTCTCGTTCAGACCATGTCTGCTTGAAGAGACACTTCTGCATAGCGCTGAAGTTCGTCTGCATAGCGTCGCAGAGCTGCCTCTGCCTGGTCAAGCACGGTTACAGTTACTCATTTCCGCAGTACAGATAATTGGCATCAAAGCCTGAAAACTGTTTCTGTCTGCACCAGCTGGCAGTTGCATCACAATACGAGATTGGAATGAGACAAGCTGAGTGGGATGGTAACGTGTCTGCTTCCGCTCGAGACACTGAAAGGATGCCATTTTCCTCTTTTTAGTTTTTAACCACTTTGTGGGAAAATAAAAAATAACAAACACGGAGTTCTACTTAGAGGATCATGCGGAGGTGTTTGTCTGTCTGGCATCTATATTACTGTTAATTAAATAGAAAATACCACCGGACTGTGTTCATTTATCGCCTTGTGAAGTATTGTGATCGTGAACGAATTTCTGTGTAGAGAATTGCAGTGCCAAAGTGATGACAATTATGGTGGCACTCTGATACTTCCCCAAAGTGGGTGGGCGTCGATCAGATGGCCATGCGTTTGTTGCTGATGTTTTCAGCTTTTGGTTGTTTTGTTAATTCAGAGAATTTTTGTTGTGCGCCGGTATGAATGATTGTTAGTCTATAGGTGAGAGCGCTAGACATGAGGTGAACATAATAGTGTTTTCAGCGAGATGGCGGTTATGTTAATGAAATTTATAAAGCGCAACTGTTACCCGGAGGTGTCCTGGCGCTAGTTACATCTCCTGTGGCAAAAAAAAGGAAGAAGTTTATTGGGCAAAGAGCCAGGTCTTAAGGCTTTTCCTGATAGCTAGGAGGTTCATGATATTTCTTAATTGAAACGGCAGTTCGTTCCAGGCTTTAGCCGCACCGTATGTAAAACTTCTACCTCCCCATCGAACTTTTTTTATGCGTGGCACTAAGACCAGCCTGGCCCCTAATGAACGGAGTGGTCTTTTCGGTGTATACCAGCAGAAATGCTGTTTTAAAAAGTCAGGTCCTGAACCCTGCAGCGCCTTAAAAACCGGTGACAAGAGTGTACAGTTCATTGTGGCCTTGACCCATGTGTCTTCACTTGAGGCACTTGGCAGTTCATGCAGCTGGCTCTGCGCATGCGTCTCTCAATTAGCACACTGCTAACAATTCTCAGCCATGCTGGATTCCTAGACAGCCATTTTATAGTGGGCCCAAATGTATACTAAAGTAATAACAAACACAAAAGAATATTAATTTATGAAGTAAAGCCCATTATGTTCACCTCCCACCATTCTAATACCCTGTATTAATTATTACCTAGCAAAAGCTATTAATTTAAAGCAGCTTTTCTATTATTTGTGCACCACATGCAAAATGTGCAATGTACAACTTAGCATAAACATGCTCTAGTGCAAATTTTCAAAGCGCAAACAATTAATACATTCTCATAGCAACATGCTCTAATGTTTTAGATAGCTTTTCATGCAAAATGCGTTTGCCCCACATGTACTGTTGGTGCATGGTTGATTAATTAATACACATTATAAGAAGATGTGTTATGAACTGAATATGCATTGTCTAAATATGCAACAAAGCCAAAGTCTCTTGAGACGGGAACAGGGGGTGTAGATTACAAGGAAAAGGAGCTGGGCAAAGCTAAAGAGGCCACAGTGAGCCTTCTAAAGGAAACTGAAATCACGAGTTTTCTACACTGCAAAAACACATGTTAATTCAGCACAATTATGTGCTACTTTAAAAGTAAAAAAAAAACATTCTCTAAATTAAATGTACATTCTATAGTGAAGTTAAATCTTAACTAAACACATTAAAGATCCATGATTAATTAATTAAGCATGGTTTTACATGATTTCATTTGCAGGCCTCTTTCATGTTTTTCACTTTGCACGCACCAAAAGTGCCATTTTAAAATGCAGTCTGTCTGAAACACAAAAATAAAGCAATGCCTGAATCCAGATGAAATCTGAGCTACATCAAAAGCACTACTGCTAACACGGCCAGCACAACTGCAGTTACTCTTGCAGGCAATGCACTAGAAGAGGTTGAGGGCTTCACTTGCTTGAACATTGTCATAGAGAAGCAGGGCAGCGCAAATGCTGACGTCAAGGCAAGAATACGAAAAGCAAGGGCTGCCTTCATTCACCTAAAGAAGATCTGGAGCTCCAAGGACCGAATGCTGCAACCAAGATCAGGCTTTTTAACACTAACGTAAAATTGGTTCTTCTGTATGGAGCAGAAACTTGGAGGACAACAGTGACCACCATCAACAAAGTACAGACCTTCATCAACACCTGCCTGAGGAAAATCCTCCAAATCCACTGGCCAACCACCATCAGTAACAACAACCAGCAGCAGACTTTCCACTCCCTGCTCCTGAAGAAATCATGAAAAGACGCTAGGGCTGGATAGGTCACACCCTCCGCAGGCCCGCATCAAACACCACCAGGCAAGCCCGGACCTGGAACCCTCAAGGGAAAAGGAAAAGAGGAAGGCCAAGAAACACCTGGCGCTGAGGACTCAAGTCTGACTGCAAGGCGATAGGTAACACATTAAGTCAGATTCAAAGAAAAGCCCAGGACAGAAGTGGGCTGGAGAGTCCTGGTTGATGGACTATAACCCAGGAGGGGTAGTAAGTATCTGGAAGTAAGTAAGTATGGGATATTTAACCCTTTGCAGAACTTTCTGTGCCTACAAATACTCTCTTAGATCGCCCACCGTCCTCCTCGGTTGAAATCAGCAGATTCAAAACAAATTTTCAGATCAAAATATACAGTCCCTGGCATAGGGCGTACCTTTCTACAGAAATGCTTGCAGATCCAGGAACAAATCACCATGGAAAACAAGCCAAGGAAAATTAAAATCACGATAACTTGCTCATATTCCTTCTGCCAAAATAATTCCTGTCAGAGTAGTCATTTTTAGGTCGAGCATTCGAGACCTCTTGTATATACTTTAGTATATACTTTAGTATACATTCTTTAGTATATACTTATATGTGTATGTACTTTGTGGGCTCTGGAGATCAGCCCTAGGACTTGTCTGCTTCCGCTTAGGGACTTTTTTTATGTTCAACTGCCTCTATTTAACTGTCTAGATAGAAAACGACCAGCAGAGGTCAGTAAAATACCAGAATTGCTTTCTGCTGAGGGACTTTCTTTTTTTAATTTTTCTGGCAACTGCCTCTATTTAACTTTCTTGATAGAAAACGACCAGCAGAGGTCAGTAAAATACTAGAATCACTTTAGCATTCCGAGAGCACCCGTAGACAATAATATTTTTTTCAAATCTTGTATTTTCAGTAATATGACCACCGAAGGCCCTACTTTCATATTAAAAACAGAGCTTTGGACTATACCATTTCCAGTTGAAAGGCAATATTAGTGGCTGCGTGATAGCCCAGCAGAAGATAATTGGCACTATCTGCATGACACTGAGTGGCCATTCCGAAAGTAGTATCTCTGCAAAGATAAAAAAAAAAATGTGGTATAGCCTAGAAAACAAGTATGGCTTTTTAAAAGAGAAAAGTCATTGGTTCGTACAGACCTCCTGAGAACCGTGTGCTGGTTTCATTTCGAGTTGCTTGTTGAGAATTGACTTGAAGAGACGAAGGGAAGTAGCGGCCTCTAAAGTGTGCGAAGCCTGCTCTCGTTCAGACCATGTCTGCTTGAAGAGACACTTCTGCATAGCGCTGAAGTGCGTCTGCATAGCGTCGCCGGCTGCCTCTGCCTGGTCAAGCACGGTTACAGTTACTCATTTCCGCAGTACATATAATTGGCATCAAAGCCTGAAAACTGTTTCTGTCTGCACCAGCTGGTGGTTGCATCACAATACGAGATTGGAATGAGACAAGCTGAGTGGGATGGTAACGTGTCTGCTTCCGCTCGAGACACTGAAAGGATGCCATTTTCCTCTTTTTAGTTTTTAACCACTTTGTGGGAAAATAAAAAATAACAAACACGGAGTTCTACTTAGAGGATCATGTGGAGGTGTTTGTCTGTCTGGCATCTATATTACTGTTAATTAAATAGAAAATACCACCGGACTGTGTTCATTTATCGCCTTGTGAAGTATTGTGATCGTGAACGAATTTCTGTGTAGAGAATTGCAGTGCCAAAGTGATGACAATTATGGTGGCACTCTGATACTTCCCCAAAGTGGGTGCGCGTCGATCAGATGGCCATGCGTTTGTTGCTGATGTTTTCAGCTTTTGGTTGTTTTGTTAATTCAGAGAATTTTTGTTGTGCGCCGATATGAATGATTGTTAGTCTATAGGTGAGAGCGCTAGACACGAGGTGAACATAATAGCGTTTTCAGCGAGATGGCGGTTATGTTAATGAAATTTATACAGCGCAACTGTTACCCGGAGGTGTCCTGGCTCTAGTTACATCTCCTGTGGCAAAAAAAAGGAAGAAGTTTATTGGGCAAAGAGCCAGGTCTTAAGGCTTTTCCTGATTGCTAGGAGGTTCATGATATTTCTTAGTGAAACGGCAGTTCGTTCCAGGCTTTAGCCGCACCGTATGTAAAACTTCTGCCTCCCCATCGAACTTTTTTTATGCGTGGCACTAAGACCAGCCTGGCCCCTAATGAACGGAGTGGTCTTTTCGGTGTATACCAGCAGAAATGCTGTTTTAAAAAGTCAGGTCCTGAACCCTGCAGCGCCTTAAAAACCAAACATAGGGCTTTGAAGCGAACTCGGTTCCTTACTGGAAACCAGTGCAGTTTATTTATTTCCTTAGCAATAGGCGCAAACCGAGGTGTGCCCAAAAGCAGTCTGGCTGCTGCATTCTGCAGTATTTGAAGTTTATTCAGGAGCCTTTGTTGACCATTGAGGTACAGACTGTTACAGTAGTCCAATCTCGACATTATGAGAGTCGCGACTACTGTTTGTCGGCTGCTCAAGGGCAGGAACGGCAATATTTTCCTAATTGTTTTGATTACATAAAAGGTTTTAGACTCCACTGAATTAACCTGATGACTAAAGGTAAGACTATCGTCCATTATCACACCCATGTTTTTCACCTTATTAGTGGGCGAGGGGAGAGAGCCCATCGAATCTGGCCACCAATTTGGAGTCCAGAAGTTAATATTGTTGCCAAACAATATAACCTCAGTTTTACCAGTGTTGAGTTTTAAGCAGTTCTCTGCCATCCAACTCCCCACTGATAACAAACAGTCTTGGAATCGATTGTCTAAACCTGCCTCTTCACCAGTTAGCAGAGACACCACAATTTGGATGTCATCCGCATATGAGGTGGGGCCAAATCCAAATGCCCTAACAATAGGCGCCAGGGAGGAAACGTACATATTAAAAAGCGTGGGGCTGAGGGAAGATCCCTGTGGAACCCCACAGGGCAGTGCAAAAGGTTTTGACTGATAGTCTCCAAGTGCAACAATTTGTCTTCTGCCTGATAAAAAGGATCTTAAAAGGTCCCAGGCTTTCCCAAGGCCCCGCATGCCTTTAGACGGTCCATCAAAATGTCATGATGGACCGTATCAAAGGTAGCGGACAGATCCAGCAAAACCAGGGCTGCCTTGCCCCCTCGATCCACAGCTCCCCTAATCTCCTCTGTGGCCTTGATAAGGGCAGTCTCGTTACTATGGCCTACTCTAAAGCCATATTGGGAAGAATCCAAAGCTTGTGTCTCTGTTAGAAAGGCGCTAAGTTGTGTATTCATATTTTTTTCTATCAGTTTCGCTGGGACCGGAAGCCTAGAAATGGATTGTTTGGATCCTTAGGGTCCAGACTGGGTTTTTTTAATAGGGGCAAGATAGAGGCTAGTTTCCAACATGTAGGAAACTGCCCAGTTACAAACATGGCATTAAAAATTGGTAATAGCATTGGCGCAATCGGGACCGGAGCCAATTTGGCCACTGCAACTGGACATGGGTCATAAGGCGACCCTGAGTTTGCTGCCATGAGGAGCTCTTGAATGTCTTCAAGGTACACTGGTGAAAAATTCTCAAAAGTGGCAGTGGGAACTGTTGTTGACTTTGGTTCCTCCCCAGTTGCATATATTCCCCAGGTGCTCGACCCGCTAAAAGCGCAAAAGATGGACTCAACTTTGGTCAGGAAAAACTTGGCGATGTCTTCGCAAAGTTCCTGACTAGGCTGAACTCTGGCTGGACTCGGAGAAGCCAGATTAGAAACAGTTCTGAATAGTACTTTTGCTGAATTCTTTGCTAAATCAATGGTGGTTGCAAAATACTTTTGTTTGGCAGAAAAAATGAGTTGTTTGTAATTTTGCAGACTGAGCTTATACAGTGTTTTCTCAGTTTCTCTATAGCCCATCCTCCAGTTTTGCTCCAGCCGTTTACACACGAGCTTTTCCTTTCTCAAATCCTCCGTAAACCATGGCGCAGTGGGTTGCGATCTTTTGGGGCGGAGAGTCTTAACTGGAGCTAATGACTCGCAGGCTTGTTCCAGTCAATTTGTATAAACCATAGAGGCTTCATCCACTCCCACTGGCAGTTGACCTGCCGTGGCAATTAGAAGCTCCTGCAAGGCTGTACCTTCTATTTTGTTCCATGTTCTAGTGGCTATAGGACCTTTAGGGCACTGCCCCCTCATGCGCAGCCCCATCAGTGTCAACTCGAATCGGATGGCGGCATGATCCGACCAAACGAGTGGCAGTAGTCCCATAAACTTGAGACCTGGGTTGTTGAAACGGTGTTGTTTAATCGAGGTTTGGGTATGGATAAAGAATAAGGTATTTATTCTTTGATGCCGGAGATACCTGTGGGTGGATTGAGTGAAGGGTTGTGGGATTCCCTTTACCTTTCATTTCTGTACAAGACGTCCATGGATGGTTGAGTGAAGGGTTGGGAGGTGCCCTCTTCCTTTAATTGTTGTACCAGACTTCCTTGAATGGGTTGAGTGAAGGCTTGCGAGACGCCCGGCACCTTTGTTTAATACAAGAAACAACCTATGATGGTTGTAGAGACACTCATTCCTTTCTTTTTCTGCAGGTGACACCCATGGCTGGGTTACATGAAGGGTTGCAAGGCATCTTGTTCCTTTGTCTGCAGAGTGAGACACCCACTGTTGGGTTGAGTTAAGGGTTGTGAGACACTTTTTGCTGAACGACACACAAATGGATGAAATCAGTAAAGGCTTGTGAGGCACTCTGTTTCTATATTTGCTTCATAAGATATGCTTTAATGGGCTAGGTGTTGCAAGATACCCAAGCGTATTCACACTAGTACCTTTTTTTAAAGCTAGGGTATGTGTTGTTTATTGTGACTGTGTGACTTATCTTTTTCTTAATGTTAGATTCCTCTTGTTAATAATGTTTTGAATGATTGGTGTTAGCTGTGGCAGTGGTTACATTTGGTGGATGGCAGTGTGCCCTTAATGAGTGATAAATTGTTGTGGCCAAGGTGGATGTTATGTGGATTGGTGAACGTGATCTTGGTGTGACTATCAGCCTTAGTGATGACGCTTCCTTGGTATGTGTATGCATGATATGAGTGCAGAACTGTGGGGAGTTACTCCAGTTGCGTTGAGAGATGTGGCAGTGAAAACCTTGCTTCTGGTTGAGTGTCCATATCACATCATATTATACTTCTTCCCACCTAGGAGTGCTTGATTAATGAAGTATCCTAAATAAACCGCATGGGTCCTGCATCATTACTACGGGCACAGTCAGCATTTTTACCATCTGGTTTCTAACTATTACTTTAGAAGCTACAGCTCAAGTCTTAGTACACAAGTAACTAAGAGTGAGATAGAGAGAAGCCACCAGCACAGAATGAACATGCTCCTAAAATTTCTCAGATTTTTACATTATGTTTTTCCATAGAAACCTAAAATATCTGTATTTTAGTTTAGCCTAAAACATTCAAATGAGGTATAGAATCAATATATTCATGGAACCATAGATTGCAACAAAATGGTAGACTTTAGGGGGACCATTTCTAATCTAGATCTCTTTATTCAGTCTCAGGATGGACTGAGAGTGTTGATAAAATGCCTCTCTGTGGTGGAGTTGCTCCAAGGCTTTGAAACCGATAGATATGCTTGTTTGTGGACCACTTCAAAGCTTTTTCTCTGCCAGTCTCCTTAATTTGGATAAATTCAGAGACCGTGCCAGAAGGAATTCCAGTGGCCCAAGACACTTCTTGAACAGAGGTAATCGTCATGTACCCCATTCACCATCCACTTAATCTGCCCAACTCAACCAAACACAACGCTGAGACATTACTAGAATGATCGCAACTGCACACCCTGTCCAATATTATTCAGTCCAAGTGTGAGAAAGTGGTTTGGGATGTCCAAGGGCAGTCAGAGGTTACTGGGATCCAAGTTCATCAATAGGGGGCCTTTCATCTGTGGTGTTTTGGGACCGCTGCACTACAGACCATTATACTGAGGACCAGTTTTCATCACTTGACTGTCAGGTCAGTTGAGGCAGAGCAGTCCAAGGCAAAGTCAGAGAGGTTTTGTGGACTAGAAATTCAGAACTCAGCAATACACACCAACTACACTCAGTAAATCATTGTGAAGTCAGTGCTTTTACTTTTAAAGGAAAGGAAACTTTAAAATACTCACAGCTAAATACTACTCACAAAATCAAAAAATATACTTAATAAATGGAAGATAAATCAATACACGTAACCTCCTAAGGGGCCTCTCAAGAATTGAAAATCTCCAAAGCCCTCCGATGAAACCTTGAGGTTTGAGCCCACATGACTGACCATTTGCTCCCTTCTAGAATCCAAAATTGTTTCAGACAATCAAATATCGACCACCCAAAACTGAACTTGGTTTCCAAACCACAAAAAGATACTGATTTTACACTGCCAAAGAAGCTGTTTAAAGTCAGTGTTCCAGTATTCCAGTAAATAGGGTCACATAAATCTGGCTGTCAGTAAAAGGGGCTGTGGATACTGTAGAGACACCAGTAACAGAACTTACTGATCTCCAAAGTCAGTGTTCATGCTAGGGAACGTCTAGTGCTATGACTGGATGTATCACCCATGGTACATCACATATGGTTGCCAAATATATGACATTTTGGCTTGAAATTCAGTCTTTTTGCAGCCTCAGGCCCTACGAATCAGAGGTTCACAGCGTCTGCAACTGATGACAAATATTTTAATGGTTACTTAACCATTTTTGCAACCCGGAAATGCCTTTCTAACTTACAAAAGTGGTTTTGAGACTGACTCCAAATTGAATTTAATTGGGGACATAAAAGCTGTGCTCCCCCCTGTAAGAATTTGGGTTATTAGTTAAGGGGAGTGGAAGTCCCACTCAGGCAAAAACCTCAGTCTTTGTCAAGGTGAACTACAGAAGTCACTAAATTACCTTTTCTCTAACTCTGTTAGCTTGGCCCACAAGTAATTAGGCTTAACTCAGACGCAATATGCAAAGTATATATGCAGCACACAAACAGTAATAAAGTGTTATGTTATGTTATTTACATTTTTAAAGCGCAACGGTTACCCGGGGGTGTCCTGGCGCTGATAGCTGACTCTTCTGAGATCGAGATTTCTGGGGAAATTGTCAGTGGGAGATTCTATAGGTTAAAAAGCCAAGTTTTCAGTTATTTTCTGAATACGAGGAGATCAGTGGAGTTCCTCAGATTCCAAGGGAGGTCATTCCTGGCCTTGGCCGCACAGGTGATGAAACTTCTTCCCCCCCACGTAGCTTTCTTAGTGGGTGGTATGCTCACTAGTTTGGCTCCTAGTGAGCATAGAGTTCTTTTGGGAGTGTACCATTGAAGCCGTCAGTTCAAGTATTCCTGACCCAGGCCATGTAGCACCTTGAAAACTGCGCATAAAGATTTGAAACGCACCTGTTTCCTGATAGGCAGCCAGTGTAGTCTTTTGATTTCCTTGGCGACCGATAACAAATTTGAAAGTACCTGTCACAAGTCTTGCTGTCGCGTTTTGCAGGATCTGCAGTTTATTTAGGTGCCGCTCTTGAATATTCAAGTAGAGCCCGTTGCAGTAGTCCAGCCGAGATAAAATGAGGGATGAAACGACAGTTGGTATACTGTCTTCCGGCAGGAATGGTTTAATCTTTTTAATCAGTTTAAGAGAATGAAAAGTGACTGAGGCCGTGGCATTTATCTGATCCCCGAAGTTCAGTCTATCATCCACTATAACACCCAGATTTTTAGCCTTCCGCGTGGGTTTAGGGAGGGTACCCATTTCTACCGGCCACCAGTCAAAGGTCCAGAAATTGGCCTTATTTCCGAACATGAGGATCTCAGTTTTGCCTGAGTTTAGTTTCAGGCAATTCTGTGTCATCCAGGTTTTAACTGTTTCCATGCAGTCATGAAACTTCTTGCTCATCCCTGATTCTTGTCCTGGTAGCAGTGACACAACAATTTGTGTGTCGTCTGCATATGAGGTAAGACTCAAGCCAAAGGATCTTATCAGGGGGGCCAAGGGCGCCACATATACATTAAAAAGGGTAGGGCTGAGGGATGATCCCTGCAGTACTCCACATGGCAGAGAAAAAGGTTTGGAGTCAAATTTCCCTAGGGACACTATTTGTGCTCTGTCAGTTAGAAAGGATTTTAGTAACTTCCATGCCTTGCCCTGGACTCCACACTCCGACAAACGATCCATCAGGAGATCATGGTGGACCGTGTCGAAGGCCGCAGAGAGATCCAGCATGATAAGTGCAGCCTCGTCTACCTGATCCAGGGCTTCCCTGATTTCTTCCGTGGATTTTATGAGGGCAGACTCAGTACTGTGCCCTTCTCTAAACCCATATTGATTGGGATCCAACAGCTGATTCTCATAAAGAAAGGCACTCAGCTGGGAGTTCATTACTTGCTCAACCACCTTCGCCGGCAGTGGAAGGCGAGAGATTGGCCTAAAATTATTCGGGTCCCTAGGATCCAGGTTGTGTTTTTTCAATAATGGAAGTATTGAGGCTACCTTCCAAGTATAAACTGAGAACAGAACACAAGAAAAATCCAAACCAATTTAGAAGAATAGAGATTTTGTAATAAAAAAATCACACCAAAGCAAATTAAGTCCAATCAATAGAACCAGAGTTATACATTTTAAAGTTTTTGTGCAAAATAGCACCTAATAGCTCTAAGCGCCAACCTCGGATATCTGGTCGCGCAAGACTGGGGCAAAGTCAAATTTAAGTCGACCGCGATGGAGCGCCGGTCGAATACACAAGGTGGGTTGGGCCCGATCTCGGCTTACCTTCGGGCTTGGAAGACATTTTGAAAAAAAGTTCCTGAGAAAGTCAAGCTCAGTGGGGCAAGGCAGCAGGCGGTGTCTGAGGAGGAGACATTGTAGTCGGGGAGCTGCTGGACGGAGATGCCGTAAAGATTTCTACCTTTGGACTTTTTCAGTTTTTTGGAAGTCAAAAATCTCCAATGGAACAAAGCTGCAGGCTGTAGCCGATGAGGGCTCCATGCGGCTGGATACCTTCACCGAGAGGTCCCACTGAACAGGATTTGCTGCTACGGAGAAGAACATAGCGGAAGCTGCAATGAAGTCAGGCCAACTGGCGATGCACCTTAGGCGTATTGACTGGTAGATAGGTCTTGGTCTCCTGTCGGTTCTCAGGCGGCTACTTTTTGATGATTTTGTTTCAAAGTCCCAACTTTGAGGGTTAGGCAGGAGCAGCGCCTCTAAAACCACTTCTTAGGACCCATTCCCTGACCAGCACCACTTGTGGTGGTTAGGACTCACTCCAGTAGATGCCAGGTACAGTGTTCTGGAGCGTGTTATGTCCCTGTAGCTCACACTGGAGGCCAGCCAATTAGCCCTTGGAGTAACTCTGGCAGTTCTGGGTACAAGCAGCAAGGCAGGCCTCAAGCAGCAGGGCAGTCCTCTGGGAGTCCTGGCAGTCCTTCTGAAGTCTTCCACAGGTCCAGTAGTGTACTGAAGAAGTGTTCTGATGGTCCAGTATTTATACCTGGTGCTAGCCTTTTAAGTGGGGGAATCTTTTAGGCTACCCCCACTTCTGGTTCTGGAAGGTTCTTCCCTTCCCCTGACAAGTCTTCAAGAAGTCTGGGATGACAAAAGACTAGTGTCAGGGTTCATTTGTGTGTATCTTGGAGACAGCCCTTTGAAACATAAGTGGGGCAGGGAACAGCTCCGCCCCCAGCAATCCAGGCAGGATAGTCCATCCTGCCAACTTCCAGTCCTATTTGTCTCACTGTTTGGGAGGAATACACAGAGTCCAAAAGCTAAGCCATTCACAGTTTAATGGCCCAGGACACTGGCAGAGGCCCAAACCTCCTTAGGGCAGAAAAATGCCAACTTTCTAAAAGTAGTGCACAACAGTATACCTGGCTACTCCTTGATTTAACTGCTTCCCAGTTGAAGCAAAAGATCACTGGAAACAATCCAACTAGATCTGGTTATTTATTTAACCTTTTAACATCTCATTTTATAAATCTTTTTCTTTTTTTCAGATAGTCTGGTAGGAGACATTCACTTGTTGATTCAAAAAAGTGAATATACAATACAAATACAAACAACATGTATATACATTTAACATTCCTACATGTGAAACAAAACAGTTTTCTATACACCAATCTAAATTCACGAAGAGGGCAAACCCTTCAAATTACATTCCTTTCATCATAGAAGGAGGATGCCCGACATTAGGAACATTACTGATAACAGCCGGGATTAAAATGACTTTATGATTCCCCCTGACTGTGAACAGCCACCATATGGCTCTTCTTCAATGTAATTCCAAACTGCCGACGCGTTTCGAGACCCTTGTCAACTCCAGGGGCTCTCATCAGGGCTTCGTATTTGAATGGGATGGTGTAATCTGATGGATGTCGCTTTTTACCATCAGTGAAGTCCCTTATGAACCATGTGGGGAGTATTTGATTCAAAAGCTTTTTGGGGTGCAGGAGCTGTGTATCAATGGTTTATAAAGCTGATGCTTGACTCCTCTCCTTTTTGTCCATGGAATCCTTAAAACGATATTTAGCTCTCGACGTGAATCTGTGGTGGTATAAAAGTCGTCCTTTAAATATGGATACACATGTTCAATATTGAAGGACTTTCTATCTCTCTCGAATTTCGAGGTTTTGAAATTGATCGTATTATCCTTGAATGTTGCGATCTCTTTGTCAATCTTTTCAAGAAGTGACTTAGCTTCAGTGACCGTGAGGTTGTCTTTAATAGCTTGGATCAGTTCTTCCAATTAATCAGCTTCCTTTTTACATAACCTTTGTGCCGTTTCGATCGTGTGCACCATTAACTTTCTAAAAGTGGCATTTTTAGAAAAGTGACTTAAAATCCGACTTTACCATTAAAGAAGATTTTAAATTACAATTCATTTGAGTCTAAAATTACATTTCTGCCTTCCGTCAATCAAAAGTTATCACTTATTAAACGCAATAAGTTAATCCAATGTTATCCTATGTGAGAGGGTCTTACAGTAGCTAAAAACAACTTCAGGAGTTTTTCACTACCAGGATCTGTAAAAGTTAAAAACACATGTCCTAATTTTTAAATACAGTGCACCCTGCTCAATAGGCTTTTTAGGGCCTACCTTAGAGGTGACATATGTATTCAAAAGGAAGGTGTAGGCCTGGCAAAAGGTTTATTTTGCCAGGTCAAATTGGCAGTTTAAAACTGCAGTACAGACTGCAGCGGCAAGCCAGAGACATTTTAAAGTGCTACTGTAGTGGGTGGCACAATGCGTGCTGCAGGCCCAGTACTAGTGTTTAATTTACAGACCCTGGATACATGTAGTACCATATAATAGGGATTTGTAAGTAAATTAAATGTGCCAATCAGGTTTAAGCCAATTTTAACATATTTTAGGGAGAGAGCACAAGTACTTTATCACTGGTTAGCATTTATAAAGTGCACAGAGTTTTTAGGCCAACAAAAACGAATTTAAAAAAAAACTGGAGGGGGCAGGCAAAAGGTTTGTCGGAAGATCACACTAAGGATGTCAGGTCTAACACTCTCCTTATAGCGATTCACAATAATTTGTGACTTCAGTTACGTGCGCAAACTATTGATCAGAATTAGACTCCTTAGTTGGGGTGGCATCAGATTCATAAAGTAGAAGCTGTTGACATTGAAAGCCATGCCGGGCGGCTCCAACACTGGTCTATGCTCACCCACGATGCCTTCCCAACCAAGAAACATTTGTTTTTTTTAAATCAGATCTGTCCCTTAAAAGGACACGGGCATCTTTAAAATATTTAGCTTTTGGGAAAAAGAAGTCAGGGATAGGGGCCTTCTGTCCCTTGTAGATCCCCGCCTGTGTTCGAAGCCAATCACAGGGAGTTAAAAATAGTAGTAAGCACAACAAGATGATCGATGGAGTGCTGAAACTTTTCAAACTCTCACCCCCCAGTCCGGAGATCTAGGTTAAATCCATCGTTCTTTTGCTCACCATGCCACCTGAGTTTGCACCCAGCCATATGCAAATCATTCTCGACCCTGCTCTCCATGGGAACAGTCCAGCCCGAACTGCCAGGCCAGGTCCTCCCTGGACCAGAAACAAGCATCCTGGGACCGGTTTCAGGGTATCACCCCTTATCATCCAGGCTAGCTTGGATCCCGTGGCACAGCGAGCGAGGGACCCATGTCTGAGCATACCCTTGGCCACTTAGGGCGAACATAGCAAACACAACAAGATGATTGACGGAGTGCTGAAACTTTTCAAACACTCACCCCCAGTCTGGCTGGGTCCAAACTGGACTGGCATGCTGAGCAAAAAAACAATGGATTTAGGCCCAAATCTCTGATTTGAGGGTGAATGTTTGACAGTGTTCAGCATTCTGTCCATCACCTTTTTGTGTTGTTATAGTTAAAAATAGTAGCCTGCATACATAATATTTATTAGGCAGGTCGTTGTGCGACAATCTACAAATGGGAATTTTGTGATGCACTCTATTAGTACATAGGTGGCTTCGCACAATAACAGGCAGGTAGCAAAAAGTGTGTAATTTGCACCCACAGTTTGAGACCTGCCTGTACATACATCTGGGACTGTATCCCTTATAGGGCTGGCTGCAGCTAATATTTCATAGAAAAGGGGGCATCCACAAGACCTGTAGCCCCCACTGCACACTAGGACTATGACTTGCAAATTTAAGGTTAGTGTTCTTGCATACCTTTAAGTCGCAATGTCTCTGTTTAGAGGTTGTTCAAATGGTTCAGGGATAAGGCTTACAAGTCTCACTAAGAAGCCCCTTCATGTCCTTCCTGGTTTGGAGACCACTACTTCAGGGCCTCATGCCCTCTTAGTGAAACAACAGTAGACACATGGATCAACAATGCACTTGCAGATGGGCTGAGCAGTAGTGGAAAGCACAGCGCCAACCAGAACGTTGAATTGAGGGGAAGAATGTCACAGCTGTTCGCACATTGCAGTGACCTTTGTCCATACGTACTGGCTTTTGATATGCAGTCTAAGTTGGCCTTAACCAGGCATACACATTTACAGAAAAGAAACCTCAGCAAAGTTTTATGAGGCTTGTCCCAACAAGATCACTATATCTCCAGTTTAATTTCCTGTAAACGCTGCTTGGGAGGAAGGACAAATGTTGTTTTTTGTTTCTGCGTGTGCAGTTCATGAAAGGAATTCTCGTCTGATGAGGCAGCCCAGAAGGAAAGCCCAAGTGCTGTGTTTAGGACCAGAAAGGTTGGGTGACTCCTTTCAAGCACAAAAACGACCTGGCCTACTTAATGGGTGTGGTTGGTTCCACCTGGAAAACCTTGAAGTGTGCAGTGCCATTGCCCTTCCTAGTCAACTTGATGATGATAAGCTAAAGGTATCAGCTTAATTATGAAAGACCAAGGCATCCTAACCACTTTGTTTTTATATTCCTTTGATAAGTGGATTTAAAAAAGTATTTTGTATCCTCTGATACTATTAGGATTCAGAAACTTTATATTGTAAATTAAAACTTGTATTTATGAATTTTGTACATGAGAGGGCGAGAATACTTAAGTCAGGGACTGGCATCACTACATTTGAATAGAGATGGCTGTATGGCTGAGTGAAGGTGCGAAGTCTGAAAGCTCAGAAGCCTGTGGAATTTTCGGAAAAGGTTCACAAGGCTTACTAAACACAAAGCTGATGTCTTTTTTATAACAAACCGAAAATATCAAAATGGAGCCCTCCTCTGTAGCAACAGCTTGGGTACCTCGACTAATCAGATAGCAGGGTTAGGAAATGCAGAATTCACTCAAAGATGGTGTGTCACTCTCTATACATTAAGTCTAGCCCTAATACCTCTACAATGTATGGAAATAGGGACCACGCCACTTGATTCGTATGGGGGCTGGGGGCAGTGCTGCCTCTTTGTGAATGCTATTGGGTTCTATCACCTTTCTGATTGCTAGAGGCAGACAAACAACTTGATGAGGGAAGGTAAGTGGAACTGGTTTGGATATTGACTATCTCTCACTATACCAGTGGTTGAGCGCTTCACTCTTTTCTGTGGTTAGTCAGAGGTAGGTACTAGCTCTAACTATACTAGGACCAGAATTCGCCTGAACCCTGGACGAGAGGAGATTTAATTAGTATATACTCAGTAACTCGGGTTAAAGACTTTAATGTGGTGGCACCATTTTGTTACGTATCTTAGGGATATACCCTAAGTCTACAAGTTTAGACCCCCTAGCCCTATAACACAAGGACTGAGTTTAATGTTCAATGCATGAGGAA
Organism: Calotriton arnoldi; assembly: GCA_963921515.1. Taxonomy (NCBI): domain Eukaryota; kingdom Metazoa; phylum Chordata; class Amphibia; order Caudata; family Salamandridae; genus Calotriton; species Calotriton arnoldi. The sequence goes on from CAWUFW010014587.1 coordinate 252,855, forward strand.
GGTCCATGTGGTTTACTGCAGACCTGCTTTCTGGTAAACTAAACAGTCCCTCTCCCAAGGACACAGTGTCATTCAGGAAGCCCACCTGTCATACTTAGAATGTCACACTCAAGCATCTGTACAAATAATGACACTATGAATGTTTGAAAACATTTGTTGTAGTATTCCATGACTTCGTTCATGGGCTGTGACCACGAAACATATGAAGCAGATTGCTATTATTAAGGTTACTATGAAAATGAACATGATGAACATTTCTATTATGGTTCTCAGCACTAGGTTTCCTAATTCCTAAACCCACTCATATCCCTGCTCTGAGAGCCTGAATAATAAACTAACATTGTGTGCAGGGGAGGTGTTGTACTTGTTGCTTTGCATACCTGCACACAGAGTGCCTCTGTGTTATTAGGCTTCAGCCGGCAGGGCAAGGAGGAGGGGGCCTTCTGAAAGCAGTTAGCTAAACTCGGTTTAAGCTGCATATGCCCAACATTGGTCAAAAAATGACAGCAGCTGGTAGACTGGATTCTGATTTCATCCTGGACAGTTCATGTGCGAAAACCTCTCTAATCTGAATCATCAAATCTCAGTGTATATATAATAAACTGACCATTGCATAATCTAACTGATTGAGTGACAAGCAAGGCAGAAACTCAGTGGAAAAATCCAGCCAGAACCAGTATTCTTTACATGCTTCACCTCTGTGCACAAATCATCGTTATATCTTATATGTGTTGCAGACCAACCTTGAGATGTAGTGGTTTAGGAAATATTGGCAAGATTCATGTCTCTTATTCTGCTGTTAAACTGTCGAGAAAACATTGTTGTTCAAGCTGAATGTGCCTTTGTGTCATGAAACTATGTAAACAGCTCATTTAAAGCTGATAAAGGAGAATAACTAAAGTCACTCTGTACATTTAAAAATATAGTGTGGTTCAGGAATCGTTATCAGTTTGATTCGCCCACTTACTTACATGTTGGGAACCCAAAGAGTGACGTAGATCAGAGCAAGTCAAGTTGCGCTTTGCGTGATAGGGAGAGAGCAGAACAGTGCTATATCTACTAAGATGTGTCACTGGTCTGCTCTCTCTCTACAATGGTGCACTTTTTGCCGCCATGCGCCAACACAGACACCCTTGTGCCATAGAGCAAGGGTGTCTGCTTTGTGTGAAACATAGGTTTTGTGCTGGAAGGGATCCCCTTCCAATACAAGACTATGCTTTAAGGCATTTCCCACTTTGTATGTGTATTGTGCAATGCAGCACACAGGCAAAGTGAGAAAAGTAAGGAGAAATCAAAACATATCTCCTCGTTATGCCTGCTTCCAAGCGGCGCAGGATTATGGTGCAAATCCCTTTCAGCAAATCTTTTTAGATAGAGATCTGTGTAAAAATCCATGGGTGGTTGCATGGGAACGCCTATGCACCACTGATGGAACGCCCCCTTGACGCAAAGTAACGCAATTTTGCATTTTTTTGGGGTTACAATCCAGTGTTGTGTTTGTAGATAAGGGCCCGGGTTTCTTTGTCTCCGCACCATCTAAAGCTGTTTCTGACAAGTTAGAGTAAAGGCATCAGGGAAACTTCTGCCTCCCAGCCTGCGTGTGGCTCAGATCAACCCTCAGGCTGGCCCATCCAACCCTTCAGTCCCCAAGTGTTCTCCCTTGCCTCTAAGAGGACTTTTTCCACGAGGAAGATAAAATCCTCTGCCAACCCCTGCCAGGACTGCAGGGCAAGAGCCCTGTTCCAGGGGACACAGCTGCTAGCCAGTTCCATGCTGTCACTTACTGGCAGCCTCTCAGTTAATCATTGTTCAGCTTCACCATCCATCATTCTTGGTTCTGCCACTACTCAGCCTGTAAATACACCCTTGACCCTCTGAGCACACCACTCGTTCACCCTCTGATGGGTTCACTGATGTAACATTCACAACATACCTTGGCAGAAAACGTGATGGCCAGTCACTTTCACAAACCTTTCTTGTTGAAGTGGTCCCTGCATTTTAATTTGAATAAGAATCACTAGTCTAAAAGTTATGAACTTAGTCACTTAAATCAAAGAGGTTTATATCAGAAGTAGTTATTGGTTGACCCTTGATATATCTCTTGTCTGGTATCATCTGTTTGCATTAGTTGAAAATGGCAACTGAGGAGAAATAGCATTTCTCTCTGCTGCAACTTAAAAGAAGCACACTGGTGTTTAGGAGCAGTCATGTAACAGGCACATTACATTTGCCCACTTTATATCAAAAATAAAGAGTGTAGGTACACAGCTTTTTTCTTCACTTATAGTGGGCCTCACTATTATTAGCAGTGGTCTGTGGAGATGAAATAATGGTTTACCATTTAAACAGGGGCACAGGAGTACTAATGCTGGTGTAATGACTTCAGGTTTCAGTGGAGTTTAAAACTAAGGGTATAGGAATGGCAGCTTCTGTTTGTGTCTTAGAGAGAAACAGGTGAGTTTCCTTACAAAGATGTCATTCTTTTACCTTTAAACAAAAGTTACACAGCTGTAGGCTGCAGTTCAGCTAAGCCCGTCAAACCTAAAGTCTAAGGAGAATCCAGAGAAAGCAAAACATCTGAGGATACGCAGAAATAAAACGGGACTCCCTAAAATGGGAATCTGATGGTTATCATTCCAACTAAGTCTGGCACCTTATTGTGAAGGAGTTAGTCTAGGGGTCTCCAACCTTTTCTGTACTGAGCGCTATTTATGTTCAATGAAACGCATGAAGAGCTACTAAAATTATTAATGTTGTATAATCTCAATTTTGTAATACGTATATTGATGCAAACGCTTTCTAATTTAATAAGCTGGGCTGCACATAGGTGAGCTACTCAGAGGTAGCTGGTTGCTCATTCTGTTAAAAGCAGTATTGATTTTTGTAAAAACATTCATTGTTCAGATCATCCAAAAAGTGGTATTGCTCAAATGTTTCCTGTTTTAATTGTTGACATTTTTGTTTATAGGTCGGGCTCATATCAGGAACTGTCTTCATGCTCGTCGGGCTAACAGTACTGGCTGTGGGATTTCTCGTACCGTCTAAAATCGAGGCATTTGGCGAAGAAGATTTCGTTGTCGTGGATAGCCATGCGGTTCAATTCAACAGCGCACTTGACATCTGTAAGTTGGTGGGAGCAATCCTGTTCTGCATCGGTGGAACTGCCATGGCAGCATGCCTGCTAATGTCGACCTTCGCCAAAAGCTACTCCAAGGAAGAGAAGTACCTTCAGCAACGGTTTAAAGAGAGAATAGCAGACATGAAAGCTCATGCACAGCCAGTGACAAAGTCTCCAGCCCCGGGAGAGTCAAAGATCCCCGTCACCTTGTCTAAAGTTCAAAATGTCCAACCTTCCTCTGAAACCTGACCTTTCCTCTGATTTAAAGTAATTGTGGTTTTCTTTAAAAGATCAGCCCCTTTGGTTATATCACAGTAATATTTTGCAGTGCAAGTATCGCTGCCTGTAAGCAAGCAGACATCTTCATGTGGTTTGCAGAGCTGTTCGTTTGCGGGATACCAGAGAAGGGCGTTTAGTTGGTTCTGACAGAGTTCCTATTGAGTGCTGGTTGTCAGGGAAGTCTCTCCAGACAACTTTATTGACTGTCCTACAGGCTTTTCAGTTTCAGTGGTAGGTCAAACAATTGGGCACCTCTTCTAGTGATCATTCTCAATGTAAAATTGTTAATGATTTTCTCTGTTTTGTTTCCTGTGGTTGTGTGAAGAAAAACATGTATGCTGACCTGAAATTGTGTGTTCTCGATCGTCCGTTTCCTTTCAAAACAGGAATACAGATTCTTGTGCAGAAGTGTGGAGGTTTTACCTGGGAAAGTTTGCATATGGCAAAAACTGGCCAAAATAATTTGACATCTCGTGTTCCATTAATTAAATGAGAAAGTAATCTGTTCTTTCGTTCTTGGTTCAGAAAGCCTCAAACTTTAGGGCAACATCAAGGTAATCATTTTGCGCCTAATGAAGCCCTTTACAAGATGTCCCAGATAACAAGTTAGTTGGAATTTAAGTAGTGTGAACCGACAGTAAGCTCAAAAATGGTGTAAAAGCTTTTAGAACGTCTTGTTGACTGTGATCTTCTGAACTCAAATCAATATGCAACCAGAGCATTTTGTTTACCTTTTAAAGCAGCAACCCTACCCAAAGACTTGAAGCAATGCGTCTAATTTGTGCGCCTGACCATTCCTCTTTTAATCTTGATATGGACTCAGTTTTCATTTCAAAGACTCTTTTCTGTTTCTACATACACATTTCTTAGAATAAAAAGTGTCTCTTTTATTCTGGACATGCCACTGGTATCTCCCTGCTAGAGTGTTCTTTTAGATGGTGGAGATCCGGAATATTAAGTATAGAATATTGAGTGGCCACAATTTAGTGACCAAAATATCAATAGATATAGACATAGATGTGGATTTAAGAATAGTCAATCTATATTTACCGAGTGGCACTTACCTTCTCAATATTTTGGTTTTCGATATTTTGGTCACAACATTGTGGCCACGTGATATTCTTTACTCAATATTCCAGACTTCAACCATTTTCTATCTGTGGTATGTTGGCTCTATCAGGCCAGTGGAAGCACAGTTTACCTAGGAAAAATAACTTATAAGCATTATGAAATGTCTTGCGTGATAATAGCAAGAGTATCTGACGCCCAGGTACATAAGGAAAATGTAGGTGTTTTTATGCACTCTGCAATGCGTGAGTGTGCTGGGGAAACTGTGTATTTCAATGCCTTGTTTTCCTGAAGGCCTTACTAAAGATCCCGTGCAATGTGGAAAACAGCAGCGAACTCAGAAGGTTCCCAACCCATCTCAAAGTCCCTGTGTGGAGTATCTGGTATTGAGCCATCATGCACAGCCATAGCTTTGCTCTGCACAAAGTTGCCCTAGCCCACCTTTTAAGGGGCCCGCGACCACTGCTCCTTGCAGAGTGTAGTTCATAAATGTGCCCCATTGAGTCCTTCCTTGGCCTCTGCCAAAGGACCACATTTGGATTGAGGGCCACAAAATGTACACCACTTTTGGAGTCGTTCCAATTTCCTCTTGGAAGGTGACATGTCAAGCAGGAAATCCCACCTTTGCTTCAGCATGTCCCAGGCAAATAATAAAATTCTCTCTTTTTAATGCCTACACATGTAGTATTACAGAAGTGTTACTGCTGGCATTTCTCTAACGCCAAGAGGTACCTCCTGCACCCTATATGACACTTAAAACCGTTTGTGGATTTTGGGTGCTGTTTGCTTCAATAAGACCCAGAAACCTTGTGGAGAAAAATATTTGGTAGTAGTGCTGCTTTTTGAGTAAAGAAATCCAATACAAAGTCCCGGTATGTACTTCTTGTTGTCATCATATCTAAATTCAGAGATGTTTCTAAGGCACAAACATGTTTTTTTGTGTTCTTCTTGCCAGAGGTGTAAAGCTAAGCTTTTGTGTGTTTTCATGTGAAGGTGCAGTACTGTGTGAGTACATAAGACAGTGTGTTTGGTGGGTGACGATCCAAAAAAAAACTGCCATAGCCACCCTGATCCTCAGTTTGTACCCACCTGTTGACTCTAACGGGACCCAGCGAAAGAAAACGCCAACTGAAAACATATCCGTTATATTTTTATAGGTAATAGACAACATTATCCTTATAGATATTACATGTATCTGGATGTTTACCCGACGCAGATTCCCCTCATTAGAGCGTGAGTGACTTTCCCTTTCAAAACAAATGAAGCAATTAACAAATGACGTTCCCCTTTCTCACTTTCCGCTGTAGATTTGCATAAGCAAAAGCTGTTGCCGTTCCGTCCTATCCTACTATGTGCCACCTTATAGTACTGTCTATTTTTTGAATGGATTAAATAAACTTTATGAAGGAATCAGACGTGATTGTTTTTTGTTTTGTTGTTGCTGAAGCCCGCCAAACATCTGCTCCCTCCAGCGTGGGACTCATTCCGCTCTCGAGCCAGGCTCAGTGTTTGTCGCCACGTAGGCAGGGGGCTTTATGCTCATACTTAATGAAAGCTGACACCTGCTACAAGGGAGTCTGCATAGCATCGTGCAGCGTGATCATGTCACAAGATGAAGCTAAAATGGCCGCACTGCTGCCCTCGAAATAAACGCTGACGTAGCAGCGCCCCGTCCCCCCCAGCGCCTTGAGACCCTCACGGGTGAGTAGTGCGCTTTACAAATGTTCTGATTGATTGATTGATTGATTGATGTCAAGACAGTGACGCGCCTTTGCACTGAAGCAGCAGATGAATGAAAAAGACCTAAAATGGAACCCCCACAGGACCGGAAGAAGCGGATGGAGGACGTGTTAGGGGGGATTCATCTGCCAATGTAGGAAGCACCTTCAAGGCATTCTGGATAACGACATTTATAAAGGCAATATCATGTTTGAGACGCGGTAGCTGTGTGCTCTGCAGGTTTTCTCGTGTGAATGTGTGAAGTTTGAAGGCACGTGCGATGAAACTGTGTGTGATAGTGCATGCCAACCTGCCCTTTTCAATCTAAAGTTTAATTAATGATCTGAAATAGCATAACGTGACATTTCATGTCCGACACTGCAGTTTGTTAAGGATGATTAAACTGACAACTAGGGCATCTGTAGACATGCAGATTGCCATGAGGAAAGGACCAGCAGGGGCTGGTGTAGTCTGTCGACTGCCTATGAGTCATTTTCGCAGATGCCTTTATAGCTCTTTCAGGAGAGAGAAGCAGCCTTCTGCTGCTGGGGGATAATGCGGACGTGGAGTAAACAGTCCTGTATTGGACGATGCATTCAAGATCCTGTAACGCTACAGCCCATTGCTTCTGTTTGCTGCTCAGTACTCACAGAACATTGTCTCCCATCTCACATGACGTTGGGCATGGGAACTCAAGGTGTATTTACAAAATCAGCACTGTCTACCACATTAATACAGTTTGATGAACCAAGTGTGAGTCTATAGTTTTTGAATCTTTCTCATTTATTTTCTGAGATTTGGTTTCCAAGACTTCTGCATGGTATTCGAATATGACATACTTGTCATCCACCCTAGTTCACAGGTACAGTCTTCTGAGCATATGACAACACGTGCTGGGGTCACGCTCTAGGATTGTTTAAAGGCCCCCATAGTAAGGCATTGATCCTGAGCTGACACAGGTAATTTCACCCTTGTTGCTGGAATTTCACCAGAATTGGATCTTTCATAGATTTCCATGCTTGCACCGACCACCTTAATGATACAGGAGGGCCCCAACAACATTGTAAGTAGCAGTAAGCAGCTTTTAATAAGTATAGATTGTAAAGCAGGTGTTTGTTTAGTAGCACGTTGACCTGATTGTAAATGTCAAAGTTCAGCAATGAAACAAACGTGCTTTTGACTCTACTCCCACCAGTGACCACAATAGCCCATATTTATACTTCACATTGTGCGAAGGAGTCTCTGTCAAAACCTCTGCTCTCAACAGCTATTCTCTTCCACCATCTACTGAATTGCAATGGGCAATCTTACAATAAGGCTTATTTGTTTTGTTTACCTATCCCCTGGATTTCTCACTCAATACTTCAAAGCAGCAGAAGGCCTTCCCTTAAGTACGTGGCTGAGGAAGACTTCTTCTAAAATATTGAAATAACATGGGTAATATGGCAAAATCCTTTGCTTGATTGAAGGATGCACTTTTGAACCTATGTGCCACTTGCAGCTCAAAGAAGATTAAACCAGATTTTTCACATACTCAGTACTAAAGGTGCCTAACACTCAGCATGTGCCTAAATACTGGTCCATTAGACCTTTTTCACAGAAAACTCTGAATGCACTCTGAAACCCCCCTCAAAGGTTGGGGAGGATTTAGTAAGGAGTGCTCTACCTTCTGCTCCTTCAAAACAAACAAAAACTTATATCTGTAGAGTTTCCATGATTGTGTATCCAAAATCAGAGGTGCCAATATGTAAGTTGTTTTTCTTGGAGGATATCCAGTCTTGGTTAGAATGTATGTTGCAGCATTAGAAAGCCACAAAACGGCCTTTGGTATAGTAAATTACTCTGTCAATGGACTCTACTTTGATGAGTGGCTCCTCATCAATGAGCAAACCTCTTACCCAAATCCTCATTATCGATGAGATCATCAGGCAGGACCTCATCAACCAACCTTCATTGGCAACAAACCTGTCCATCAGTAACTGTACTTTATCGACGACTAAAACCTCATCTTAAGCTCCAGCCTATTTAACAAATTCTTGCTAATTGCTCACTTGTTGATGGAAAGACCATCATCAATAGCCTAATTCTCGTAGGTCACAAAATCCCCATCGGCAAACTCCTAGTTGGGAGCAAGCAAAAGCCATCAGTAGGTACCTACAACAACATGCTAATCAACGAGACATTCTGTAACAACATCACCTGCAGATTTCATGTTAACTTTCATGAAAGGGCTCCCAACTGCATGAAAGGCCATTTCAAGACTGAGGCCATCTTTGACAACATTAGTATCTAGGTTAGCCAAACCACTTTTATACATTATCCCTCTTCAAATCTCTCCATTTAAGGTACCTCCATAACATCTGCAGCAGATAGTAGAAACCAACGAGAAAGAGGAGAAGGAAGACGTGTATCAGGACTCTGATTGAGTTTATAGACTGTGCCAGCTGTTCTTCCATACCTCCCAGTAGTAACATAGCGGAGAGGCCTGATGAAAACAAGAAGGACGAGGAGATAAGAGGCCTGTGTAGACCTTGGAGGCATTGGGATGAATACTTCACTTAGTAACCTTGAGGACAACAAACACGCCGAACATTTAGGATGCAGGTATCAGATGATGGGTGAATTCTGTGATCTTTTCCTGCCTCTTGATCAGCATCCATCAGTGTATTCCTCAGTCTCCCCATGGCTAGGTTTAACTCTAACAATTCCTATGGAATGTTGACTTCTATTTCACACACACCTTCCACTCTATCTTAGCAGAAGGTTAAGGAACCTCCTTTGGATGCTTTGGAAAAAGAAAAACTTGTAGATACAGTTGAAGATCACCACAAGTGGGATAAGCAAAGGAGTCGCAGTACTGCAGCCAGCATCCTATAGAAAAGTTGACTACTCTGGCTCAGGTTGACACTCCACAGATTTTACTCTCTTTTCAATTCTATTTTGGAAAGGGTTTTCAGAGTGTGTCAATTTACCACTGATATCCATAGTCAAGCAGCACTTTTTGAATGACTTAATAAACTTCCCAAATACTTAGTTATATAAATCCCAATCCTGGAACATTTGTGTCTGGAGGAGCAGCTACTTTGGTAGACCCCTAGTACCCCTCCAGCTGTGCTGCCTAGACTGGAGACAAAATATAAGTCACCAGTTTCAGTCCAGCCAAAGCCAGACTCCATAATAGCCGTCGCGCCAAACGATAATTAAAAATTGCACCTGCAGTGAAAGTCTCTCTGAGTGCCACATACTCCTCTATCCATTTGAATTAACTCTGCCAGATGTGCTTGAGACAGTACAGATGGAATTATTACAAACAATGGTGGGAAATAAATAACTTTACCCAGAATAAATGCTACTGAAGGCAAAATGGCCATAACCTACCCCGATATGTATGTTACAGGACCCGCCTCTAAACTTTGGATGGCTCTGTAGGCATGCTGTACGCCTAAAATCTTACATCCCAAAAGCACGCCCAGCAGTTGGGTGAATCGAGGATGGTGTCAACCTCAATTTCATGAGGCAATGTGTCCAAGAGAGAAGGTACAGAACAGCATTTCAAAATACAGTAAAATAAGAAAAGAGTGACTCAAAAAGTGAGTTCTAGAGCAGAATTATTTATTACAAAATTCAAAAGTGCAATACAGGGTAACAGAAACCAGAAACTACCGGGTTATCTAGAATTCAGATGCCAGTAAAGCCATCAATTCTGAATTATTCTGAATAGTGACTGAATAATAACTGAATCAGAGAAATGCTAAGTCCCAAATGTGCAGCAAAATCGGTAATAGATTGAACTGCATCCCTAGTATAACACAAAAAGATTCTGGCTCACGCCCAAATTCACGGGTTTATATAAATGATTTCAACATAGAATAATATGAAAACTGCAGAATCACTATGAAGTGAGCAAAGAAATACATTTTCAACAAATCAGAATACAGCCCTACCACCAATGCACTAACCTACAACATGAATATTGGTTCAGCCCTCCTGACCTAATGTCATCCGGAGGTATCAGAACAAACTAATTACATAAATAACAGTGAACCATTGTGAATGAATATTGTTAGAAATGGGGTTCCTGGTTGGCTAGGGCGTATGCCTAAGCCAGACAGGACCCATCACTCTAGTCAGGGTAAGGGAGTTACACACCCAAGATAACCCCTGCTTACCCCTTTGGTAGCTTGGCAGAGCAGTCAGGCTTATCCCAGAAGCAATGTGTAATGCGTTTGCGCCCCACACACACACACACCAGTGACACAATAGGTACACCACAAAAGAGACTGCACACGAGATTATATAAAAATAGCCTTTGTATTATTTACACATACACTAAGCACATTAGACCATAAATCACTGCGTAGCATGTAAAACACATTTAGACCACATAACATAAACACTGGGCCACTAGGCGCTTGTCATAAAACTGCATATGAGGCCCAAAAGACCCCATTGGCGTGAATTACTGTGCCACAGGACACTGGTCACAAGAATGCAAATCATACCATCATCTTACCAATAGGCAATTGTCAGAGCTGTACCTGTATTGTAGTACAGTAAGTACCTATAACTGGCACAAGTCATAAAGAAAGAAAACCTTATCAGGTACAGGTTCCACTTAACATCACTGTTAGCGCAACTAGGGTCCACATAAGAGTTGCATATGTCAGGAATCATCCCTTGGCACCTTCATAGCAGCCCCAGCGCTCCAGGGCTTATCGTAGGGGGCTGCATGGTGATTACAGGGGGAGGCGCAGGAACAAGACCCCTGTTGAGGACTCACCCTGTTCAAGAGCTCTGCTACCATGCCCCCATCCCTCCCAGGCAGACGCAGACATGAGGGAGGAGGGGGGCCCTCAAACGGTAACTGGTAGGGGAAAGGCACACACCCTTCCTCCCGCTTAGAAAATGGCAGTGGCAGCTGCCTGTAGACCCGTGGGGCAGCTACGGACCTTACGGGTGGCGGAATGCTGAAGGGCTGCCCCCAGAGAGTTGCACACAAGACCGGGGGATAGACGCCGACTGGGCTGCTGTCCACGAACACGCGGGCCAGCTGTGGCACCCTTCCATCTCCCACACCCTCTAGCAACGCGGTCCAAGCCCTCCAAGGCTTCCCGGACCGCTACTCTTGCCCCAGGCCTGCCCCTTCACTCGGCAGGCAGGCAATTTCCAGGACCTCACCCGTATTCGGTCTTACACTATACCCGAGCCCATGGACCTCCGTAGTGGCACCAGGGAGATCACACCAACCTTCGGCCCTCCCGGGCCGCGCAGCAGGACGTTCCAGAAGTACGGCCTCAGGGCGGCTTTAATCTTCCTGCGTTGTTCGTCGTGCCTGCAGGCCCTGCCCACTAGTGCAGCCGCTTCAGGCACTTCCTGGTTGCCGGGTAACTGGGGGGTGGCAGCGTTCCCGCATCGGCTCCTCGCAGCCAGGGCACCCCAACTTGGTGCGCTCAGCCCCAGCCCATGGACACATGCTGGTTCAACAGCAGTTCTCCCGAAAATGGAGCACTTCCCCCGCACTTGGCAATTGCACAAACCGGTGCTCCAACCTCCACAGCGCACCACGCACTTTAACTGTGGAGGGCACCGCGCCTCACCAGGGTGCACACACGCACCAGCTGCCAGGGGGAGAGCACTTCCTCAACAAGCTCTCCCCTCCTGCTGCTACACACACAAAGGGCCCTTCCACCAGCACTCTCCACACGCTGGGTTGGGAATTAAACGCTGCTGTGCACTTTTGTACAGCATAAAGGGGTGAAGGTCAGAGTGCTGTAGTGGAGCAGGTCAACGGCGCTCTTGCAAAAGTGAAGCTCACAGAGCGCTGGCAGAGCAAAGCACACAAGGCTCTGTCAAAAAGTAAAAGCACAAGAGAATTCTAGCAAAGAAATTTCCCAGCAGGTACAGCACAAAGGACCTCCAAATAGGCGAAACACCAAGAAGTTTCCACAAAGTAAAGCACCTGGAAGACCTTAATGTCCCTGAGTCTCCCACAACAGGAGGCCAGCACACACAGGCCCTTGGGGAGTCCTTCACAAGCAGGATACCACAGCAGGGCAAAAAGAGTCAGTCCTTTTCCTCCACCAGAAGCAGCAACTGCAGGCCAACCCACCCTTTACTGAGAAAAGGCATCGCTCCTCACACAGTCTTTTGCTCATCTTTTTGGCAGGGTCCTCTTGTTTCTTGAAGTAATTCCTAAATCATGGGGTTTTAGGTCACATACTTATACCCCAAAATGTCTTTGATGTCTTTGTAGCAAGGGTCTCTGAACCCAGTCAAAACCAGTCTTGTCGAATGTGCGTCTGTATTTTAAAGGAAATGTTTATGGATTAAAAGAATAAAGATACCGTCCTCTACAATCAAAAACACGTTCCTTTTCGTTCTTGAGTTTGGGAAGTCTTCAAAATACAGTGTGAATTGCTTTGGATTATGGACAATAATTTCGCTTATATATTGTTTACTAGTGTTTTTCGGGTGCAAGGCCATTTGTTTTGAATTGTGTATGGTGGTTTGCAAACCGCCTTTATGGGATGCATGTTGGTCACATCCCAGGACCAGTGCACCGAGTGACCACTATATTATTGAAGCCATAATACGTTACAAAGACTGGTGCTGGACTGTTGTGCTCTGACCTTCGTTCTGTGTTCTTAAATAAAAACCCAATCAGGGGATTAAGAGTTATACACTTTTACATTTCAAGCAGTGGTTTTTAAAGAAAAGATCAGCTAGGCTCGTTTTAGAGCATTTATGATGGTTTTAAAAGGTATGTTAGCTATTTCAGCCCCAGAAGCCGATGCGCTTCTCTTAGGGCAGATAAGGTTTCACTGTGGATTGTGTTGTGAGCCCCTAAAGGTCTGTAGTTCCTGACCCCGAGGAAAGTGGTATACAAACTCTGGGACCACTCAGACTCGGTCCAAATATCCAAAACAATGTATGAGCCAATCTGTGACATCGGGACCACCCTGGTCCAGTTACTGGCGCCGACAATGCAGAGTTGTGAACAGTTGTGAGTGAAGGAAGTGACCCGATTCGGGTCACACAAGACCACCTCTCAGCCTTCCATACCAAATGAAGAGTCGGTCAGACAGTAGAGAATACAAACCAATATCTGTTTATTCAGAGTACACTCAGAGCGGAGCCTGGTCTGCCCAGTCTCTAAGGAGTGCTGCAGAGGGACTGGCATCAGCAAGCATAAAGATACATTATGTAAATTTCAGAACGAATGAAGGCACGCCCACAATGGAATTTTCCAAGCAGATACAGCGGAACTGTGGAATACAAAAAATAAGTTTCGATTCTACAGCCGGGCACACACTATCTAGCAGTCAAGGTAATTTTGCCCGTGCCCGCCACTAGACAAGTGGGAGAGGGTTTCTATCTAAGGGGAAAGGTATGCGTTAATAAGAACAGTGTATTCATTAGCAAAGCAAAACCTAACCTTGGAGAAACAGAACCTAACTGAGGCCTTTTCTCAGAAATAGCAGAGTATAAGTTTCGATTGTAACCCAAAATGGCGTCTACATATAAAATGGCGCCGCAAATGCTATCATACATATAATAATGCATAAGTAGGATTCTTTTTATTCCAACAGACCCTCCTTTTAGCATGAGCTAAACATTTTATAAAAGATGCAAACAATAGAACAAGAATCATAAGTAAAGTTGACTATGAACAGTCCATATCCTCAGGATCAGAGACGGAAAGAGTAAGGAGGGAAGAAGTCTCAAAAATGCCCTCATCAATTTGCATAAGGGCATCTATGTCCTTTTGGACCATAATTGCAGCATTAGTATCATGGATGGATGTCTTTGGAAGGAATAAAGTGGTGCAATAGGAACAACAGAATGGGAGACATTGAATGAGGATACAACAAAGTATCAGCACTACAACTACATAAATTATTTTCTCAAAAATCCAACCCCAATTGCCAAACAGCGACCAACTCCAATTTCCACTTTCCATTCCTTTGACATTCTCCAAGATATCTAATATATGTTTAGTGATTTTTTGTTCCATATTCTTAATCCCGACTACACATTGGTCCCCGACTACAGCGCGCACACCACCACTCTTTGCCAAGATGAAGTCAACTGCATATCTGGTCTGCTCGGAATAAATCTGCATACTTTCCAATTGAGTGGTGATGTCACGCAAAGCTGCTACAGTGGAATTAGACAATATCTGTAGCTTACATCCAAAATACTCTCTAGCTTTCTCACCCATAGCCATAGCAGTGCCACCAAACGTAATTATGGAGGAGAGAATGTATCCAAAAGTGATCCCATTACTGTAATTGTTGACTTCCAAATCTGTCACTCCATCACAGAACTCTGCAGTCAACGTTCTCTTTACCCATCTTACACTTGGCTTACTGTACTTACAAGGCACGCCTAGGGGTACCACCATTCCTGGAGCAACATCATCTGTGCCATTATAAACATTTGAGTAAGTACCATTAGACAGGAAATAAAATCCTGGATGTGCATAAAGTGGCCCTTCACAATCTACTGGAGCATATCTGGTGTTCATTACAAAGGTCCTCGGATCCTTATCTTTTGCTAAAGACATTGTATTTTTGAACAACACTATCCCAGAACAATTGATGTACAGAAATGCGCCAGTACTATTTATTATCGGGCAACAGGCAGGATGATAACCAGCTTTCCGGGTGACTGTTAAATCTTGGTAATGCCAGCCCACTAAGGTAACATTTTGTTCTTTCATATACAGATTATCACAATACGTATTATTGTCACACCCTGGATATCCCCTTCCTCGTGGCTTCCTGTAATATAGACAAGGGCCAGGATACCCCATACCAAACTCACCCCTTATCTCTACGAACTGGGATGGGCGGGTATACGTATAATTGACAAGTGGCAATGGGTAAGCAGTCCATAAACTTGTGACAGCTTCAGTTGGATAGCAAGCTGTGCCTTCTCCAAAAAATCTTTTATGTGTGTCTAAAAAGATATTATTTGGTGTCATTCTTTTCTGTTGAACTTGAGGGATAACTTTCACCTCAGTACATGATGCCACATCCTTATTATGCTCCAAAACCCATGACACCCCACCCAAAGTCAACAGCAGCAGAATCACAAGAACAACACATATGAACTTTTTCTTTGTAGACCAAAAGACATGTGTAAAAACGGGGAAACACTGGCTGCTCTTCCTCAGCAACCATTCTGCCAAAGGGATGCATATCGAATGATGAAATGGGGCTAAATGCAAACGAGAGAAATATACAAGTTCCCAGTGTCCGTCAGAATCTTACTGGTACAGGCTCCTATTGTTCATCAAAACATTGGCGCTCTTGAGCACCGGCGGTGGAGCTTGCTCTGTCCTAACCTCGTGTTCCCACGTCGACCAGGATAATATATCCCTCAGAGGATACCTTTGATCTATCCTGTCCAATGTTCAAATAGTGCACAAATTTCTCATCACTCTAAGCTAACTCCGTTGGTACTATAGCAAAGTACACCCTAACTTACACAGTCCATCCCTAGCTAATCTGACTTCTCCTTTAGTGCACTTTTCTCCAGTCGAGGGCGCAAATTATAGCTAGTGACTCCAGACACAGAAGGATCAACAAAAAGCGGCTCCTGGATAACCCGTATTTCTGAAGGGACTGCCGCATTCAGCACTTCATAATTTTCCTCATCTGTTCGCGTCCAAGTCAGCCTGGCGTCGCTGAAAGGGACAAACTGAGGCACTGTCTCACACTCTGAGTCTCCTACTCCTTCCTTCGCCCATTGATCATAGGGCAAAGGCAGAGGGACCCTGCGACAATGGGTCGCATGGATCCAGTTCTTACAGCCAGCAACTTTGACTGTGGTGCGCGTGGCTAGAAGGACTTGTTCTGGTCCCTTCCAACACGGCTCCAAACTTTTCTTCCACTGGAAGTTCCTTATGAGGATTGTTAGAAGGTGGTTCTGACACTATGGGCCGCCCAGATTTTTCGCTTTTTAAAGCACCTATGTGTTGAGCTTTTACTGTGGGCGAGCCTCATAAATTGGGACTCATCCACAGGGAACTCATGATGAAAGAGACTGCATGTGGATTTTACTGGTGTCCCCCTGGCTTGACTAGGCCGCTGCGCAGCAGCTGGAGTACGGGGCACCGGGCTGGTTACATGCAGACACCTGTGTACATGCGTGTGCACACGTGTAGGGGCTGCGCAGGGGAGATTCCTGGCGTGCGCAGTCCAGGAGCAGCTACAAAGCGAATGGTGTGGCAGGACTTATGCAGAATTGGGTGGTGACATGGAATAGGCTTTATACACTGGGAAGAAACATGCCAGGGAAAGTCAGTGTGTTTGACTGTGTTTTTACTTCGTTATTCCCCTATGGGGAAGTGGAGCCCATGGGCTAGTGTCACTTTCCTAAGGCCTACAGATTCCAGACACGCACTAAAGTCCACTGTAACGGGTGTGAGAAGAAGTATTCTGCAGAGTCCAAAGTCATATTTGTACTGCTTTTGGGTCATCCAGAAATGTCACATTTCTCTGAGTCAGTCATAACCAGGGCCAGGCTGAGGGCTGACCTCAGCTGGCTGGATTGATAACCTTTTTTTTTCCACAAGCTAAGGCCTCCTCTCCACGAAGAGAAGATGGGTGGGGCTACAGGCCCATCCATCAGCAGCTATCACTGGTGCCAGGCACCAGGCTGCACCAAGGAGGGGAGGGCTCTTGTTGCAGAGACCATGTGGCCAGAGACCCTGGACGCCACTTCCTGCCAGCCCCCTACTCAACTTTTAAAAAGTGCTTGCACAGGAAGAGAAGCTCTCTCTGGGGTGTGGTCTGCTGAGGCGGAAGGTGCTGGAGCCTGGCAATGGGCAGTTGGAAGGAGGTACCCCCTGACTGCCCCCCAGGCCCCTAACAGCGCCAGAAGAAGAGCACAGGACCGGTGCGCAGCAGCAGGGGCCTCTGCGCAGGGAGAAGAGAGGCCCAGGAGGAGAGCCAGGCGAAAGGCTGGCGCAAGAAGCCAGTGAAGACCGCTCCCTGCAGAATGCACCCTCTTGGAGACCCGGAGGGCGAAGGAGAGTGCTCCCAGTGGCTGGGGGACGCCACCAGGAGCAAGAAGACGTGAAAATGGGGCAGATCGGACCCCCAGGGGCTGAGATATGGCCCCCGGAAGGTAGGTGACCTTTGACCCCTAAGAAGACCGACGACGAAGCGCGTGGGGCTCCGCCGCCGGTCTCCGAGATGCCCCCGGGGTGGGTCAGGTCCCGGGGGCTGCCCCCAAGGAGAAGTAAAGACGGGGAGTGCTGTCGCGCTCCCCGTGAAGGTGCCCTGCATGGGGGCCAGGAGCCCACCCTGGCCCCCACCGAAGATGGAGGTGGGGGAGCGCCGTCGCGCCCCCCGCGAAGATGTAAGTTGGGGAGCGCCGTCGCGCTCCCCGTGAAGGTGCCCCGCGGGGGTTCCAGGAGCCCACCCTGGCCCCCGTCGATGCTGAAGTCGGGGAGCACCGTCGCGCTCCCCGTGAAGCAGGAGGAGGGGCCCGGGACCCCATCTCCGGGCCCCGCGGTGATGGCTGGCGTGTTGGGGGGGAGTGCCGTCGCACTCCCCCGAAGCCCGGCGAAGACTCGCCCGTTTGCCCGGAGCGGGCAGACCAGAACTGAGTTGCTGGCTCCCGCGGCAGCATGCGTGGGTGCTGGCCGGGCGGGGAGCCGGCGGGGGCAGCCGGGGGTGGGCTCCCCGGGCTGCCCTCCAACGAATGGCCATGTGGGGGTCCCGGGTGGGACCGGGGCCCCCGAGGAAGACCACAAGCGGTGCGAGGGGTCCGGGTGGGACCGGGCCCCGGAAAAGAGGAGGAGCAGCCGGGGGTGGGCTCCCCGAGCCGCCTACACTCACCTGGGGGTCTGAGTGGGACCGGGCCCCCCACCGAGGCTCAAGAAGCGGCCGGAGGCCCACATCGCCGCTCTCCCCGGAGCAGCGGGAGAGTCGCTCATCAATTATGCGGCGATTCCCATAATGCCTTGCATGCCAGGATCGGCCTGCAAGGGCAAAACAGCGTTTTTCACGGCTTGTGGTGGCCCCAGGAGAGCGGGGTCACCACCATACATGTGCAAAGGGTGCTGGGGGAGCTGCTGAAGAAGCGCAGTCTCCCCCCCAGCACGAAGAGAAAAGTCCCACCCTAAGTGTCTTGGGGATTTAACAGAAACAACACCTCAAGGGCTCAGCCAGCATTTTAACACCTTCTAGGCTGGAACTTTTGTTCTACAGCTGAGGGTGTATGGAGAAGTGCGACAAGGAGTGAAGGGCATCTTCTGGAGGTGAAGAGGTGTAATTGCACCCGTAGTGCATTTACTAAGGTTATTTCTTTTAGAGGGACTGAAGGTCACATGTGCAATGTGAAGTACCTGTGTAAGGTGATGTCATAAGCAAAGTGGGGTTATGTTGCCAAACATTCCTGCTAGAATGTCTGGCTGTATATGTGTAACCCTGTGATTTCATCTGTGATGCCTTTAGGGGCTGTAATTGCAATGCATTCTAATGATCCACAAATGTGCTGAGTACTGTCATTCTCAAGTGTGCTTAAACATGTATTCTTGCTGCTGCGCTTAAGTGAGGAACAACCCAGACTGTTAGCCATGAATATGTAGGGGTGCATACTGTATGGTCAATATAAGATGCACAGTCAGGGTTATGTGTCACTAGGGCAGGTGAACCTATTTTTAATGCGTGTTGAGGTAATGGGGTGGGTCGCCACAGGAATGGTGCCCGTGTGCAGGGCCCTCGCTCCAGGTTATGCTCAACACACTGCATTAGGGGGCAAGATGATGTGCATACATGGGAGTGGTGGTACTAGACCCCACACCCCCTGCGGGAGGGGTGGAGATGTTATGCAATGTCACAAAGTAATTCCAACAGCTTATGTATATTTGTAAATTGGTGCATAGTATTGAGTAGTGTGTGTGTTTAATAAATGTACTCTTACTTTTATAAAGCAACGTACAGACTGGACAATCAATTATTGAGTGTTATTTCTGCGCACCTGCAAATGCCGATTACTAGCCCACACCACCTCCCTTGAGTAAGCCTCAGACTGCTCTGCAACGCTACCCTCTGAGAGTCAGGCGCTACAATTGGGTGTTTGGTTCCCAGTGAAGGACAAATGTAGTCATGTTATTTGTGCAGGCCTCACAGATGCTGCCTCGTTTTCCAACATTGGTGTCTAGCGGCGGGAAACATAGTATCCCATTCTGGTGCGCATTTATAGCATTTGATAAGTCCAGTTTTGCCACACATTACCTATGCAGCAATGAGGAAATGGAAGAGCGCAAGGCTCTGAGGAGGGTTCAAAGTTTTGGTTATGTGAACTAAAGGTATGGGAAAGGAAAGCCCCGCGCACATATGTGTCATGTGAAGATATTATGGTTTAAATGTAAACTGTATTGATATGACCGCGCTATGTTGATTATCATGTGCTAGCGGGATGGTGCTTTCCAGGAAATGATTGCATACAAATGTTCTGAGCCTTATTGTACACCTTTGAACCCTAACACTACATACACTACACCTGCATGAGGAGGGTGTCTCCTCAAGAGATAGGGACAGCAACTGATATGACATCACAGGTGGGGATGTAGGGGTGGATTGACCTTTGTGGGGGACAGGAGAGAGAGGGGGTTCTGGGAGATTCCCGCGCTTTTTAAGGGCAGGGAGGGTTTCCACAGAAGGGGCCCCAGGTATCTTTCCCCCGCTGAAAGTTTACTTGCCATTGGCGCAGGCCAAAACCACTGGAACGGTGGGGCAGGAGGTTTCTTTACCCCAGGTAGTAACGCCCCAGGGGTTCCCATGGTGGGGGACCCAAAGGAACTTTTCCCACAGTGGGAGGAGGGTGTGGTAGAGTTGGGTGTCCGGCAGGCCCCCCAGTTTAACTGGTGGGGAGGTGAGCGGCCCAGGGGTGGCCCCTGGTAGTGGGTGGCCCCAAAGGAGGGTAGTTCTTGAGTGATGGTGTGTAGTGGTAGCCCCTAGGTACACTAGGTGGGCTAGGTAACTGACCCAGTGGAGATCTGAGTGGGGGTGATGTACTCCCTGGTTTCCAGGTGAGGGGTTAGGGGTGGACCCTGAGGTTTCAGGGTCCGGTGAGTGGTTACCCCGGGGTGGCCCATGGTGATGGGTGGCCCCAAAGGTGGGGTAGTGCTCGAGCTAGGATGTCACCCTGGAGCTTGTGTGGTGAGCCTGAGGTGGTGGCTGGGGCGATGCCTGGCCAGGTGACCAGTCAGGTAGGTCCTAGGGGACTTGTTTCCCAGGACCGGAAGCATGAGGGTGTTCCCCAGCTCGATGCAGGAGGTGGACTTCTGCAAGGTAGTACCACCCTGAACACAGGTGGGGCCTATCTTAAGTGAAGGGACCCTGTGTTTCGCAAAGGGGTGGTGCAGGCCTAGCCGGGATCTTTAGGGTCCCTGGCTTGGTGTGGTAGTACTACCCTGAAGGCAGGTGGGGCCTATCTTAGGGAAGGGACCCTGCACTTCATAAGGGGTGGTGCAGGCCATCCAGGGACCATGTAGGTCCCTGGGCGGTCTCCCAAGGCGCTGCTGGGAGACCGGGGAGAGCCATGAGAGGTGGGCCTGGGTCTAGCTAACTCGGGGCCCACAGGCTCTCTAAGGGTACTCTGGGAGGAGAGCGCGCCTCTCGGAGGGAAGGGTACATAGGCCCTGTTCTAGCAGCGGAGAACAAAGAAGGGGTCTAGGTTCCCGGGGTAGTTTCTGTGTGGAGCTACTGACGGGGGGAATGAGCTGTAGGATGGCTGACGAGGCACCCTCAGTGTTCCTCCCTGGCACTGCCAGTGTGGTGGTGAGGCCGGTCTGAGGTCCTATCAGGGAGCCAGGCCAGTGGCCAAAGGTGCTTTTCTGTGTGGGGAAAGCACAAGTGGCTGTGCTTTCTTTAGGGAAGCCAGTCATCCCGAAAGGGTGGTGGCAGCAGAATGACCTCAGTGGCAGGCTGAGGGTCCAGAGAGGTTGCATCTTTGGGGTGCAAGGACCAAACGGAGAGAGGGTACTGGGTGGAACAAACTCCAGAAGGGAGACCAGCTAGTGACCCAGGGGATGGGATGTAGACCTATCCCAGAAGACCGCATCGGTGCTGAGGCACTGTACCCTTGTCCAGAGAAGTGGTAGGCAGAGTGTTGCATGCCCATGGGCAAAGGTGGGCCTAGTTAGGCTGAGTCCATGTAGACCATGAGTGACCTAGAGGTATCTAACCTAGAGCCTGGAGGGTTCTTGGGGTAGTCTGGGATCCCTGTCATGGGTGGAGATTTCATGGATGGGAGGAGTAGGTGGTCTGAGCGGATAACTGGTGAGTAAGGGGGGTCTGGTCAGAACCCCTTATACCTAGTTATCGCTGACTACGGGAAGTGTACCCATGTAGAGTGGCTACTTCTTCCCTATAGGAATCAGCTGGGCGCGGCGTGTGTTAGAAGGTGGTTCTGACACTATGGGCCGCCCGGATTTTTCGCTTTTTGAGCACCTATGTGTTGAGCTTTTACTGTGGGCGAGCCTCATAAATTGGGACTCATCCACAGGGAACTCATGATGAAAGAGACTGCATGTGGATTTTACTGGTGTCCCCCTGGCTTGACTAGGCTGCTGCGCAGCAGCTGGAGTACGGGGCACCGGGCTGATTACATGCAGACACCTGTGTACATGCGTGTGCACACGTGTAGGGGCTGCGCAGGGGAGATTCCTGGCGTGCGCAGTCCAGGAGCAGCTACAAAGCGAATGGTGTGGCAGGACTTATGCAGAATTGGGTGGTGACATGGAATAGGCTTTATACACTGGGAAGAAACATGCCAGGGAAAGTCAGTGTGTTTGACTGTGTTTTTTACTTCGTTATTCCCCTATGGGGAAGTGGAGCCCATGGGCTAGTGTCACTTTCCTAAGGCCTACAGATTCCAGACACGCACTAAAGTCCACTGTAACGGGTGTGAGAAGAAGTATTCTGCAGAGTCCAAAGTCATATTTGTACTGCTTTTGGGTCATCCAGAAATGTCACATTTCTCTGAGTCAGTCATAACCAGGGCCAGGCTGAGGGCTGACCTCAGCTGGCTGGATTGATAACCTTTTTTTTCCCACAAGCTAAGGCCTCCTCTCCACGAAGAGAAGATGGGTGGGGCTACAGGCCCATCCATCAGCAGCTATCACTGGTGCCAGGCACCAGGCTGCACCGAGGAGGGGAGGGCTCTTGTTTCAGAGACCATGTGGCCAGAGACCCTGGACGACGCCATTTTGAACCAGCCCAGAGGCTGGACAAGAAGGAGGGAGCAGGGGCAGGGAAGTGATGTGTCGCTGTTTGATAGGACCAACAGAGACTTCCTGCCAGTACCCTACTCAACTTTTAAAAAGTGCTTGCACAGGAAGAGAAGCTCTCTCTGGGGTGTGGTCTGCTGAGGCAGAAGGTGCTGGAGCCTGGCAATGGGCAGTTGGAAGGAGGTACCCCCTGACTGCCCCCCCAGGCCCCTAACAGCGCCAGAAGAAGAGCCCAGGACCGGTGCGCAGCAGCAGGGGCCTCTGCGCAGGGAGAAGAGAGGCCCAGGAGGAGAGCCAGGTGAAAGGCTGGCGCAGGGAGCCAGTGAAGACCGCTCCCTGCAGAATGCACCCTCTTGGAGACCCGGAGGGCGAAGGAGAGTGCTCCCAGTGGCTGGGGGATGCCACCAGGAGCAAGAAGACGCATAAATGGGGCAGATCGGACCCCCAGGGGCTGAGATATGGCCCCCGGCAGGTAGGCGACCTTTGACCCCTAAGAAGACCGACGACGAAGCGCGTGGGGCTCCACCGCCGGTCTCTGAGATGCCCCCGGGGTGGGTCAGGTCCCGGGGGCTGTCCCCAAGGAGAAGTAAAGACGGGGAGCGCCGTCGCGCTCCCCGTGAAGGTGCCCTGCATGGGGGCCAGGAGCCCACCCTGGCCCCCACCGAAGATGGAGGCGGGGGAGCGCCGTCACGCCCCCGCGAAGATGTAAGTCAGGGAGCGCCGTCGCGCTCCCCATGAAGGTGCCCCGCGGGGGTTCCAGGAGCCCACCCTGGCCCCCGTCGATGCTGAAGTCGGGGAGCACCGTCGCGCTCCCCGTGAAGCAGGGGGAAGGGCCCGGGACCCCATCTCCGGGCCCCGTGCGACGAACAGGCAGCGGGGAGCGCCGTCGCGCCCCCCTGGGAAGAAGACTCCGGGGCCCGGGACCCCATCTCCGGGCCCCGCGGTGATGGCTGGCGTGTTGGGGGGGAGTGCCGTCGCACTCCCCCGAAGCCGGCGAAGACTGGCCAGTCTGCCCGGAGCGGGCAGACCAGAACTGAGTTGCCGGCTCCCGCGGCAGCACGCGTGGGTGCTGGCCGGGCGGGGAGCCGGCGGGGGCGGGCTCCCCGGGCTGCCCTCCAACGAATGGCCATGTGGGGGTCCCGGGTGGGACCGGGGCCCCCCGAGGAAGACCACAAGCAGTGCGAGGGGCCCGGGTGGGACCGGGCCCCGGAAAAGAGGAGGAGCAGCCGGGGGTGGGCTCCCCGAGCCGCCTACACTCACCTGGGGGTCCGGGTGGGACCGGGCCCCCCACCGAGGCTCAAGAAGCGGCCGGAGGCCCACATCGCGGCTCTCCCCGGAGCAGCGGGAGAGCCGCTCATCAATTATGCGGCGATTCCCATAATGCCTTGCAGGCCAGGATCGGCCTGCAAGGGCAAAACAGTGTTTTTCACAGCTTGTGGTGGCCCCAGGAGAGCGGGGTCACCACCATACATGTGCAAAGGGTGCTGGGGGAGCTGCTGAAGAAGCGCAGTCTCCCCCCCAGCACGAAGAGAAAAGTCCCACCCTAAGTGTCTTGGGGATTTAACAGAAACAACCCCTCAAGGGCTCAGCCAGCATTTTAACACCTTCTGGGCTGGAACTTTTGTTCTACAGCTGAGGGTGTACGGAGAAGTGCGACAAGGAGTGAAGGGCTGAGTTGAGGATGTCTGGAGAAGGGCATCCCCTGGAGGTGAAGAGGTGTAATTGCACCCGTAGTGCATTTACTAAGGTTATTTCTTTTAGAGGGACTGAAAGTCACATGTGCAATGTGAAGTACCTGTATAAGGTGATGTTATAAGCAAAGTGGGGTTATGTTGCCAAACATTCCTGCTAGGGTGTCTGGCTGTATATGCGTAACCCTGTGATTTCATCTGTGATGCCTTTAGGGGCTGTAATTGCAATGCATTCTAATGATCCACAAATGTGCTGAGTACTGTCATTCTAAAGTGTGCTTAAACATGTATTCTTGCTGCTGCGCTTAAGTGAGGAACAACCCAGACTGTTAGCCCTGAATATGTAGGGGTGCATACTGTATGGTCAATATAAGATGCTCAGTCAGGCTTATGTGTCACTAGGGCTGGTGAACCTATTTTTAATGCGTGTTGAGGTAATGGGGTGGATCGCCACGGGGATGGTGCCCGTGTGCAGGGCCCTCGCTCCAGGTTATGCTCAATACACTGCATTAGGGGGCAAGATGGTGTGCATACATGGGAGTGGTGGTACTAGACCCCACCCCCCCCTGCGGGAGGGGTGGAGATGTTATGCAATGTCACAAAGTAATTCCAACAGCTTATGTATATTTGTAAATTGGTGCATAGTATTGAGTAGTGTGTGTGTTTAATAAATGTACTCTTACTTTTATAAAGCAAAGTACAGACTGGACAATCAATTATTGAGTGTTATTTCTGCGCACCTGCAAATGGCGATTACTAGCCCACACCACCTCCCTTGAGTAAGCCTCAGACTTCTCTGCAACGCTACCCTCTGAGTGTCAGGTGCTACAATTGGGTGTTTGGTTCCGAGTGAAGGACAAATGTAGTCATGTTATTTGTGCAGGCCTCACAGATGCTGCCTCGTTTTCCAACAAGGATGTAGTCCCCAAGTTTAATGTTGTGTCCGGGCCCCTCGGGTGTAGCTGGCAGGGTTTCCCAAACCTGTTGGTGAATAGAACGCAAACTTTCAGTTAACTGGCAAAGATAGTCAATCAACAACGGATACTCAATATCAGAGAACCGTCGAGGGCGTGGGACGCCCCAGACATTTGCCGGGTGTCCAAACACGACCTCACACGGTGACAATCCTGTCCTAGAATGTGCTCTTGTTCTGGTGGACAAAAGAGCTAACGGTAAGGTATCTGGCCATTTTAACCCTGTGGTCTCCTGTATTTTTGCCAGTTTAAGTTTGAGAGTACCATTCTACTTCTCAACCAAACCTGCTGACTGTGGATGATTGACAGCATGAAACTTCTGTTTAATGCACAGACCCTCACAAATCAATTGAATCACTTTTGCATTGAATTGACTTCCGTTATCTCTCCAAATCAAACGGGGCAAGCTGAAACGAGGAAAGAACTCCTTCAGGAGTACCTTTGCAGTCGTAATGGCTGTATTATCCTTAGTGGGATAGGCCTCAACCCATTTACTGAATGCACAAACAACTACCAAAACATACTTCAAATTATTGCACCTTTCTAATTCTATGTAATCCATCTGAAGGACCTCAAAAGGGAAAGTGGGTGGTGCAAAATTCCCAGGCGGTGTGGGTGTACCCTTTCCAGGATTGTGCATCATGCACACCATACAATACTTCACTAAATGTGCAGCCGTTTTTGAAATTTGTCATTCTGCCATACAGGGTCTAACAACTTGCAAATACCCTTAGCACTAATATGGGCTGGACCATGGGCCATCGTAACTACAGGAAGAACATATGCATCCGGCAACATCCATCTCTGCTTCCCTGACATATTAATCCAACATCCCTCATCGTTCAATTGTGCTGTACTTTCCTGCCACACTGCTAACTCTTCTATTGTGTCTTCACTCTGTATCTCTTTCACATTGTCAAGTGTATCTTCAAACATGGTAACTTCAGGCACCCACCTAGCCGGTCCTGCTACAAACATCCGTTTCATTTTAGTCTGAGCCGTTTCTTTTGCTATCTGATCCGCAAAAGCATTCCCCCTTCCCACATCGTCAGTGACTTTCACTATAGCCAATTTCTTAGGAAGTGTCAAAGCAGACAAAAGCCTCAATATAAGGTGCCCATGCAGAATTTTGGTGCCATGTGAAGTAAGAAACCCTCTCTCTGCCCAGAGTCGCCCAAAACTATGCGCCACCCTGAAGGCATACTGGCTGTCAGTATAAATATTGACAACCAGTCCTTCACTCAATTTACAAGCTCGTATAAGGGCAACAAGTTCAGCAGCTTGAGCCTACTGATAAGGGACTTGTGATGTCTCCACTACTGTACGCAGTGTAGTAATAGCATAAGCAGCAGTAGTGGTGCCATCAGGTAGTTTAAAACAAGAGCCATCGACATATAGTTCCCCTTGTGGGTCAGATAAGGGAACATCAGTCAAGTCTACCCGTCCTTTCATCTTTTCTTCCGTCCGGAAGATACAGTCATGTTTGTCGACTTCATCACTTTCGGAAGGGAGGGGCAGTAAGGTGGCTGGATTCAGAGTGGCACATCTTTTGATCATGATGTGTTTAGTAAACAGCGTTAATTCATAGCCAGTCAGACGTGCACTGGTGAGGTGCTGTGTCTTTGTCTTATTCAAAAGTGTATCCACAGCATGGGGTACCATGACTGTGAGATCAGTATCCAGCACGAGTCCGGCCGATTGTCTAATCGAAACGACCACAGCCGTGATCGCTCTTAGACCACTCGGAAGGGCTCTCACGACTGGATCAAGGACAGCAGAAAAACAAGCACACGGCTGTTGCTTATCTCCAAATTTTTGTGTTAAAACAGAAAGCGCGCAACCAGCCATCTCATGGACATACAACACAAACGGTTTATTGTAATCTGGATTGCCTAGTACTGGAGCCAAGCAAAGCGCAGTTTTCAATTGCTCAAAAGACTGCTGATATTCAGGCGTCCAAGGCAAAGGCTCATGCACATCTTTCGTTGTTAGTGCAAACAAGGGTTTGATTAGCAGGGAATAACTAGGTATCCACTGCCGACAGTAGGAAGTGATACCTATAAAAGTGTGCACATCTTTCTGAGTTTGTAGGACAGGCATTTTAACAATGGTGCTGGTGCGCTCAGGGTTTAATCTCCTACCCTCCTTCGACAGTTGGTGACCTAAGTAGGTGACCTCCTGTTGACAATACTGAAATTTAGAAAGAGAAACTTTGGGGCAGATTTACAAGCCCCTTGTGCCACTTTTGCGTCACTTTTCCCATGTTAAAAGTGACGCAAAGGTGGCGCAAGGGGTTTGTAAATCTGCCCCTTTATGTCCATGGTGAGCCAAATGTAACAACAGTTGAACCGTACTGTCTTTACAACCTTGCTCTGTATCAGAAGCAATGAGGAGATCATCAACATACTGCACCAATACATTACGTGCAGGAAGCGAAAGGGAATCCAACTGACTCTTTAAAGTCTGGCTATAAATACTTGGACTCTCAGTATAGCCCTGAGGAGCTTGACAGAACCTAAAGCTTCTGCCAGGTAGCGTAAACCCAAACAAGTACCTACTATCCGGATGTATAGGAATACTAAAGAAGGCATTTTTCAAATCAATGACAGAAAAGAATTTAGCAGTACAAGGAATCATCGTCAAAAGCGTAGTAATGTCTGGGACCACTGGAAACTGAGGAACCACTATTTTGTTAACTTCATGCAAATCAATCACAAAATGATAAACATCTTCATGATCATCAGGGGAACCTGAGGGTGTCTGTTTAAGAATCGGAAGAATAGGATTATTACAAATATTGGCAGACGTTTCCTCAACTACTCCTTTCTTGATCAGATCCTGAATAATTTGCAATAAGGCTCGCTCTCCGGCCTTTGGTATTTTATACTGAGGAATACGAGGCAGAATAGCATTGCCTTTAACTTGTATCGAAACCGGCAGGATATGCAGCAATCCCACATCTGTATCACTAGTTTCCCACAAAGTGGATGGTATGTCAGCAAATTCAGCAGGAAGAGGGAGAGACAGACACTGTCTAGTGCTCACATTTGGACCCATCGTCATGTAAACGCCTTCTGGGGAACAATAAATCATAGCATGCAATCTTTTCAACAAATCCAAACCCATCACATTCTCACCACAATTAGATGTTAACAGAAATGGTGAATCCACTGTAAAAGGACCAACAGTTAGTGCAAGGGGTCTTGAAATGGGGCTTACTACCGGTACACTAGAAAAACCTACCGATACATTATTATGGCCAGACAGAGCCGCCCCAGGGTCCATATTTTGAGAAACAGAACATTTTGTTGCACCTGTGTCCACCAAAAATTCCTTAGTCGAACCTTTCAGTTCCGCTGTTACATAAGATCCACGCTGGTCTACAGGTATCGGAACTGGTCCCTCACTCTGTCCCTGGCTGACCTAGCTATAAGACATTCCTGTCACCTCCTTCATATCATAATCATCATGATAGTACTGTCCATCACGAGGGTCGTCAAAGTAATTGTTATCGGTACGACCCTGTGAAGCTGCAGCGTTCTGAGCCCTATCAGCCCCTCCAGCCCCACGACCCCGTCCACAGGAACCTCTTCCTCTGGGGACCGCCACCTTCTGCAAGCACGGGACACTCGCTACGCCAGTGACCCTCCTCCTTACAATACGCACACTGAATCGGCCCCAGAGGCGTCGTATTCGGCTACCTACTAGTACGTGGAAGCTGTCGAGCAGGACCACCACGTCCCCTACCATTCCCTCTAAAATCTTGTTGCAACAACACCTTTGTTTTTAAATCTTTATGCTTCTTCTCTGTCCTTTTGTTTCTCCTCATTGTCTCGATGCTCATAATATTGAGCCATGTTCAAAATAACGGAAGGGGAAGAGGTGGACCAAGTGTCAGGTCCTCAAATCCTCAGAGACGTACGATGCTCAACGGGGTCCACCTCCTGATAGCCCCAAGGTCTGAAAAAACCAACAGACTCAGTAGAGTGATCAGGTGAGGGAAGGAAAGGAAGGGTTCAGCAGGGAGGGAGATCTGTAACGAAAGGCAAACAACAATAAATACACCACCCCACTGTTTCTCTGGATAGAATACCATACACAATATTAACACCTGGCTCATATACCTGTAAAGAAAAATAATGGTTCGTGCATCCTAGGTGGGTATCTCGGAAGTGCCACTGCCACTAACGGATCTAGGGATAGAGCAATGGCGTTACAACACAACACGTGAATACAGTTTATGATGGATAGGGAGATAACCTATCACTAGGGTAACGTACCCCGGGGCTCTCTTCGTGGTGCAAAAAAACAGGGGAGTTGGAGCTGTCTTCGGTGGAGCTCAACAAGCCCCTGCTGTAGAGGATAGAGATAAACAAGCCAATGGGAACACAGATACGAACTGCCTGTAGAATCTCTCAAGTCCCCCCAAGAGAAATCAGCATTACAAGAACAGCGGAATGTCGGGGTAGCGCCACAGGTACTTGAATATACCAAGGGAGTGTTAAGGTCAAAGAAAATGTTACCATGGATAACCCAATCCTTCTTGGATCAAAAAATAGTTCAGGTGTCATTAGTTAGCCAGGACACAGTTCCAGCTTCCTTGCCGTATTAGTATCATATCGGCAGAGCTGGATGCCAAATGCCACACTGAAACAACAAAGTCAAAGAAACCAAGTAGACAGCTGCGCCTCCGCGCGTGCTGTCTGTGAACAAGAAATTCTCCCTCTGTTCCTAGGAGATATAGATGCCAGAGGTGAATTACAAGTAGTCCCGCAAGAGCCTAGACTCGGCTCGTCCAACGGGACTACTGTGGCTTGAGAACCTGTTTTCCGCTCGAAATCAGGTTTAGCAAGGTATCAGGGATTACCGTCACAATAAACAAAGAGAAGTTGGTGCTGTAAGCACCACTACCGGAACTCCTTATGTTGGTCACGGCTTTGCGGCTTTGCGGGTAAACTGCAGGAATTAACGGCACCCAACGGGTGCCCTGGAAGCGTATAAATCAGGCTTCCTATACATCATGACGTCACCGGCGGTGCGTCCCAAGGCATCACGGGAACTGTAGTTTTGTCAGACTACAGCTTCCCGAATCACGGATCTGCTTGGCGCGTCAGTGTTCTCCGGCGGCACGTAGTGTGCGCCGCGACAGTACATCCCTCTCCCGAAGAACACTGACAGAGACAAGGCTTCCCAGGGAAACATTTGTGAAAGAGAGTCGTGTAACGCCGGGCATGAACTCCAGAGGCCGGTTCCCACGAGTTCTCCTCATTACCGTATCCCTTCCAGGCTACCAGGTACCACAGTCTACTCCTGTAGATCTTGGAGTCGACAATGCCTCTCACCTCATGTTCCACCTCATTGTTCACCAGAACTGGCTCCAGACTCTTCCGTGCCGCAGCTAGTGATGGCTTAACAAGCGACACATGGAAAGCAGGGTGTATGCGCAAGGTGGAGGGCAAGGCTAGTTTGACCACCACCGGATTGACCAACTTGACCACCCTGTAGGGGCCTATGTACTTAGGATTGAAGATGCTGTAACGCTTAAACCTGATGATCTTGGTAGACAACCAGACATAATCCCCCTTTTTATACAATGGCCCCGGGCGTCTATGCTTGTCGGCATAGGCCTTGTACTTGATTTTTGCTGCTCTCAGGCCTTGCTGCGCTACCTTGAGCATTCTCTGGATATGGGATATTCTCTCCTGGACCTCTGGCACATGCGTAGTGTGAGAAGGGTGCAACAAGGGGGTGAAAGTAGGATGGAACCCATAAGTGCAGAAAAAGGGTGTAAGCCTAGTGGAACTGTGAAGAGCGCTATTATATGCTACTTCGTCCAACCATAATTTGTCCACCCAAGCCTCTGAAGTGACATCCACATAACACCTGAGATATTGCTTGAGAGTCTGGTTTACCCGTTCGGTCTGGCCATCAGTTTGAGGGTGGAAGCTAGAGGAAGTGTTGGAAGCGATACCTAATGCCGAACACCATACCCTCCAAATGTTTGCTGTGAATTGCGGCCCACGGTCGGAGACAATGTTCCTAGGCAACCCGTGTAATCTCACTATGTGTGTCAGCATTAGATGGGCTAATGTGCTTGCTGAGGGAATCTGCCTACAGGCAATGAAATGAGCCATTTTCGTGAGGTAGTCCACCACCACCAAAATGACTGTGTGGCCCTTGTCTGCAGGCATCCCTACCACGAAATCCACAGAGATGTCAGCCCAGGGTTGGTCAGGGATAGGGAGCGGTTGCAGGAGCCCAGCCTGTCGAGCATGCATGGTTTTCATTTGACTGCAGGTTGTGCATTCTTTAATCCATATGGATATATCAGCTTTTATAGAGGGCCACCAGAACTACTGCAACACTCTGTCCAATGTCTTTGCCAGGCCGTTGTGTCCAGCACAGGGTAAGGTGTGACACCATTCAAAAGCTCGTCTACGTAGGGACACAATAGGGAGCAATAGCTGCTTCCCTCACATCGGAAGCCCCTTTGTCATCTTCCAGTCTTTGTTCCTCCTCAACCATTCTTTCCACTTATCCGTGTGAATATTATGCGCCACACTCCTGAGAAATGCGTCCGTAAAGGTAACCCCTATAAGATTCTGTGGATTGATTATGGCATGTTTGATGTCTTCCACCGGACCTGTGGAGGTCGTTTGACGGGTCAAGGCATCTGCCTTTTTGTTTTCCTTCCCAGGTCTGTATGTCACCAAAAAGTTGAACCCCGCAAAGAATAGCATCCATCGCAACTGACGCGGGGTCAAATGTCTCGCTGCGGTCATAAATTGGAGGTTGCGATGGTCGGTGAGCACAGTAACCACATGTTTGGCCCCTTTCAGGAGGTGTCTCCAATCCACAAATGCTTCCTTTATAGCAAGCAGTTCTTTTTCCGCAATCGTATAATTGCGTTCCGCAGGGTTAAGTTTTCTTGACATGTAAGCCACAGGGTGCAATTGGCCGGTATCTTTGTGACGTTGGGAGAGCACTGCTCCTACCGCTGTGTCAGAAGCGTCCGCCTCGACGATGTAGGGTCGTTCTGGGTCCGCATGTACCAGAACAGGGGCTGACACAAACGCATGTTTCAAGGCCTCAAACCCCTCTTGAGCCTTCTCCGTCCATTGGAAGATGGCCTTCTTTCTCAACAAACGTGTGAGGGGAGCCGCCAAATCTGAGAAATGATCGATGAAGCAACGATAAAAATTGGCGAAGCCCAAAAAACATTAGATGTCGCGGACGTTCAAAGGTTGAGGCCAGTCTTTTACGGCGGTGATCTTACGTTCGGACATTTCCTGACCCCAAGGGGTTAGCATTACTCCTAGGAATTCGACGGACGTCACACTGAACTCACATTTGCTGATCTTACAGTACAAATGGTGTTCCTGTAGGGTCCTTAGGATGGTACATACATGTTGCGAGTGTGTCGCTACGCTGGAGGAATAGATCAGGATGTCATCTATGTACACCACCACGAATTTGTCCAGGTACTCTCGCAGGATGTCATTAAGGAAGAATTGAAACGCTGCGGGGGCGTTGCATAAGCCGAACGGCATCACCCGGTATTCAAATAACCCAAAGCGCGTGGTAAACGCCGTCTTCCATTCGTCTCCACTTCGCATACGGACCAAGTGGTATGCCCCTTTTAAGTCCAGACGGGTGTAAATCACAGCCTCTTTGACCTGCTGCAACAAAACGTTAATGAGGGGCAGCGGGTATCTGTTCCTAATCGTGATGGCGTTTAACGATCTATAGTCCACACAAGCCCGGAGCTCCCCATTAGCCTTCGGTATCAAAAACAAAGGAGCCGCTGCCGGGGATTTGGAATCCCGTATGAACCCCAACTCCAGGTATTTATCCAGGTACGCACGGAGATGTGTCGTCTCGGGTTCCGTAAGAGCGTACACTCTACCCACTGGTACGACGGCACCGGGTACTAGATCTATCTGGCAGTCGTATGGACGGTGCGGGGGTAGTACTTCTGCCTTTTGTTCGTTGAATACTTCCGCGTATTCATGATACTCCTCCGGTAAGGTAACATTGTGTTCCATTGCGGTAGCGATGTGATGACACATAGCCAACGCCGCCGTTGGACTGGCATGGGGTTGGATACAATGCATTCTACAGTATTCCAAAGAAAACAGAAGGGTTTTCTCCTCCCAATCCACTTGGGGGTTGTGGGTTTGTAACCATGGCAATCCGAGAATAACCCCATACTGGGGTGCTTGTATTATATTAAAGGTCAACTTCTCCAAATGATCAGCTCCACGTAATGTACTCAGTTCCCCCGTATGGAAACGGATAGGTCCGGAATCCAGAAGCCTCCCATCCACTGCGAATACTGCCTCGGGTGTGTCTTTCTCTTGGAAGGGGATACCCAAGGCTAGGGCTTGCTTCTGATCCATAAAACATCCTGTCGCTCCGGAGTCCAACATAGCCTGCACAAGGTGCCATTCATCTCAGATCCTTAACCGTAACTCCATGTAGAAGTGGTTTCTCTCACTGCCTGTGCTACCTTCGAGTGAAGGGATAAAGGCCTGGCTTGAAGTGGTCCCCTCGTCCTTCTTCAAGCTCAATCGTTTCCCGTCAGGGGTCCTGCAGTGACCGTAGACACCTTTATGTATTCCATCCTGGAATTTTTTGGCCGAAGAGTGCATTCCTTGATAAAGTGGCCCTTCCTTCCGCAGTACATGCACAACCCTTTCTTCCTCCGATAGTCTTGTTCTTCTGTGGTAAGAGGTGAACGAACTGCTCTGATTTCCATGGCTTCAGGCTTAGAGGCTTGGGCGTTGTCGTGCGACCGGGGTTGATCTACTCGTAAAGCGGATTTTTCCTTCTTCTTGTATTCGCTCTTGCGTTCGCTAAGGCGGTGGTCCAACCGAAGCACTAGCTGAATAAGGTCCTCACAAGAAGTGGGTTGGGGATCAATCTGGGCCAGAACATCTTTCATCTCCTCCCTCAACCCTTGGTGAAAGATTGCTGCTTGTTTAGCTTCTGGCCACTCGGTCTCAGTTACCAATCGCCGAAAATCATTGAGGTAGGAGATCAGGTCCCTGTTTCCCTGCCTTAATTCCAACAAGTCTCGATCTGCAGAAAGAGTAGCTGCTCTGCGGTTGAATGTTTTTTCAATTCCTTTACAAAGGAATCCCAATCATACATAAGGGGGTCATCTCTTTTGACTAATGGTACCGCCCATTGTGCAGCGTCCCCCACTAAATATGATACCAAAA
The DNA here is from genome assembly GCA_963921515.1 of Calotriton arnoldi. NCBI lineage: Eukaryota > Metazoa > Chordata > Amphibia > Caudata > Salamandridae > Calotriton > Calotriton arnoldi. The sequence goes on from CAWUFW010014587.1 coordinate 287,180, forward strand.
ACGCTACTCTCGACTGATTCGTGTTGAATGCTTTGGGCTTACATGAAAAGTGTAATAACACCTGCGTGAGAAACACCTGGACCTTACTGCTGTCCCCATTATATCTCTCAGGTGTAGCCAGAGGTATTGGCGTAGGGACCTCCACTACCACTGACGGGGCTAGGGCCATGTGAGGAATACCAGCGCTGAAAGGGGTACGCTGCATTCTGTCTACTTGAGCCTGTAAGGCTGCGGTTTCGGCCCTAGAGGCGCTCAGCTCTGCCTGTACCAGGGTCAACGCGGCTATGACATCCTCTAAGGTGGCCATAGCACCGTACGTCTAGGAGGATGTGTATTCGTGGGCCGTTAATTCTGTCAGGTCCTCAAATCCTCGGAGACGTACGATGCTCAACGGGGTCCACCTCCTGATAGCCCCAAGGTCTGAAAAAACCAACAGACTCAGTAGAGTGATCAGGTGAGGGAAGGAAAGGAAGGGTTCAGCAGGGAGGGAGATCTGTAACGAGAGGCAAACAACAATAAATACACCACACCACTGTTTCTCTGGATAGAATACCATACACAATATTAACACCTGGCTCATATACCTGAAAAGAAAAATAATGGTTCGTGCATCCTAGGTGGGTATCTCGGAAGTGCCACTGCCACTAACGGATCTAGGGATAGAGCAATGGCGTTACAACACAACACGTGAATACAGTTTATGATGGAAGGGAGATAACCTATCACTAGGGTAACGTACCCCGGGGCTCTCTTCGTGGCGCAAAAAAACAGGGGAGTTGGAGCTGTCTTCGGTGGAGCTCAACAAGCCCCTGCTGTAGAGGATAGAGATAAACAAGCCAATGGGAACACAGATACGAACTGCCTGTAGAATCTCTCAAGTCCCCCCAAGAGAAATCAGCATTACAAGAACAGCGGAATGTCGGGGTAGCGCCACAGGTACTTGAATATACCAAGGGAGTGTTAAGGTCAAAGAAAATGTTACCATGGATAACCCAATCCTTCTTGGATCAAAAAATAGTTCAGGTGTCATTAGTTAGCCAGGACACAGTTCCAGCTTCCTTGCCGTATTAGTATCATATCGGCAGAACTGGATGCCAAATGCCACACTGAAACAACAAAGTCAAAGAAACCAAGTAGACAGCCGCGCCACCGCGCGTGCTGTCTGTGAACAAGAAATTCTCCCTCTGTTCCTAGGAGATATAGATGCCAGAGGTGAATTACAAGTAGTCACGCAAGAGCCTAGACTCGGCTCGTCCAACGGGACTACTGTGGCTTGAGAACCTGTTTTCTGCTCGAAATCAGGCTTAGCAAGGTATCAGGGATTACCGTCATAATACACAAAGAGAAGTTGGTGCTGTAAGCACCCCTACCGGAACTCCTTATGTTGGTCACGGCTTCGCAGCTTTGCAGGTAAACTGCAGGAATTAACGGCACCCGATGGGTGCCCTGGAAGCGTATAAATCAGGCTTCCTGTACGTCGTGACGTCACCGGCGGCGCGTCCCAAGGCATCACGGGAACTGTAGTTTTGTCGGACTACAGCTTCCCGAATCACGGATCTGCTTGGCGCGTCAGTGTTCTTCGGCGGCACGTAGTGTGCGCCGCGACACCAAGTACTCCCAGAAGCCTGCAATCGAGTCGCAATTTCAGGAAGCAAATTAGAGACAAATCTGTTAACAAACAACCGAACACCCCCTTCAATAGACAAATCCTGGCCACTATAATCCAAAAACGTATCCTCGGACCGAGTGAAAAAATCAGACACACTCTCATCTTTCTTCTGGCGACAAGCCGACAATTTATCCCAATCTACTTTCCTCAGTGGAATAAGAGAATGCATATACGTAATAATGCGGCCTGGCAACGCAAAAGATTTCCGCTAGGGGCTTATCACCTGGTTTTCTCTCCTGGTCCCATGCTTTAATTTGATCTCAAGTACCACCCAACTCCGGAACATGATCTTGAGTATGGACCTGCCTCCAAATATCAGCCGGAACAAGAAGACCGAAAAAAAATGTCAATGTCAGCAAGAGTCATTACCGTCGAAGAGGTGGCTTCGGTCAATTCTTTATAATAAGCAGTGGGATTTTTCCTAGGATCAGGCAAATGAGTTTTAAGAGATAAAATCTCACTTCTTTTCCACGGATTATAACCCCATTGCTCCTGAAACCGGGCTGCTACACCTGCTCGAGTGACATTACCACGCTGATTCGTTAACTCTGGTATCTCTGGATGATATATGGGGTGAACCTCTCGCATCGGAAACTGAGATACCGTGGTAGGACTCTTGTCATGCAACCTACCTCTATAAGCAACCAACGTGGTAATGCTCCCGAACAATCGGCCTGGGTCCAAACCACTAGCATACACACGGTCTCTAATATCGAATAAAATTTGTGGCGCATCATACCCAAAACGTTGCTGCCAAAGGCCAACATATGTTTAAGGGCATGCTGCTGTATAAAAGGCTCATAATCTTTCATCACACTCCAAACATCCTCCACACTGTAAATGGGATTACGGCCCCACTGTGCGGCTTGATTAGCTACTACCTTCTTCTCTTCATCTCCCACCGCAGACCTTACAAAAGGGCCCATACGCTCATGAAATTTTAATAAATCTCTGTCCTCGAACCCACGAACTGGTGTCTCAGTGCTTACAAATATCGGGGATGAAGAACCGCAGAGGGAGAAGCAACAGAAGTAACAGGCACAAGTGTCACTGGCAGGTGTTTTGCAGGAGTAAGAGCAGGGGACAGGGATGCTGAGACAATAGGTGTGGCAGGAGTACTAACAGTCATTGTTGCCACAGACAGCAAAGAAAGAGGAGGATGAGGAGCCGTGGCCACAGCCGTTGAAACGACGGCAGTAGACCCAGGAACAGAAAGAACAGCTGTAACAGGCGTCTGTGATGGCACACGAACAGTGGGATATATCCTTTGTGGTGCATACGGGGGCGGGGTCGGGTGTCTAACAATTCTTCCACGAAAGTATCAGTTTCCTCCTGAGCCAAATACGATTTATCAACATGCAATCGGAACCTCCTATCTTCACATTCAACTCCCTTTTCCTGTTTTTCTCTATCCTATGCTACAGCTTTCTGAGTCAGTGACTGCATTTTTCCTTTCCCGGCCTCTTTCTCGGACTTCAATCGTCTCTGCCTAGCTGCCTTCTGCTACGTCCTAAGAGAATCAAACATAGACTGTCTACTTCGCCTCTTAAATAACTGTTCCTGTAAATACCCAATCTTTTGTTCATCAAAAGTGCCTGTTAACGGCCACTGCAACTCAGCATTGTCCCTTGTATATTTGTGCCATAATGTCTAAACATAATAGGGCCAAGACCATGTTTCACGTACATATCAAAATTTGGAGTGCCTTCTGGAGGCGCCGGTTGAGCTTCTTCCAATCGAGCATATGTAGAACAACAACGACGGCACAAAGAAAACAGTTTACTGATCCCAGGCATTCTCAAAAGAAAACAAGTTCGCTATTCTATGCCTGGTAAAGCAGTTGCAAATGCTTTTGTCCCAAAGACGGTCCTCGGACCATTCCCAATGCAAACCAAAATGGTACCATATCCACAAAGAACCAAAACAAACTCACCTGATATATGCAGGCCAAATCGAATTAATTCTCCACTGCCGACTCTTCAGACCAAATGGTCAGATCCAAGGGTTTTGCAGTTTAGGACTCCAGTCGGGATGACCACTGGGCGAGGCACTGTCCGGTACACGTTCTTTGTAGCAGGCACATTAACCCTCTGCGCTGTGTGGGTGGCAGGAGTGCTCATGTGAGTGCACGGTGAGCGATGCGACAGTGTGAGAGTAGGGTAAGAGGAGTGACTGCAGGGTGAGGGAGGTGATCATATGAATTTGGGTGCGGATGTAAGTGCAGAGTGGGACGAATGAATGCATGGTTAGTGATGGGTTTGTTTGAGTGAGAGTGCAGATTGATCAGTGAGGGGGACAGGTGAGTGAAGTATCACATGAGTGCAGTGTGAGTAGTGTGCTCTTGTGACTGCAGAGTGAGGTACAGGGTGAACAGCACAAGTGCATTTTGAGTACAGGGTGAGTACAGGGTGAGCGGGTGAATGGTGTAAGTGCATGGTGATCAGTGTGAATTAATTGTGATCGCTGTGAGTGCATGGTGAGCGTGAAAGTGAAGAGCATGAATGAGGAGTGAGTTGTCAGAATGCAGGGTGCATTCCCAGACACTTGGAGTAACTCAGCATTGTATTGACGGCTGGTGTAGGGTTTCAGATATGAGTTAAACTATTGCTATTATGCCATTAATCAGGGATCAAGGGTGAAGGAAATAAATAATGTGCTGATCCTGCAACAAACTTCCAGTCTTATGATTAGAGTTGCCAGCTCATTATTTTGATGTCCCAGACAGTAAGAATATATACAGTCACCTAAAGCTGTATTTTCAGCACTTATCTGTGCATACTCCGAACAGCAAATATAAATAGAAAGCACTTTTAATTGTGTTCTAGGACTGCCTGAATGATCCATGACTGATAATTAAAGGGAGCAAAGAGAGAAAAGTCGCATTACAAATGAATACATACTTTTTTATTTATAACCCGATTTAGTGTTAAGACGAGGTCTTTGCAGGCTCTTTAAACAACACATTCTCTTTAAACAACACATTGCTGGCATTTTTCTTTTGGCAACCCTACTTTATATTCCTTTTCATGAAATGCATTCTCACACTACGGCAGTAAATGTAAAATACAATGTAAGGAATAGGTAGAGTGGGGGCCAAGGGGGTACTGGAACCAGGAAAAAAAACAAGCCTTGATAACCAGTTTACAAAGGTATGTAATTATTCAAATGGTCTTTAAAGACCTGTAAAAAACTCAGGCGTGCCAGAGATAAGACTCCAGACACTGCCCAGCCGAGCCCACCACAGCTCGAGGTGCAGCCGCCGGGGCTGAGACACACGACGGGGGAGGGGGACTGAAGCCCTTTTAGCCCTGTGGGCGTTGTGCGCCTGCCGTAGAGCGACCGGTTAGTAGTGCATCTGCAACATCTAAAAGCAGCTACGAAGTGTGCTGCACAGTTCACTTGAACCGCCTGGGTCCCCGGCATTGCAAGAAAGAAAACTGTGGGGCTCTCTGCTGCGAGGAGCACAGCTACATACTCAGGGACCGCCCGGGTATGGTTACAGCCAAACTTCAAGTTTGTATGTGCCCCGCTGCAAGAAGTGCAGTTTCGGGACTTAGGGACCGCCCGGGGCAGGCCCCACACCACAATTAGCTGCGGGGATGCCACGAGAGGAGTCACTGTCTGCACCATCCTCCAGGGTAGTGCTCCTGTCGTGGAGCTGCAGCCTTGGAGAGACGCTCAGCTTGGCTGGGTGCACCTGGGGCGATGGTGACCTTGTCAATGTCTTCGGCGATCTTTTTGCCCTAGCACCCGGTCGGGGGTTGGCAGTGCTTGGGTGCCCACGCTGGGTTTCTAATTAACATTCTGCCACCACGGGAGCCTAGAGTTCCATTTTGGAGCACCAGCGCATAAAACGGCCTCTACCAAAAACCACGATGCCTGACTGGGGAAAGTTACAGTGTGCTGAGGCTGCAGCAGTCAGCAGACGCTGCAGTTTGAAAGAGGCTGATCTTGGGGTGCGAGGTCTTTAATATCCCTGAGACCTCGGGGAGTACATTAGGCAAGCTCTTGGAGTCACTCTGGGAATGTTCTTGAACAGTCAAACACAGCAAGATGGCAGTCCTTCAGCACAGCAGCCTTTAGTCCAGCGTAGTTTCTTCTAGATCCAGTAGTGTACTGATTTGATAGGGCCAGAGCCCTCATACCTATTCTCAAAAGTGCCTTTGATGTAGGGGGTGATTTCAAAGAGCCTTCTGAAGTGCACAAGGATCCCTTTCAGAGCAGCCCTGGCTCTAGACTACCAATAGGGGGTAAAGCAGCCCTTTGTGTGAGTGCAGGACATAACCTATTCAGATATAAGTGTTAACTACCTCTCCCCCTCTCAGCCCAGGAAGACTATCAGTATGTAGATGATTGCAGATGTATCCCTTGTCACACCCACCCCTTCCTGTATTGTGGCTGTCTAGAGAGTTTGCACAAAGTGTAGCTGTCACCTAGGCTAGATGTGGATTGGAGACAGTCTGCAGGTACACAGAGCAAAGTTAAGAGAAGAGAAATGTTCTCTTTTTAAAAGTGGCATTTCTACAATAGTAGTGACAAATCCAACTTTACCATGTAAGAGGATTTATCATTACTAATCCAACCATACCAAACATAATAAAGCTACTCCTCTCTGTTTAGGAATTACCACTTAAAAGTATAATATAAGGGAATCCCCACTGCTGACCCATGGAAGGAGTAGGCCTCACAGTAGTGAAAAATAAATGTAGCTGTTTCTCACTGCCAGAACATATAAAACTTAAAAGTACATGTCCTGCCTTTTAGTTACATAGCACTCTGCCCTTAGGGTCACTTAGGGCCTACCTTAGGGGTGACGTATGTGTAATAAAAGGGAAGTTTAAGGCTTGACAGGTGGTTAAAATGCCAAGTCGAAGTGGCAGTAAACTACACACACAGGCCTTGCAATGGCAGGCCTGAGACAAGTTTGAAAGGCTACATCTGTGCTGCCGGCCCACTAGTAGCATTTAGAAAACAGGCCCTGGGTATATGGTATACTACTTTACAAGGGACTTACCAGTAAACTAAATATGCCAATCAGGTATACACCAATTACACACCTGTTTTGGGAAGGAGCACATGCACTTTTGCACTGATTAGCAGTGGTAAATTGCTCAGAGTCCTACCGCTAACAAAAAGGTCAGAAAAAGAGGAGGAGGAGGAAAGCATAAGTGTTGGGGGTAACCCTTCAAAAAGAGCAATTTCCAACACAAACCCCCCAGCCTAAAGCCAGGCTAGCCTAATCAAATACCTTGATGGACTTCCCTGCTAAGGGCAATAAAACCTGGACAATGGCCACACCACTGCAGGGGTACTTGCCAGTTCTATACCGGTCTTAACCCAGTTGGATCCCTCTATCTATGCTCTCTTGAGCCGCTAAGCTAACCAGTGGGGAATCCTTCTCCTTACCTGGGGACCCCATCTGTGCAGTACCTAACCTTAATTTGCTCACAGATGCATCCCAGTAGGCATACAGTACCACCATGGCCAACAAAATGATGTGGCCCATTACACCCCTTGGGTCTGACTTCTGCCCACAACCCAACAAAACCTTTGTCCACCAGGAGAGGAAGCAACAGAGGCCACTGACAGCTGTCAGTGTCAAAAGCCAGGGTCCAGGCCAACAAGTGGTCTCTGTCCTCTGTGGTTTCTCTGAGTGGGGGGGCTGTAGCCCAAGGTGCCTTGCAATCTTTCTCCACTCCAACTCCCACAAGTTCTGGGGTGATATCCTGCAACAGCTCTCCCAACCCAGGATCTGTACCTTTGGGCTGGCCAGGAGTCAGGGGTAAGTCCTTCCTCCCCCTGAACGTACATCTGGACTTCTGCACCCTCCTCTGAGGAGTATTACTGCCAGAAAACTGAACTGTCAGGGTGCCTGTGGTAGTCGCCCCTCCTAGCTCTCCTGACTCACGGAGCAACTACTTCCCCAGAATGCAGTCAATGGGCATCTGGGGACTAAATATGACCCTCCTCTGGGTCACCTACCCACCCCACTCTAGGTACACCAGGGCCATAGAGCAGAAAAAGTCCTGGCCTGGAGCTGCAGTCACTCTACACACCTCACCAATGTACTACTCTGGGGAGACTAGCTCTTCCACAAGCATGGTCCTGCTAGCCACAGTATCCCTCAGAGCAGTAAATGGGAGCCCCATTCACTCCCACCTGGTGGAAGTGTCAACACCCACCCTCAAGGATCACTAATTCACCCTCTGAGTTTATCTCCCAACTGAGGGAGATCATGGCGTGTTCCATTACCTGCTCCTCAGGACTACCTTCCCCTAAGGCCACATGGGCCATCCCTGTAGAATCCCCACCAGTGGGGGCTTTCTTTGGACAGACAGAATCCCCCTGATTGTGTTCTAACTGGGAACAATCAAAACAGCAGGTTGGAAATGGGGTGCCCTGGGCCACCGCCCACTACTACCTCCTTCCCTCATCTCAGTCAGGACATGGGAATCCTTTCCTTCCCCCCTACCCTGGGACCTGTATTGGTCTCTCTTGACCTCCCCCTCAGTCTCTTGGGGGGAACCTGAAACACCCTTCTTGGGTTCACTCCCAGGTACCCTTCTGGTCAGCACTCTGGTGCTGCCCCAGATGTGGCCTCCTCAGCAAGCTTCCTGGAGTCATTCAACTTGCAACTCACCAGGTGTTGGTGCAACTCTGGAAAACAATTATCAAGAATCTGCTCCTTCAAAAAATAGTCATACAATACTTCATAATCATTCATGTTGCTGCCCCTCACCAAGCCCTTCAGTGCCTTACTAGCATAATCCAGGAAATCCACCCAGTTTTGTGTGGCAAGTTTGTTACTACCCCTGAACCACAGCATGTACTTCCCAGGTGTCAACCCAAACCTTCTGAGAAAAATGGCCTTCATGGCAGTGTAGTTGGACTGGTCCCTCACCTCTAATGTAAGGAGTGTGTCCCTCCCCACTGGAGGCATGTACCTCCAAAGACTGCCCCCCCCCCAGAACTCCTCTGGGGCACTGTGCACTCTTAGAGCCACTTCGTAGGCTGCCAGCCATTTGTCCACGTCATCCCCCACATTGAAACTGGGCACCACATCTTTTGGAATATGAACTCTAGATTCTTGTGAGGCCACTGCAAGTATGCTGCCACCATTATTGTTGTTGCTGGCCCTCACTTGGAGGGTTCTGATATCTAGCTCTTAGAGGCTGAGCTCGTGGACCATCTTCCTTTCCTCCATGAACAGCCTCTTCTCCTCAAGTGCTTGCTCTTTCTCCAATCTAGCAAGCTCCTGCTCCTTCTCTAGCTTGGCAAGGGCCTGCTCCTTTTCAATCTTGGCCAGAGCCTGCTCCTGTTCAATTATGGCAAGCTCTAGTCTCAATTTTCTCTCCTCCCTCCTGTCCTCCAGCTCCTCTGTGGAAAGGCTCTGCGATGGAACACTGCTGCCTACTCTAGAGCGGACTTCCAGTCCTGGGAGTATGTTGCCCCCCCCCCGCATCAGCAGGCTGCAAAGCAAAACCTCCATCTTGGTCCTGCTCCAAATTCTCCTCCTCCTCCTCATCGACTTCTTTGTCTGGGCGGGCTGCCGCCCATGCCCTTAAGGCTTTTTGAAGCTCTGCATTCTTGGCACTTCCATCATGAAACACCCCTCTCTCCTGGCGGAAACGCTTGAGCTGGTTCACTGTGTAGGCCTCCAGGTTGGTCAGCTCAAATTCCATTTTGCCAGACAGGACCACAGACATTGTAGAAATAGTGAGTATGTGGCAAGAAGACTTTTGGAAGAATCAAGGATACCAGTCAGAGAGAATTGAAATTTTAAAATGCCAATTAGCAAAAGGACAGACAAAAAAAATGCCAGTTAGGAAGAATAGGCTTGAATTGGTCTAAGTATAGAGTTGTAGAGCACACTAAATTACTATATGGTATTGCTCAACCACAAGGCCTATCCTCACCGCTGATGACCAATGTTAGAAATGGGGCTCCTGGTTGACTTGCGTATGCACCTAAGCCAAGCAGGACTCACCACTCTAGTCAGGGTAAGTCAGATACACACCAAAGATAACCTGTGCTCACTCTCTGGTAGCTTGGTGCAGAGCAGGCTGGCTTATCCTAAAAGGCATTTTGAAAAGTATTTGTGCAACACACAAACCGTACCACAATGATAACATTATAAAAATAATCCACACAGGTTTAGAAAAATGGAAGCTCCTTTTTATATCTACAAGAATGAGATGAAAACAATAAAAATCCAATCAGGGGATTAATAGTTATACACTTTTACATTTCAAGCAGTGCTTTAAAGAAAAGATCAGCTGGGCTTGTTTTAGAGCCTTTATGGTAATTTTTGAAAGTAAGTTAGCTATTTCAGCACTAGAAGCTGATGCGCTTCTCTTAGGGCAGATAAGGTTTCACTGGGGATTGTGTTGTGAGACCAGAAAAGTCTGTAGTTCCTGACCAGGAGGAGCGTGGTATAGAAACACTAAGATCGCTCCAACTCTGTCAAAATATTCAAAAAAGGTATGAGCCAAACTGTGACACCGGGACCACCCTGGTCCAGTTACTGACACTGACAATGCAGAGTTTTGAACAGTTGTGAGGAGCGCGGTCAATGCCCCAAGACCGCTCCTTTTAGAATCTTTATGGTACTGTTTAAACATCTATTCACGCGCCACACCATAGAATGACCGGTTGGCAATGCATCTGCAACACCCAAAAGCAACTACGAAGGGCACCGCACAATTCACAGGGACACCTGGATCCCGGTATGGCAAAAATGATAAATGTGTGGGCCCTTCGCTGCGAGGAGCACAGCTACGTACTCAGGGACCACCTGGGTATGGTTGCAGCCAAACGGCAAGTCTGTATATGCCCCGCTGCGAGGAGCACAGCTTTGGGAATTAGGGACCACTCACTTACAGCCGCACACCACAATTACTTGTGGGGATGCTGTGACAGGAGTCGCTGTCCGCACCGTCCTCCGGTGTAGTGCTCCAGTTGTGGAGGTGCAGCCTTCGAGAGATGCTCAGCTCTGCTGGGTACGTCTGGGGAGGCGGTGACTTCGTCGAGATCTTCGACGGTCTCGATTGGGAGGGAGTTTGCAACACTCTGCCACCACAGGAGCTCAGAGTGCGGTTTTGGTGCACCTGAGCATAAAACAGCCTGTACCATAAACCACAATGCTTGACTGGGAAAAGTCACAGTGCGCTGAAGCCCGGGCAGTCGGCAGGCGCTGCGGTTTGAAAGAGGCTGGTCTTGGGTTGCGAGGTCTTTAATATCCCTGAGACTTCCAATCATAATAAGCAACTCCTCTCTGTTCAGGAATTACCACTTAAAAGTATATAAAGGAATCCCCACTGCTGGCCTATGGAAGGATTAGTGCAAAAGAAACAATTGATGGACGGAATGCTGGACAATGCAAACATTCACCCCCAGTCACAAGGATCTGGGTTTAATCCATCATTCTTTTACTCACCACACCACCCCAGTTTGCACCCAGCCATATGCAAATCAGTCTTGACCCTGTTCCTTATGGGTGGGAACAGTCCAGCCCGAACTGCTAAGCCAGGTCCTCCCTGGACCTTAAACAAGCATCCTGGGACCGGTTTCAGGGCATCACCCTTCATCAGCCAGGATAGCTTGAATCCAGTGATGTAGTGAGCACGGGACCCATGTCTGGGCATACCCTTCCCACTTAGGGTGACATATGCAAAAGAAACAATTGATGGACGGAATGCTGGACAATGCAATCATTCACCCCCAGTCACAAGGATCTGGGTTTAATCCATCATTCTTTTGCTCACCACACCACCCCAGTTTGGACCCAGCCATATGCAAATCAGTCTTGACCCTGTTCCTTATGGGAACAGTCTAGCCCGAACTGCTAAGCCAGATCCTCCCTGGACCAGAAACAAGCATCCTGGGACCCGGAGCTAAAAAAACAATGGATTTAGGCCTAGATCTATGTACTGGGGTGAATGTATGACATTGTTCTGCATTCTGTCCATCAATTGTTGTTTTTGCATTTGTCACCCCGAGTGGGACGCGTATGCCCAGACGTGGGTCCCGTGCTCTCCATGCCACTGGAGTCAAGCTATCCTGGTTGATGAGGGGTGAAACCCTGAAACCGGTCCTAGGATGCATGTTTCCAGGCCAGGGAGGACCCGGCCTGGCAGTTCAGGCTGGACTGTTCCCATTGGGCTGAGGGTCAAGACTGATTTGCATATGGTTGGGTTCAAACTGGAATGGCATGGGGAGCAAAAAATGATGGATTTAGGCCCAGATCTCTGTACTGGGGTGAATGTATTACATTGTTCTGCATTCTGTCCATCAATTGTTGTTTTTGCTATGGAAGGAGTAGGCCTCACAGCAGTGAAAAATAAATTTAGCTGTTTGCTACTGCCAAGACATATAAAACGTAAAAGTACATGTCCTGCCTTTTAGTTACACAGCACCCTGCCATTAGGGTCACGTAGGGCATACGTTACGGGTGACGTCTGTGTAATAGAAGGGAAGTTTAAGGCTTGGGAAGTGGTTTTAAATGCCAAGTTGAAGTGGCAGTAAACTGCACTCACAGGCCTTGCAATGTCAGACCTGAGACAGGTATGAAAAGCTACTTGTATGGGTGGCACAACGAGTGCTGCAGGCCTACTAGTAGCATTATGATAACAGGCCCTGGGTATATGGTATACCACTTTACAAGGGACTTATAAGTATACTAAATATGCCAATCAGGTATACACCAATTACACACCTGTTTAGGTAAGAAGCACATGCACTTTAGCACTGATTAGCAGTGGCAAAGTGCTCAGAGTCCTAGAGCCAACAAAAAGGTCAGAAAAAGAGGAGGAGGAAGGCAAAAAAGTTTGGGGTAACCCTGCATAAAGGGCCATGTCCAACACTTTTAACTGGTCCCAAACGATTTACCACAATGAAGATAGGACCCTGCACAAATATGCTCTCAACCTCAGCTGTGGAAACACAACACGTCTTTTCCAACTGCACTGGCTGGTCGTGAAGCCCCCAATCTCACTGAAGGCTCATCCAGCTCTCCTATTCAAGGAAAGCTGCAGAGATCAGCATCAGAATCCCAGCTCACCACATTTGTTGACATATCTTCTGGGCATGTGGAGACTGGACATCTGATTATCCCAATAAACACGTGAATCTTTAGTAAATACCATCACAATTTCCTCTACAAAGATTTAATGCTATAGTGAACATCATTTTGTCATTGTTGCAGTAGATTACATCCATGGTCTTCACAACAAAATCAGCCTTATCTTATATTGGTTGCAAAATCAGGTGTAAAATCGAGTTTAGTGGGGGTCCATCTTACTGCTATATCAAATTTTATATGAACCAACAGTGCCCCATCATTTCCCCCCACAGATATTTTAGGAGTTTATGAAAGGGGTCTTCTCAAAATATCGTCCATTGAGGAAGGCATCCTTTTATGAGAAATTAATATTGTTCATGCTAAATTGATGGGTCCTTCACTTAAGCTGTCCCACTGATTAAAGACACCTTTCTCCAGTTTTATGTTCAGGGCTAATTAGATATTCAAATCTTAATTGCCAACAAACTATCTTAAGAAACTGTTCTGCAGTCATCCAACAACTCTATCCAAAAAGTCCTTTCATTCTTTAGCCGTGTCATGTTGCATGAAGATCTTCCTGAGCGGAACCAGGAGCTTTTCGCTCTTCAGGTCAGCTGTTCATTGCTTTTGACCAGTGAAATAAAGGGCAACCTTAACAAAACTGGTTCTATCCCATAACAATGAGCATGAACAAAAATACATCACCTTTCCAGTTCACCTTGCCCCGGAACTGGTTAATAGACATATACAACAAATCCACAACAATGTGTCACCAATATAACAATTTTTTCTATAATGCATTTACTACATTGAGATGTTCCTACTGTCTTTGACAGTGGTACCTCATTTCTCAAGCAGGGTCCAATGCGGTCTCTAGATACCTCCCCAGGATTGAAAAACTGTCAGCGGTGAGGAAGATGTGACCTGTGAGCTGATGTTAAGGACTCACCAAATATGGGCATTCAAGCTCCAACCCACTGAAAGGAAGGAATTCCATGCTTCTAAACATGGTTGCATGCTTGGTGTGAGCATGGGCCACATTTCCTGGTTACTGATCCAGTGATCTAGGTTATGTGCTTATACAAAGATTGGCAACTCTAGTGGTGACCTGATGTGCACTACCCCTGTACGGCATTCCAGGTTCCTGTCGGGCACTAGTCGTCCCTAAGGGTCAGACTGGAATCATAATAGATAGCTGTTAGAGAATCTGCCTGTTAGTGCCTCAGGGATGACTAACTCTGCCACGTCCCACCCTTTGATCCACAGAAATCCTATCCCAATCCATCCTTGGAGAATTTAGTCCCAGACTCTGGAACTTCCACCGGTTACTATGTGCACCACCACCCCTCCTGAGATGGCTGAACAAGAGTCTATTGCAGGTGTCTGCCTGAACAGCAGACCCTTCAGCACCTCCTCAGGCTGTGCCTGTCTGACACTGTTTAACTGCCTGTAGGAGAGTAGGATCTGCTTCACAGGGGTACCCCCACTTTTTGCTGATACTTCACTGGTTTTCGACATTAGTCTGGCTGGGGCCCTGCTATTCAGAACCCCAGCCTAGCTGTTTCCTCTTTAAAAGGGTCTCCATGTGCCTTAGGCACATCACTGATTGGGATCTGGAGTGCCCTTGTAAGTCCCTAGTATATGGTATACTATGTACCAAGGGCATAGGTACCTCAGAGGCCTGCCAGGGGCTGCAGCATGTATTATGCCACCCCTGGTAGGCCATCCAAACTGACACCACAGGTCTGCTACTGCAGCCTGGGTAAGGTGGTGCATGCACCCCTTGCTGTGGTATAGGTTACCTATATCACTAAAAGCATACACACATATAAACCTATAAGTCACTCCTAAGGCAGGCCTTATCAATCCTAAAGGCAGAGTGCGTGGTTCTTATGTGAGAGGGTGCCCCTGCATGAGCAGGGCCCCTCTGCAGCATTCGGAGACCATCTCTGATGCTGTTTGTAGTGCAGCCTGACCATATACTCTTAAACGCATTATATCCTCGCGGTAAAATGCTAACTATGGAATGGCTGCACCAAAACATGTCGTGTTTGGTGTCAAACATCTTGGAATACTACCCCCCGCCAATCCTGGTGGCGGGGGTAGCATTCCACCCTTCTAGAGGGAAAGGCATGTTAACTCTGACGAGTCCGGTAACTTCTTTCCAGAGCCCTGGCATCACAAAATGGATGCTGCTGCCACAGACACGAGTCTGGCCTCCTGCTGCTGGACGAAACTCCGGCAGGGGAGGCCTGGACAATAGGTTTCCTGTCCCAGGGAGGTGTGACCACCTCCCCAGACAGGACAATGTGTATTGGGGCTGGGCGGGAGCACTTTCGGGTGCTTTGAAGTCCTGCACTGGGGGCACATTTGGTGTCCCTGTGCATACCCTAGTTCAAACCGGATCAGGGGCTTGCAGCCCCTGCTTTGGCGCGAACTGGACAAAGGGAAAGGGGTGTAGCCACCCCTCTGCCCTGACCCACCCATAGGTGGGGCCACAGAGTAGTCCATCCCCTATTTTTGGAATAAAGGTAGGAACCCAGTCCTTAGGACTTTAGATTATACCTGGACGAAACTCTGACACGGAATCCTGGACCTTCGACGCTCTACGACAAGATTAGAGGACTGAAGAATCTCCCTTGGGGTCAAGGAGTGACTCCCCTGCTTGGCAGGCACCAAAGAAGCATCTGTCCGGTTCGCATCACTGAAGCTCCCGTCGGACGCCGAAGTCATCGCATCACCAGAGGTGGATTCTCAGACTTCCCCGAGGCTACCCTGAGTCCCCAGCAAAGCTGAGGCCCGTGGCTATCGTGGGTAACGTGAGACCGTGACCCCTGGACACCGAGCACATTTGCAAGTGCACCATCTTCTGGGTCTCCCAAGAAGTCGTGCTTTGGGCTCTGAGTAGCCCTAGCCTCCAGTACCACCTGCACCGAAGATCACTGGCCCCCACTCCACGAGTGTCCTGTAAGCCAGCTCCACGTGCGGCGTCACGAGGCTCCTTCGCGGTCGCTAGCCCGTTGGCTAGTAGCCCTTACCGAAGGCCAATCTTTTCTTTACTTGGCAGTCTGGTTGCTCCAGGCCTGCCCTCACTTACCCTTGCTGGGTGAGTTCCCCAGACCTTGCTGGTCTGCATCATCGACGATCTACATCTTACTCGAGACTTGCCGTTGCCAAGGCCTGTTGGGTCCAATCTGGTCGCCGACACCTCTGCACTCGACAGACATCGAGCAACAGCCCGAATCCTGCTCCTGGTTGCCGACAACGCCTCCCGGACCTCGTGGCTGAAGAGTCAAGACGACCGTCAACGAACTTGAAGCACTCAACATCGGTGGGCATCTGTCCATCGCCCTCCTGATCACTGGCTAGTGACCCAGACTCTGTCCCCTCTGCTTTCAGGTTCTTCAGAACACCGATCCACTCTTGGATCCACCCGGACACTTTTCTCCTGGTCGCCAGCAGCACTTTGCAGCAGATCGCCATAAGAAACGACGACGAAACCCGACCCCGAAAGGCACCTATGCACCCGGCTTCCCTGGGTGAGGTAACACGAGTACTCCGGTGCTCCCGTGGGTAGAGACTCTTCAAAGTCCTAGATCTCAAAGGGTTTTGTCCTAGTCCTATTTTAAGTGTCCCTTTCCTCTATTTTCCCGATCCCGACTTTCTCCATAGAAGTTAACGGCGTATCGCGGTTGTGTATTTACACTGCACGCGTCTCCCGTGGGTCCCCTGTGTCACTACCTTGGGTGGTTCCTTGGGGTCCAAGCACTTCTAGAGGCTCTAGGCCTAGTGTCTAGTTCAGTCGTGGTTCGCATACCATTTTATTGGTATATGGTTTGGTACGCCCCTAGGGCCCAAACGTGTATTTGTGCTATTACTGTGATTTAAGATCTTATAACCTATGTACTTCGAACTCTAGCCTCATAAAGGGACTAGAGGGGTGTGTTTAGTAATAAATACATATATTTTGAATATATACCTGGTGTGGTGCTCTTTCATTTGATCACTCAAGAGATTATAGACTGGTAAAACAAGCTGCTTTACATTCCTTCAAGACTTAGCCTGAAGGCTGCTCTCCACAGCTACCACTAGGATAGCTTTCTTTAAAGGTTGTCTTTAACCTACTTACCATAAGAGTCGATTTGGACTGGTGCAAGGTGCCCACTATAATTAGTGGACAGCATATGCCAGGCCAACTTCTCACATTGGTGTGCAGCGTGTGGGATTCCAGCTTGCTATTGTTTTACCAGATAATCTCAATTGAATTGATCAACTGAAAACCACTAAAGGTACCTAAGGTACATATAATTTAAGCTTAGAATATCAGTAAGTTCTACTGAACTTAGAGTTGTGTGTTAAGGGATAGCACAACCCTTTCTACAACTCAAGAGAGTTTAGTAGGCCACACTAGAGTAGGTAGTGCATACACCACACCACACTAGTAATGTCTTTAAAAGCAGGATCTAGAGATGCCCTGTAGGAAGCCATTGAGCTTCCCCCTCCAAGTATGACACACTCCCATTCTTGGAACTGAGAGCTTTGTGTAACGTGAGGAAATTAAGGACAGGCCAAAGTCCCACCACCCAACACCTCCAGGAGATGTTGGTGGCTTATGATCTTAGTAAGTCCTCAGAGACTGAAGGGGTAGGAGCAGAGGGTGGGCCAGCAGATGAGGAAGGGGCCAGGGGTACTACTACCCCCAGCCCCCTCTGAAACTGACCAGGAGGGTGACAATGACCCTGACCTGGAAAACCCAATCCCTTCTGGGGAAGATGAAGATGAGGATCTAGAGAACCACACCTTTGTCCCCCAGGAAGGATTATGAGTGTGCTCAGAAAGTCTAGGTCTCCTTCTCAGGAGTCTAACCACTCTGGCACCTCAATAGGGAGCTCTGTTTCTTCTCACAGGAGGGAATCCTCTCATGAGAGAAGAAAGAGACTGGTCCAGTATGAGGAAACTCAACTGGAGATCAGGAAGAAGCAATTGGCTTTAGATAGAGAATCCCTAGATCTCCTTAAAGAGAGAAGAAAGTTGGGACTAGAGTCCCATGGTGGCAGCCATATCCCTAGAGATAGGGAAAGGTCCTATGACCATAGGAACCTGAGCAAGATTGTCCCTCCCTACCAGAGTGGGGATGATATCCACAAATGGATAACTGCTTTAGAGAGGGCCTGTAAAGTACAGAAGGTCCCTCAGGAGCAGTGGGCAGCAATCTTGTGGCTCTCCTTTGCTGACAAAGGTAGAGACAAGCTCCTCACTGTTAGAGAGGAGGATGCTGATAATTACAAGGTCTTGAAGAGTGCTCTTATTGATGGGTTTGGCCTAACCACTGAACAGTACAGGTTGAAGTTCAGAGACACCCAAAAAGCACAGACTCAAGACTGGGTAGACTATGTGGATTGTTCTGCCAAGGCTCTGGAAGGCTGGTTGATGGGCAGTAAGGTGTGTGACTTCTCAGGATTGTATAATCTGATAATGAGGGAGCAGATTCTTAATAACTGTCAAAACCAGCTGTTGCATCAGTACCTGGTTGACTCTGATCTGACCTCTCCCCAAGAATTGGGAAAGAAGGCAGACAAATGGGTCAGAACCAGGGTGAAGCAGAAGGTACAGAACCAAGGTGGGGAAACCAAGAAGCAAGATGCTAAGAACTCTGACAAGGGTGGGGAGAAGGGTAAAGATCAAAAGTCTTCATCAGGCCCCCAAAAATCTTCTTCTGGTGGGGATTCCCAGTCTACCAAGGGTAAAGGCCAAATAAAACCATGGTGCAAGGTCTGTAAGCAAAAGACCCACTGGACCAGTGATTGCACCAAGTCCAAAGACTCCAGTCCAGCATCCACCAATGCCCCTAAGGCACCTGTTCCCCCTAGTACAGTTGGTGGAAGTGCTCCAGCAAAGGGTTTAGTAGGGTTCACCCTGGGAACTGAGTTGGGCTCTGACTTAGTCAGGGAACTGACTCAGGCTGTGTTAGTCTGTGATGGAGGCATGGATGTGACCTCCACTGTGAGTCCCAGTAATCTGGGCAAGTACAGACAACAGCCTTTAATCAATGGACGAGAGGCTTTGGCATTTAGGGACACAGGGGCAAGTGTCACAATGGTGACACAAGACCTTGTGCTACCTGGGCAAGTTATACTTGGTGAAATGTACCAAGTGACCAATGCTAGCAATGTCAGAACAGACCATACTCTGGCAGTTGTTAACTTCTCCTGGGGAGGGGTAACTGGCCTTAAGAAGGTTGTGGTAAGTGCAAACCTACCAGTCGAATGCTTGCTTGGCAATGACTTAGAGACTTCTGCTTGGGCAGAAGTGGAGCTCAGGACCCATGCAGAAATGCTGGGGATCCCTGCAGATGTGTTTGCTGTGACCAGGTCACAAGCTAAACTGTCTAAAACTGAACAGGCCTTGGATTCTGGAAGAATGGACCAAGTGCCTTCCAAGAGGAGGAGTAGTAGGGTTAAGGCAGTGCCTTCCCCTTGGCTCAGGAGGAAGATCACTCCCTTGAGGGGGATGATCTCAGCCCTGAAGAAGGAACTGTCCCAGAGGAACTTGAACCTGAACAGGTTGAGTTCTTGGGGACAGGGGGACCTTCTAGGGCAGATCTGAGCCAGGAGCAGCAGAGCTGCCCCTCCCTTGAACCCCTCAGACAGCAAGCTGCTGCTGAGGCTGCTGGGAAAGCTAGTGGTCCCCATACAGTGTATTGGGATGATGGACTCCTGTACTCAGAGAGTAGAGACCCCAAGCCTGGTGCTACCAGGAGGTTGGTAATACATTTGAAGTTCAGGGGCTTCCTATTGACCCTAGCCCATGATATTCCCTTAGCAGGACACCTGGGCCAGAACAAGACTTGGGACAGAATTGTCCCTCACTTTCACTGGCCCCACATGTCTGAAGACAGTAAGGAGTTTTGTCGCTCCTGTGTAACCTGCCAAGCCAGTGGCAAAGCAGGTGGCACTACAAAGGCCCCCCTGATACCACTACCTGTGGTGGGGGTGCCCTTTGAGAGGGTGGGGATTGACATTGTTGGTCCCACGGATCCCCAAACAGCATCTGGGCACAGATTTATACTGGTGGTAGTGGATCATGCCACCAGGTATCCAGAGGCTATACCCCTTAGGACCACTACAGCACCTGTGGTGGCAAGGGCCCTCCTGGGAATTTTCTCAAGAGTGGGCTTTCCTAAGGAGGTGGTATCAGACAGGGGTGCAAACTTCATGTCTGGGTACTTAAAGGCAATGTGGAAGGAGTGTGGAGTTACTTATAAGTTCACCACACCCTATCACCCACAATGCAATGGTTTAGTTGAGAGATTCAACAAAACCTTGAAGGGCATGATTAAAGGGCTCCCAGAAAAGCTTAGGCGTAGATGGGACATACTCTTGCCCTGCCTTTTATTCGCATATAGGGAGGTGCCTCAGAAGGGGTTGGTTACAGCCCTTTTGAACTTCTGTTTGGCCACCCTGTGAGGGGTCCACTGTGCTTGGTGAAGGAAGGATGGGAGTTACCTCTCAAGCCCCCAAAGCAAGATATAGTGGACTATGTACTTGGTCTCCGCTCCAGGATGGCTGAGTACATGAAAAAGGCAACCAAAAACCTTGAGGCTAGCCAGGAACTTCAAAAGGCCTGGCATGACCAAAAGGCTGTTCTGACTGTTTACCAGCCAGGACAGAAGGTGTGGGTGTTGGAGCCAGTGGCCCCAGCAGCTCTCCAAGACAAATGGAGTGGACCCCACACTATTGTTGAGCAGAAGGGTGAGGTCACTTACTTAGTAGACCTGGGAACACCCAGGAGTCCCCAAAGGGTTCTCCATGTCAACAGACTTAAGCCATATGTGGACAGGGCAGACATGGGCTTGCTCATGGCTACTGATGAAGGGCAGGAGGAAGAGAGTGACCCACTCCCTGACCTGCTCTCACAGAACCCTGACGATGGGTCAGTTGATGGTGTAGCCTTGGCAGGCAGCCTCACTACCCAGCAACAAACTGATTGCAGGCAAGTCCTCAATCAGTTTAGACATATGTTTTCACTGACACCCAGTCAGACCACCTGGTGCACTCATGAAGTGGACACTGGGGACAGTCTGCCTATTAAAAACAAGATTTATAGGCAACCTGACCATGTCAGGGACTGTATCAGGACTGAAGTCCAGAAGATGTTGGAATTGGGAGTGATTGAGCCCTCAGATAGCCCGTGGGCTAGTCCAGTAGTCCTAGTACCTAAACCTCACACCAGTGGTGGGAAAAGAGAGATGAGGTTTTGTGTAGACTACAGAGGCCTCAATGCAGTCACTAGGACTGATGCCCATCCAATACCCAGGGCAGATGAGCTCATAGATACTTTGGCCTCTGCCAAATATCTCAGCACATTTGACCTAACAGCTGGCTACTGGCAGATCAGACTAGCTGATGCTGCAAAGCCCAAAACAGCATTTTCAACCCCTAGTGGGCATTATCAATTTGTGGTGATGCCCTTTGGTCTGAAAAATGCACCTGCCACTTTCCAGAGGTTGGTGAACACAGTTCTCACAGGACTGGAAGCCTATAGTGCAGCTTATCTAGATGATATTGCTGTCTTTAGCTCCACCTGGGAGGATCACCTGGTCCACCTCAGGAATGTTTTACAGGCCCTGCAAAAGGCAGGCCTGACTATCAAGGCCACTAAGTGCCAGATAGGGCAGAGTCAGGTTGTGTACCTGGGCCACCTTGTGGGTGGAGGCCAGGTTCAACCTTTGCAGAGCAAGATCCAGACCATCATGGACTGGACTGCTCCCACTACCCAGACTCAGGTGAGAGCCTTCTTAGGCCTGACTGGGTACTATAGGAGATTTGTCAAGGGGTATGGATCAATAGTGACACCCTTGAATGACTTAACTTCTAAGAAAATGCCCAAAAAGGTTCAGTGGACAGTTAGCTGTCAAAAGGCATTTGATGACCTCAAGCAGGCCATGTGCACTGCTCCAATTCTGCAGAGTCCTGATTACTCCAAGAAGTTCATTGTTCAAACTGATGCATCTGAGTTGGGGGTAGGGGCTGTACTGTCACAATTGAATGAAGAAGGTCAGGATCAGCCAGTAGCTTTTATTAGCAGAAGGCTGACCCCTAGAGAGAAACGTTGGTCAGCCATAGAGAGGGAGGCCTTTGCTGTGGTCTGGGCTCTGAAGAAGTTGAGGCCATACTTGTTTGGTACACACTTCCTGGTTCAGACAGACCATAAGCCCCTCTTATGGCTAAAACAAATGAAGGGTGAAAACCCCAAACTGCTTAGGTGGTCCATTTCCCTACAGGGGATGGACTTTACAGTGGAACATAGGCCTGGGAGTAACCATGCGAATGCAGATGGACTCTCTAGGTATTTCCACTTAGAACATGAAGACTTAACTGGGCAAGGTTAGTTTAATGTCCCTACGTTTGGGGGGTTGTGTAGGAGAGTAGGATCTGCTTCACAGGGGTACCCCCACTTTTTGCTGATACTTCACTGGTTTTCGACATTAGTCTGGCTGGGGCCCTGCTATTCAGAACCCCAGCCTAGCTGTTTCCTCTTTAAAAGGGTCTCCATGTGCCTTAGGCACATCACTGATTGGGATCTGGAGTGCCCTTGTAAGTCCCTAGTATATGGTATACTATGTACCAAGGGCATAGGTAACTCAGAGGCCTGCCAGGGGCTGCAGCATGTATTATGCCACCCCTGGTAGGCCATCCAAACTGACACCACAGGTCTGCTACTGCAGCCTGGGTAAGGTGGTGCATGCACCCCTTGCTGTGGTATAGGTTACCTATATCACTAAAAGCATACACACATATAAACCTATAAGTCACTCCTAAGGCAGGCCTTATCAATCCTAAAGGCAGAGTGCGTGGTTCTTATGTGAGAGGGTGCCCCTGCATGAGCAGGGCCCCTCTGCAGCGTTCGGAGACCATCTCTGATGCTGTTTGTAGTGCAGCCTGACCATATACTCTTAAACGCATTATATCCTCGCGGTAAAATGCTAACTATGGAATGGCTGCACCAAAACATGTCGTGTTTGGTGTCAAACATCTTGGAATACTACCCCCCGCCAATCCTGGCAGCGGGGGTAGCATTCCACCCTTCTAGAGGGAAAGGCATGTTAACTCTGACGAGTCCGGTAACTTCTTTCCAGAGCCCTGGCATCACAAAATGGATGCTGCTGCCACAGACACGAGTCTGGCCTCCTGCTGCTGGACGAAACTCCGGCAGGGGAGGCCTGGACAATAGGTTTCCTGTCCCAGGGAGGTGTGACCACCTCCCCAGACAGGACAATGTGTATTGGGGCTGGGCGGGAGCACTTTCCGGTGCTTTGAAGTCCTGCACTGGGGGCACATTTGGTGTCCCTGTGCATACCCCAGTTCAAACCGGATCAGGGGCTTGCAGCCCCTGCTTTGGCGCGAACTGGACAAAGGGAAAGGGGTGTAGCCACCCCTCTGCCCTGACCCACCCATAGGTGGGGCCACAGAGTAGTCCATCCCCTATTTTTGGAATAAAGGTAGGAACCCAGTCCTTAGGACTTTAGATTATACCTGGACGAAACTCTGACACGGAATCCTGGACCTTCGACGCTCTACGACAAGATTAGAGGACTGAAGAATCTCCCTTGGGGTCAAGGAGTGACTCCCCTGCTTGGCAGGCACCAAAGAAGCATCTGTCCGGTTCGCATCACTGAAGCTCCCGTCGGACGCCGAAGTCATCGCATCACCAGAGGTGGATTCTCAGACTTCCCCGAGGCTACCCTGAGTCCCCAGCAAAGCTGAGGCCCGTGGCTATCGTGGGTAACGTGAGACCGTGACCCCTGGACACCGAGCACATTTGCAAGTGCACCATCTTCTGGGTCTCCCAAGAAGTCGTGCTTTGGGCTCCGAGTAGCCCTAGCCTCCAGTACCACCTGCACCGAAGATCACTGGCCCCCACTCCACGAGTGTCCTGTAAGCCAGCTCCACGTGCGGCGTCACGAGGCTCCTTCGCGGTCGCTAGCCCGTTGGCTAGTAGCCCTTACCGAAGGCCAATCTTTTCTTTACTTGGCAGTCTGGTTGCTCCAGGCCTGCCCTCACTTACCCTTGCTGGGTGAGTTCCCCAGACCTTGCTGGTCTGCATCATCGACGATCTACATCTTACTCGAGACTTGCCGTTGCCAAGGCCTGTTGGGTCCAATCTGGTCGCCGACACCTCTGCACTCGACAGACATTGAGCAACAGCCCGAATCCTGCTCCTGGTCGCCGACAACGCCTCCCGGACCTCGTGGCTGAAGAGTCAAGACGACCGTCAACGAACTTGAAGCACTCGACATCGGTGGGCATCTGTCCATCGCCCTCCTGATCACTGGCTAGTGACCCAGACTCTGTCCCCTCTGCTTTCAGGTTCTTCAGAACACCGATCCACTCTTGGATCCACCCGGACACTTTTCTCCTGGTCGCCAGCAGCACTTTGCAGCAGATCGCCATAAGAAACGACGACGAAACCCGACCCCGAAAGGCACCTATGCACCCGGCTTCCCTGGGTGAGGTAACACGAGTACTCCGGTGCTCCCGTGGGTAGAGACTCTTCAAAGTCCTAGATCTCAAAGGGTTTTGTCCTAGTCCTATTTTAAGTGTCCCTTTCCTCTATTTTCCCGATCCCGACTTTCTCCATAGAAGTTAACGGCGTATCGCGGTTGTGTATTTACACTGCACGCGTCTCCCGTGGGTCCCCTGTGTCACTACCTTGGGTGGTTCCTTGGGGTCCAAGCACTTCTAGAGGCTCTAGGCCTAGTGTCTAGTTCAGTCGTGGTTCGCATACCATTTTATTGGTATATGGTTTGGTACGCCCCTAGGGCCCAAACGTGTATTTGTGCTATTACTGTGATTTAAGATCTTATAACCTATGTACTTCGAACTCTAGCCTCATAAAGGGACTAGAGGGGTGTGTTTAGTAATAAATACATATATTTTGAATATATACCTGGTGTGGTGCTCTTTCATTTGATCACTCAAGAGATTATAGACTGGTAAAACAAGCTGCTTTACATTCCTTCAAGACTTAGCCTGAAGGCTGCTCTCCACAGCTACCACTAGGATAGCTTTCTTTAAAGGTTGTCTTTAACCTACTTACCATAAGAGTCGATTTGGACTGGTGCAAGGTGCCCACTATAATTAGTGGACAGCATATGCCAGGCCAACTTCTCACACTGCCCCTCAGAATCACCTCTAAATGCTGGGTCCATATGGACTGGATTCGAGGAATCAGTGTGGTCTGGTTTCTTTCCATGCATAAGGTGTGCATAACTGTGGCACTATCCAACCATGGACTGATTGTGTGGTCATTATAAACCTACAATACATGAGATTCTGCAATCCTTGAATTAAAAAGCAGTCTCTAATGTCTTTATAATCGGCGACTTCTGACGCAGTCGCCGATTATAAAGAAATAACATCAGAACTCAACTGTAATAACTTATTGCAGTTGAGTTCTGACATCACAATGCCTGCTGCCAGAGCCAGCAGCTGAGGTGAAAGGCAGGTTAGGTCACATGGCATAATTATAGCATCTGTTTAAAGAATGAAAACAAATTCTGCGTTTCTTTCTTCTGCTCTGTTTTTCTAGATTACAATGTAAAGCACAAAGGAGATACATATGGCAGAATATTTATTTTTTGCACTCATCAGATAATTATAAAAAAGTTAGAATCTTTCTGCATGTTTCTACTCACTACGAGGTACTGCAATTTTTTAAAACAGACTTGTCTTAAACTAAGACAAGATTCTAAGATCTTTTTGCAACAAACATCTAACAGCTTTTTAATGTGTTTAATTTTGCTCTAGATATTCTATTTTTATCCTTCGTATTTGCAAACATGCTCTCTCTTTCATATGAAAGAGCTATGCACCAGGGATTTAAGTGGTTTGTGAGAAAGGGAATGGTGTGATCATGTTTTATATGGGATAAAGTACCCCCTTCCATACATAATAAGGATATTGCTAGTCACCTCGAAATGCCAAAACCTTATAAAAAAACTTGGCCTTCAACTTCGTTCCTCTATATGTTCATGGAACTCCTTGGTGACTTTCAATATTCTTATAATGTAATGTAATGAAATTGAAAATTACGCTTCAAAGAAAAACAGTTTTTAATGATCTGAGTCCAACAGCAGGCAGCAGGAGAGCATCCTGCTCGTGAATCTTCATTTTTAGAAGCTGCAACCTGAGTGTTACAGATAAGTTACGTTTCCCTGATTGCCACTGTCTTTTCTACGTCCTTGAGTAAAAAGGGTTGTTAAATGCATACAGTTTTGCACTTAGTAGAAAACAAGCCGATATCCACACTTGTTGTAACAAACGTTGCAACACTTTTTTCTGCATACCTTAGTGATGTATTAAAACATGACTTCAGTGCTAGGCTTACTCTGTTCACACTAACATTCCCCACAAGAAATCGCCCTGCTGAACACTATTCAAAATTACGTAATTATTATGGACGTTGCTCACTAGGATGGGATTGAATATATGAGGATATAGAGTCGAGTAGTGTAAAATGTTCGAGTCTCCAAATCTCTATGCTCCCTCTTGAAATAACTATAGTTTTCAGAACATTGTGTCTGTAATGGAAAGATGAATTTTCATAACTAATGAAGCAGATCTTTTTCATGCCAAGTCATTTTTCTTTCCATCCTATCTCAATTACTTTTTATTATGTAAGGTTTATTTTCCTGGCAAAACCGAGTCGCTCTTCCTTAGTTCATCTTTTGGAAATATTATCACAATGTATTCATAATTTGCATTTATTTAGTGCCTGAATACAGCGATCAATAAATAAAAAAATCGCTGCACCCAATGTTCTGGCCACTGAATCAAGATATTCTGTGGCCACGGTTTCAGAGCCTGTTCATCGTGCCTTAAATTCATCATTCTATAGTCAGACGTCTCAATTTCAGTCCTCAGAGTTTTTAATTCTTTGCTACGAGAGATCATTCACATCTCGAGTTCCCGAACCTGTTCTCCAACCATTTTCAAAGTTCAATTCTTCTTTTATCTTTTTCATGATAGTGTTAAATATCTGATTTTTTTTAACACTAACATAAATATACACATTTGGGGATTTGTTTGTTGTGCCTCATGGGATCAGAGCTTAATTTTATAATGCACCTTCCGGACACTGAAACCTTTGCCTTGTTTACTACCTTGTAGACTAGGATCTTGTACTATTCAAGTGAGTATTTTGTGTGTCGCCATTGTACATACTTCACACACTGGCTTGGGTTCAGGACCTCGGTATGTGAAGTGAAATGGTGAAAGCTACTATGGGTTAAGTACAATTAAAGAACATGTTGTTACTATAATTATGCAGTACAGAGAAGTATTATTAAAATAAGCTAATAAATACTTATCACAGTGAATTTGGCATTGATAATACTGCATAAAGAAATACTGTTACTAAAGGTCTGGGAATTCCAGCATGCGGAAGCAAATCCACCGCTAAAAGCTTCCAACCTGGGAACTGCAAAAAAGTAAGTGTTCCTGCAGGTTTTTGCCATATTTCGGCCATTTTTATGTGGACATATCCCATCTCCAGGAACACAAAAGCGGGGCCAGAGAAGGTTTAAAGACCAACGAGAGCGAACTCCCCTAATTCAATAGACAAAACACAAAGGAGCCCTCGAGACTAGAAAGAATAAAGTGTCTGTTGATTTGAAGATGTGTAGAGACAAAGAAGGTGTCCCTTTAAAGGACGGTTTCCCTCACCCACCAGAGGTGGCATGCCTCATCATTGGAGAACCTCCTTGCACCATGAAGCCTAGTCACGGTGCGGGCTACCACCCCCTCTCTGGGCGGGAGGAGCTCAAGGATGTTTTGCATGTAAGAAGGGTTATTTCTAAAATAAGTGAATTAAACTAGCTACGGGGTTTACCACATGTCTTTATTCAGGCTACCATGCGCTAGGATTAAAAAGCAGAGGATACGACGGGAACCATTAGATCCAGTTGTGCTATGCTAAGATCGACATGTTTCAGCCAATGACCTAGTGAGTGTTGTGGCTTTCTTCAGGATCCAATATGAGCTACTGCTGTGAAAGTGATATATTAAAAATAAAGTGTGAAAATACGGTATATTAATTAGATACAAAACCAGTGATCCAAGGTTTTCAAGGTGGTGGATTTACTGGTAGTACCTGCAGTAGTCAAATATAGTACCTCATCTGTTATTGGCATGGGTGCTCAAGGTGCAGGCGCGTCTCTAACCTAAGTAAATCAGTTGGAAATCCTGCTGGCTCTGCCGAGGGACAGGAATTCCCTCCTGCGTCCCTCACCACATCCTGTAACTCGCGTTGGGTTTTAGTAATAACCCCTCTTACATACAAAACATCCCTGAGCTTCTCCCTCTCAGAGAGGGGGTTGTAGCCCACACCATGACTAGGCTTCATGGTGCGAGGAGGTTCCCCAATGATGAAGCATGCCACCTCTGGTGAGTGAGGGAAACTGTCCTTTAAAGGGACGCCTTCTTTGTCTCTACACATGTTCAAATCAGCAGACACTTTTTTCTTTCTAGACCTGAGGGCTCCTTTGTGTTTTGTTTTTGCATATCCCATCCCTGACAGTTTGTCACTGGCGAAACATGTCAGCGGGTATCCCGAGGGTGCTGTATTGTCTGATTTCGCCCAATCCCTACCGGGTGAAAGTGGGTGTTTCTGCAATCAGGAAAACCATATAACCCATATTGAGGCCCTGATTCCGAGTGGGCCAGAGGTTTCTGATCATGGAGCAAGCATCCTTCTTTAAATTTTAGCAGGTCAACCCTGCTGGAATTGAAATGGTGATATTTCCCAAAAACTCAGAATTTTGCCACACCTGATAAATTCTGATTCTCGTGGAGTGGTGTTTTATTAGGTGCGGTAAATAGCCCCTTCTCTCCGGGACACTCATCATCAGGGTCTAAATGTTTGGCACTGAGGGCTCTACTTCGACACATCACTGGCCGTGGCAGCTGAACTGAATACTGAAGTAAGTATAGTTGCAATAACTATATTTGTCTTGCAATTGTCTGTGTTAAATAAACTAAGTAGTAAATAGTTATCAGAAATACTTCTCATTTTGTGTTAGCTACTTTTACTCCACTAGTTGTGTTTAGATCACTGAATCTTGTTAACTGATTGTCTGTGAACTAACAAATGAGGGCCTGAATGCAAAGGCGCGAGAACTGACATGCTAGGCGACCGTGCCACGTGATTGACGCTCTGAAAAACGAGCTCACACGGATTCACCAGTTACGTTTTGATCAATCTACTCCACTCATTTTTACATACACACTTTTGTACAGAGTTTCGTGAAACATAGACTTTCTGGACTACAAACTGTTCGTGTGTTTGTCTCTTCCTGTCCTTGGGGCTCCAAAATTCATATGATTTCGATTTATTATGCGCCATGAGCTGGGTCGCTTTTTTTAGTGACATCACTGAGCCCTGAGAAAGTCCCCACGACGTAACATGTCAGCTGTTCTACCTTTTGACATTAATACAATTGTTAGTGAACTTTGGATGTCTCAACAATACAGTTTTGGACCTGCTACACTGGCAGACCATGAAGGAATGACTGTGTAGTGCTCTGGGTGCATCAATGTACGAGTTGAGTGACTACTGCAAATCTACTGAGTGATGGAGCAAGTGGTAAGTCAACCGCTGGATAAATTACTGCATATTGGGAAACTTTATGCAGAACTACCTGTACTGTACTATCCCTCTGATGGATGCTATTCCACTTGTGGATTCTGCCCCATCCTCCAGTCCTCCAATCAAGGTCTTATTATTTCCCCCACAAATAGTGAATTAATAGTTTCTACCAAAGACAAAATTATACCTTTGGTTCTTAAGCAAGATTTCCACTAGTTAATACTCTAGATGGCAGATAAATACTCCGATCTTTTAGGTTCCTTTCTCAGTTAAGTCTATCATCTTTTAATCCAGCAAGGGACATCAGTTCCAATAAGGAAAATATAGCATTCTTCTAGACTTCGGATTCTCCTACTAAGCCAGCAATTGCCACACAGTGGTCTGTCCACTATAACCTTTGCACTAATAAAGAGTGAGTATGCTGCCACCTGTTTGTGGGCTGAACCATTTGCAGAATGTTGTCTCTAAAGATCTTGTTTTTGTCTGGAATGAGGGCTGCATATACTTTAGAATATTCTCTAGGGCCACTGTGATTTCTGACATCTCAAATGAAGGACTGGGAGCCAGAGTTGGAATGGGTAAGCAGAATTAAGCACCTCCAGAGCACGGTCCTTCCACAATCTGGCTTTGAGCAGTAGGGGGTGCACCAAATTCCTTGGATATGAGAGTGGGGGCGACAGTGCATGTTTTATGGCACAACTACTGTGGGAAGTTACAAGGCTAGCTCAAAACATCACATCCCACCTTAAAGTGGTAGGAGTAATTTGATATTTTCTGGGTGGCAGGCATTGGTCTACTTTCATCTCCTAATGCGGGTAAAAGGAGATTGCAGGTCATATGTTGATAAGAAGGATTAGATGGATGGAACCAAACGCTCCAGAATCAGCAAGGCAGCCTGGAACATTGTTGTAGGCTTTAATGTGGTAGGTGGTAGTTTTATTCCTCTTAGGTGGCAGAACTTGGCATACTTTCACCTTCTTATGCCGATAAAGGCAGATTGCAATGAGAAGGGTCAGCGGAGTGGGACCAAATGCCAAGGAATCAGCAAGACTAGCTTGAGACATTTTGACGAGCCTTAAAGTAGTAAGGGGTAGGTTCATATTGTTCACGAAATATGCCTACAAGGCCAGGACCCGAGCTCTTGGATGAACAAGGCAAGCAACATTTCTGCTCTCCCATGGCAGAATGCAGTATTCAGCAGGCTCAATCAACACACTCTGCATACTTGTGGTAGACCTGGCATCCTTGGTATGGTTCCCCCTGTCTTTTTGACTTCAGACCTCCAGTTTTTTATGACTATGTTTTTGCTGGCCTTAGGACTCTGCACCCTTTACCACTGCTAACCATTTCTAAAGTGCTTGTGCTCTTTCCTTAAAACATGCTATATTGGATTAAACCCAATTGGCGTATTTAATTTACTTGTAAGTCCCTAGTAAAGTGGCACTACATGTGCCCAGGGCATATAAATGAAAGGCTACTAATGGACCTGCAGCACTGGTTGTGCCACCCACATAAGTAACACTTTAAACATGTCTCAGGCCTGCCATTGCAGAGCCTGTATGTGCAGTTTAAACTACCATTTCTACTTGGCAAAATAAACCTTTTGCCAGGCCTAAAGCTTCCTTTTTAGTATATATAAGTCACCCCTAGTGTAGGCCATGGACAGTCCCAAGGGCTAGGTGCAGTGTATTTAAAACATTGAACATGTACTTTTAAGTTTTACATGTCCTGGTAGTGAAAAACCCTTAAATTAGTTTTTCACTGCAAGGTCTACTTCTCCCACAGGATAACTTCGGAATTACCTTATTAGATTTTATCCGTCTAATTGCCAAACGGGAAAAGGAAACCAGTTCATGTTTGGTGTCTCTGGAATCCTAATGTAAAATCCTAATTTATGATGAAGTTGGATTTTAAATTACAATATTGAAAATGCCACATTTAGAAAGTTTGCATTTTTTTGCCATTTAGTGCATGTAGTCTGTCTCTGGGTCAGCTGACTGTGTGTAGGTGACAGTTGGGCTTTGTGTATTCCTCCTAGACAGCTACTCACAATGGGAGGTTAGGTGTGACTGGATGGGCCATCAGTGGCAGGATGAAAGGGAGGAGCTGGGCACAGCCCCACTTACACTTGAAAAGGCTGTGTCCTGTCTCCTGCATACTCCCTGTAGTTAGTCTGGAGCCAGGGTCAGGAAAGCAGGGCTTCTGTGCACTTGAAAGGCATGCCTCTAGAAGCTTCTCTTCACTACAAAGTCACAACTGTGTGTAAAAGAAGGATCTCAGACACCAACTCTTCAGTAAACTTCTGGACCTGTGGATACTCAGGAAGAAGGAGACTGCTGTGCTGCTACAAGGACTGACACTCTGCTGGACTGATGCTCTAAAAGAACTGCTGCCCTGCTGTGCTGACCTGCTGCTCTCTTGCCTGTGGAAGAATACCTGGACCTGCTTCTTCATCTTGAACCCAGGACTCCATGGGCTACTCTGCTGGCCCCCTGATTTGAGTCTCAGGGACATAAAAGGTTCCCCAACCAGCTTCTGAACCCAGCTGCAGTGAGTTCCTGACCCTCAAGTGGTGCCCCTCAGGTTCTGGATTCTTGGTGTGGGTCAGCGCTCTTAAAATCAAGCTTTTAGGCTCTTTGCGACCGCGAACGGGCCCGTTCGCACCGAGACCGGGTCACTTGCACCAAAATCTAGCACAAGACGCTGCCAGCCTCTCTCTTCACAGAGCAGCATCGACAGACCGTGGGGACCAACAATGCGAAGGCCCAGCCTGCCCATCCACAGCGCCTGGCTTGCTTTTTGCACCACTCCGACAACCGCCCATGATACTCGCCTTGCACCACGCAACCCTCTCCAACACGAACCGGACTCTTGGCACAAAACTTGAGAAGGTAAAACTTCAGCGGGAGTAATCTGGGACTGTATCCGACCCACGCTTCAGCGCGGTCAGCCTCAACTTTTGACTTTGACCCGGTCCAGCGCGACCAGTTAGCCCCGTTTGGCGCTTTGTGCTTTTAGGCATTATTTTACAGTTTATTCTTAAAAAATTCATAACCCAGATTCTACTGATCAGATTTTTCTGTTTTGGTCTTGTTTTATTTATTAAATTAAGCTTATTTTTGTAACCTTGTGTGGGATTTTTTTGTGTAGTGTTTTCACAGTTTTACTGTTTGAAGTGTTGCACAAGTAATTTGCAAATTGCCTCTAAGTTAAGCCTGACTGCTCTGTGCCAAGCTGCCAGGGTGTTGCGTACAGGTTTATTTGGGGTTTGCTTGTGCTTTACCCTGACACGGATTGTGGTTGCTGCTTGACCAGGGCTCACACCCCAGTCAACCAGTAACAACAATTCTCACACTTGCATTCAGAGAAATAGAATTAGGAGTTGTCTTGGACAAGAAAGACACCCATTGGCTACTATTGTCTTAGTTCTGATGCCACTTGCTAGAGGGCAGAGGAGGGTTTATGCTGGCATGGGGGAGAATGAGCAATGACTAGACAGAGGAGATTTGAAGGAAAGATAACTTGACTAGGACTGAGGAGAGCTTAGCTAGGACTGAACAAAATCAGAACTACCACATCTGTGCCATGCTGCTGTCCTTGCAGAAACAGTGTAAGCTGGAAAAGTCTGCTTTCACCACATTGTCTCTTTTTATCTTGATATGTCATTCAGTACTAATAATGAAAGCAGATGTTTGGAAGGAATTTCTGGAAAGTCAGCAGGTGCCTCTTTATGTAAACTAGAAAGAGCAAGTATATCTGTGATCTAAGAAAAGTACTGAGTTCACATGGAGGGGTGAAGACAGAAGGACAACATAGGGTGAAGAAATCCCATCTTGTGCTGTCAGGGCTGCAAATACATAACATGTGTATTTGTAAAGCACACGTTCACCCCAAACGGGGTATCTTGGCGCTGAATAACAGATGTTTTATTGTTACCCAATGGTACTCATTTTATCGACCTCAGATGGATGAAAGGCTGAGTGGACCCGCTGGGATTTGAACCTGTGACCATGAGGTCGAACACAGGCCCCTGCAGTGGATGCATTTGTCCACTGAGCCACCAGACCCAGCTCAAATGACCAAGAGCTTTGTCTCTCATGCTTACATGTAGGATGCCAGTCTAGCTAGAGTCTGAGCCACGACCCGACTAGGCCTTGCCCATCTTGTGGTCATCCGCTGTAGTGTAGCTCCTATTTCCCTAATAGGCTCTGCGCATTGGAATAATATCCCCTATAGGTTTGACATAGGACTAAGGTCAGTATGTCCCTATCGAGTATATTAAACTTAATTACTTGTGCCAGCTAGCTCAGAGTCCACTAGAAACTCCTTGACAAACAAGAAGGGAGTAGTTTCTGGCAGCCGCAAAACATGACAACTTTGTTTCCCTTTAGAATCAGAACGTGTCCCAGAGTCGTAGAAACAATAGATAACTATTTCACTCAGCTCAATCGTGCATACTTAGTTTTCCTCAAAGTTATACAGAAAGAATAGACGGGCGTTTCAATAAAAGATTTATTCAACAGTCTTGTTTCTGGTATAAGTTAAATGTGCTGTTATGATCACAAGACAGTATGCAAGATAAATAATGTACAGCGTAAGCAGTAGAAATAAATAATACTGCGCTAGCATGATCTTTAGTAGATATTCATTTACATAAATAACACAGACTAAAAATGCGAGTACTCATACGATGCGTCTCTAAGCTAGTTCTACCCCAATGTACCTAACCTGTCCTAGGTGTAGGGAGAGCTTTGAAGTAGGTGGAGTATTCCTTACTATGGTATACTAAGAGTATGTTAAGTCTAGTATGCCTAGTGTGCCAAGAGTCCCTCTAGGTTCTAGTCAGCTCCATACCTTTAGAATGAGAGAGGTGGGAATCTCTTGCCAGACTCGAACTCCAACACCCCGCGAGGGAAGTCAGATCACTGGAAGCTGGACTCTCTGCGTGCAGGGATGACAGCGTCTTCTCAGTGCGTCAGGCCGGGAAACGGGCTCCTCTGAAGTCGAGGTCTCCTCTAGTTTACAAGGGCTAGGGAAGGTATATTTATACCTGAGAGGTACCTCAGAATGTTAGCATTGACGTGAATCGGACAGCGGAAGACGTCATGAATGAACCCCTAAGGTATAACGGTTCATGCATAATAGATGAGTCCTTGAAGAAATCAATAGTCCTGTGCTAGGGAAATTCCCGAAGCCTAAGGGTCTGTTCTTCAAGAACTCGTTGTGACGTTAGGGTGAACGGATGTCTGAGACCATGCCTGTATTTGGAGTGCACAGTTTAATGCCTAAATAAGGACTGGGATTTCATGCCTATATAAGGGCAAAGTGAATTGTGCCTATATAAGGACATGATACAGGAAAACCTATATAAGGACACCGTAAGAGGAATACAACAGCGCTATTGGGAGCTTGAGTGGACTTGGGGCGAGAACTCCGGCTCAGAATGTTGGCTTCCTTAGGCCTAACAGGATAGTTGGCATTTGGATCTTTTTAAGATTGAATAGTTCTTCTCAGCTTGCCAGCCTTGATTTTTCTTCCACTTCCTTCTTATTCATGGGTGTATTTGTTCAGCAGTAGGTAGTATCCTTGCCTTTAAAAACATAAAAAAGTGAATGGCTACTACTCAAGCCTTCAAATCAAATTCTTGCCTTTTGTCATTCTTTTACTCATTCAACACCATCTCTGCATAGCACATGTTGCCATATGGATTACTAGGCCTTCTCGGATTACCACTTCTGTTTTAGTGTACACACACTGAGCATCTGGCCACCCTTATGGCCAGGCTGTTTCTATGTAGCTGTTATATGATTTGGTCCTTATTACAATTATAATCTGCACTTTTACCTTTCACATCCCCTCACCCATCAAACCGACTGGGGATTCATCGCATGACACAATAACCATACATTGGTGGTCATCACACACAACATGAAAACGCTACCCACATAGCCTCTAAACAAAACTGATATCCTATTTTACACAGTGTAGCTTGCTATCTGTATGGGTAAGACTTCAGCCCCCGCATAAGGGTACTAAGTGCTATACAAATGTTATAACACAATACAACATAATCTTGAATTTTCATACAGTGTCATCACTTTAATCTTCCTTTTATTGTGGTGGAGATGTTGTGAAACATTTTGTGTGGAAGCTTTTTCCTTACAATTTTCAAGAAAAGTCACCTGATTCTTTACATGCCAGTGCTGAGTTGTCCAGCATCATTGCCTAGCACTAAATATCAGCTTATAGATAGAGTGGGATGCAATCATAGGAAAATAGCAATATCTGTCTAAAAATAAGAAGAGGTTTGCGTGACTATTATATTGATTACTTCTGACATTTATTATCAGCGTTTCCTGTTGTAAATAACTTAGTAGTCTCTTCCAGTGGTACTTCTGGAGACTAGTATTACTTGGATCAGGTGTTAAAGCAAATGATGTCTCAGTTTCAGTTAATCGCATGAGAGATGCTTTTTCTACATGGGTATACTTCCAGAAGTCCTTGAAGTTACATGAGCCGTGGCACTGTTAGAGTGGCCCCTTGCTACTGTTTAGCAGCTCGAACTCTTGTTGCCGTTCAGTCACATTAGATTCCCCTTCCGACAGTGGAAAATGGGTTTTTAGAAATGTTTTCTAGCTAGAAATTGTGTTGAGTACTATTTGTGTACATCTGGAGATTCACAAGTTGACTCAGCTAGCACATATGTTTGTTGAAGAGCAGACAGGATAGGAATGAAACTTTAGGCTCAAAGCAGCATACCTTGTGGGATAATTAATTCCACTGACCCTACATGAACTTGCTGACCACTGTTGGGAAGGAAAGATCGGATCCATTCCAGTGTAGGTCCCAAGGTTCCAGCCCTTTTCTCAAGTCTTTCCTGTGACTTGTCTTGGTGGATGATACCATATCATAAGATAGAATTCAGCAATGCTTACTCCTCTAAATCGAGACCAGTATTCATTCAGTACACAATTATGTCCTGCATATTTATGAAGCTGTCCAGTTGCCTTCTTCCAATAAACTTGCTAATACAGGGTGGTTTGGAAATGGGTTAGTAGTTAGAACTTTTAAGTTAACACATGGTTTGCTTAGCAGGATTGTGATAGTGATGTGTTTTAAGAGGTCTGGTTGAAAGAGGTATTGATCATAAAGGTGACATTCTCCTCAGTGAATATAGGAATTGTTTCAGATAAACAAGAGGGCAGAACTGTGCTGGGAAATTGGACACTTACACTTTTTGGGGCAGCTTGAGCATGTCCTTCTTGAACATTGTTTGGAGCATTGCTTCAGCAGCACACATAGAAAGAGGAAATCACCTCCATTGATTGTTTTTGTGCAGGAAGGTATCCCTTCCTGCGCAAAAAAATCATCCCTACAACGCAGACACCATTGGATCCATGGTGCAAGGGTGCCTGTGTTGGTGCATGGCAGCTAATTGAGCGCCAGCACAGGGAAAGGGAACGAATGTGCCATATCTGATAGATAGATAGATCGATAGATAGATAGATAGACAGATAGATAGATAGATAGATAGATAGATAGATAGATAGAAGGCTTGCGGCGCTGCCTTATGGCAAAATATTGGAAATGAGGCCCTGAATCCTTAAGACGTCTTGATCATAGCAACAGTACAGAATTCTACCCTTTTCTCTGTTTTGCTGCACAAAAGAACAACCATTAGACTTCATCACCACTTCAAAATTGGAAAAAATTAAGAGAGAAACACACAAATAAATGTTCTTCTTTCGGAAACAATTATGCCACTCTACTAAAAGCATTAAACTAAAGTGCAGGCTGAACTCCACCTGGAGTGAAAGAAAACCTAATATTGTGTGGACTTTGAAAATGGAAACACATCTTCGTAAATGTAACAATTTTCCATCCATCCAAGTGCAATGAATTGTAACTGTAAATTAACAAAAGATTTAATGATACATAGCCTAATAAATAATCCACAAAAACCAACTCAGACACAAATGCCTTATTAAAAAAAACATGCACATTTGTCATTTAGGACGTGATGTTCAAAAATCTACGTTTGAAACAAAAGGGAATTGCAAAGACTCTGGCTATGTGATCACAAAGGAGTATTTTGCTAGGCACAAAACACCTTTCTACTAGTCAGAAAAATCTTTCCAACTGACCAAAATGAGTTTTGTGTCCCGTAAAAAATCGCAGAGAACAGGAGGCCTTAAAGAGGTGTTCCCCCGCCTACCTTGAGTTGCAGTTGGATATGTCAATTGCAATTGCACCTGAAAACCATTGATCAGATACGACAACCCCTTCGGAATCATCACTGCCAGACTCGAGGAAAGGAGAGCAGAGAGTGATCCAAGGGTCAAGGGCATGCTCCTTCCAATGATATCCCTTTACCGACATGGGCTGCTTTAAAAAAGTAACATCTTCTCAGGAACCAAGATGGTGGTGTGCCTGTGCCTTGCAGGCTTTGCAGGGAGGCGTAAATTGTGTCCTGTATAATTATTATTCCACAAGCAGGAGGTTTTGCAACATTTGAACCTACATTTTTCGATGCACCTAATTAGAACATTACTCACATCGCGAAATGCTGGACAAGTAGCAATAATCCAGTGTGCAATTTACACCCTCTTTGTGAAAATATGTTGAATGATCCATAGAATGGAATAAGGTTGGGAAAATGTAATGCCTTTGTGTATTTAATTAAACATTGATTTTGTGGTCAAAATGCTAGGAGAATCATCATTTATTGTGATGGCTGGATTAGTGTATCAACTACGGGTTCAAAGTGTATCCTTTATATGCAAAGAAGTATGTTCTATTCTATTGGTTTACAGTAGAACCTAGAGGAAATAGAAGAATTTGACCAATCTGTAGATGTTATAACATCATACAAATCCTTCGCATGAATAGAAGCTTTTGGTTTATAGTACTCCTTATAGAATAAGTTTCAAATCTACGGGTATCCATAACATCTGATGGCTTTATTTGCCCACGTTTCTAACATGGGAGAGGAACAGGATGACATGTTTTGGCATAATAAATCAATGATAAATATCATAGTAAAAACTATCATAGCCAAAATATCGACTACAAAATGTTGTGAAGGTAAGTTATATATTTTAAATTTCCACAGTATTGTATTTTCCTTGCTCCTTATTCTCATGTGATATCTTCCTTGCCTCCTACCTCTCTTTGTTGTCCCCTTAGAATGTTCACAGCTTAAATTTTCCAAGCTCCCAATTATGTACAAAACCTGAGTGCAGGCATTACTGCCAGGCCAAATCTGCGCGCTCTTAGTGATGCTTGATTCTACTATGAATAAAACCTCTCTGCCTGCCATCCTGAGTGCAAGCTTTATTACAACTCTGGTGACAAGCTTACCTCTGAACAAGGGCAGCTCCTCCACTAGGGCTAAGGAGCGTCGCCCCATTGCTTTCTCCAGTGTGAGAAGCAGAAACATAAAATGGTAATAACTTTTCGTTATTACCATTTTATGTTTGGTTGCGGGCAGGCGCGTTGGCGGGTCTGCTCTGCGAGCAGCCAGGGCAGGGAAGGAGTGGTGTGCCCACTCCTGAGGGCGCACTGACTGTTTGATCGGCCCACTGGGCCCACCCAAACCAGTCATGCGCACTCTGCTTTATCTCCATGCAGG
Organism: Calotriton arnoldi; assembly: GCA_963921515.1. Lineage (NCBI taxonomy): Eukaryota > Metazoa > Chordata > Amphibia > Caudata > Salamandridae > Calotriton > Calotriton arnoldi. The sequence continues at coordinate 326,186 of CAWUFW010014587.1, forward strand.
AGAACATGGCCTCCCCGTAAGCCCCTGGCTGGGCGGCGTCCCCATCAATCACAACGCTGCCATTGCAGTGTTGTGATTGGCTATGGGGAGGGAGCCTGGCTGCCTGCTTCGTGTTCGCCACCCCGGCGGTTGCACTCCCCATATTTTACATTGCGGCAAGTGCTGCTGGCAGCAGCACCCGCCACAATGTAAAAATGGCACATGTAACATTTCCCACCACTGCGTGGCAGGCACCATGCGGTGCCTGCCACATGGTGCAGGGAAATGTAGGGGGGCACGTGCCCCCCAAACCCAAAACCAAAGTGCCCGGGGGAGAGAGGGGCCCGCTACCGGCCCCCAAAGTCCATCCGCGCCAGCCTTTCCATGGCGGGTGAACCCCTATGGAAAGGCTGGTAGGAATGGACCATCGTAATCCCTACAACGGTGCCTGGTAGGCACCGCCGCCATTTCAGGGATAGGGAGGCCCTCCGCTGCACTGGCAGACTCAAGGAGCCTGTCGGATGCATGGCGGTCGGAGTTTCCAACCGCCACGGTACCGCCCGCCATGATAATATGGCGGACGGAAAATGGCCTCACGATGGTGGTGAACCCGCCACCGACAGCCTGTTGGTGGCGGGTTCACCGCCATCGTAATCAGGCCCTAAGTCATTTGAAAGTCTCCCTTTGTGGGATACCTTTTGCTCAACAGATCAACCATAAATGCCTGTTTTTTGCTATGGTCATAACATACCACTCCTAAAGTAGCAAGATGGCTTTTATAATTGGATGGCTATAATTTTAAGGAACTAGGACGCTTACTCTCTTTTTTGCATGTCCCTGAATAACGCTGGAATATTTGATGACTCTCATGAAGAAAATAAGTCATGCTGTAGTGTTGAATGGATTGGGACAATTGGAGTACAGATAAGATGAACACATTAATTAGTGAAGGCATGGATATCCCAAGGCTGGCTTGAGAAAAATAATTGCTCCTGAAAATGCTAAACTGTTCTAGGAGGTAATAGACAAATTGAGTTAAATTAACAACAACAAAAAAAGGTGAAGAATTTGTTGTGCCTTGATCACTGTGTGAGAAGATTATTGATCTTGTCCACAAGAGGCACTTAGAATGTAGTTTAACTTAATCTAGAGTAAGGACACATTTTTTGTGGTGGCTGTTAACTGTATGGTTGAAAGTAAAGTAAAAAGATGAATAAGTTTTGCTGCTAGTGACAAGGTAAACATGTTATGCAAGAACTCTTTATCTTCTGTTGAAGTTTTATCTATGCCCTAGAACAAATTTGGTCTGGATAATATTGGTCCTCTAAACTGCAGCGAGTTTAGTGCAAGAATTTTCCTGGTCAACTATTATATGATGGGTACTAGCTAGATCTGTATATAGCTTTACACCATAAAGGTTCAGGTTGATTTCCCATGAGAAGTCTTATGTAAAGTCACACCAGAAACCCCTGTAACTGATAATGGAGTACAATTAACGTCTGATGAGAGGAAAACATTCTAAAAAGAAATGACAGTAACACATTTTAAGCAGCCCTTATTAATCTAGAGCTAATAGGCTGGTGGAGAGAATCAACACAATGATTAAAGAAAGACTACATCATGCCAGAACCAGCAGGATACCTGGGGGTAAAGCTTTGTTAAAAGCAATCTGGGCATACTGTACCACTTCCAATTCAGTGACAGGAGTTTCTTCTTTCACACCTCTGAAGGCCAGATATTCTGGAATGAAAGTGAAATCATTCTGGATGGGGATGAATACCTACACTTCTGTGGCTTGAGGTCCCATCATGAAATGGTTAGGGAAAACCAAGAAAAGCATAAAACATGTTACACTGTCACCCTTAGAGTAAAGAAAGAGTTCTGGCAGGTAGAATATATGGCGCATGTTAAAAAACCCGAGTACATTGTGATAAAATATCTAAGTACACCAATCTGAATTGTAATGCTTTAATGGAATGAAATTGTTGTTGAAAAGTGTCAAATGGAAAAATTGTGTAAGGAATGTGAGTCAAGAATGGAAAATGTGGCTTTCCCCTCCTCCTAGCATATTTTCGAATGTGCTTACCTACGCACGTCTGGTAGGAAAAGTATGTTCTCAGAAAATTCAATGATTTTGTCAGCTGATCATACTGCATATTCTGTTAGCCCTGTTATTTGTACACTCACAAGTTAGTATTTTTCTTTCCTTTTTCATGTTTTCATTGCTTTTTCTCTTTGCAGAGGGATGAATGTTGTAAAGTTATACATGTTGTATTTCTCATGCTACATTTCTCACTATATTTTGTTTACTTGGCTGCTTCTCCTCACAGGAGATCTCCCTTTCCTCTACCCTCTCTACAATGTCTCCTTAGAATGTTCACAGTTAAAATGTTCCATGCTCCCAGCTGTCATGTAATACCCCAAGTACAGGCATTACTGAGAGGCATAGCCTGTGGGGCATGAGTGAGAATTTATTCTACTAGGAATAAACTCCTTTTGCCTACCACCATCATTACAAGCTTTATTACAACATACAGGCCTCATTTACAAGGCCATTGCGCTGCCGGTGCGTCACTTTTTTTGATGCACCGGCGGTGCAGTGTGCCTTCCCATATTTACAAGGCCACGTAAAGTCACCCTGCGTGACTTTTCATGGCTTTGTAAATATGGGCTGCTTTCACGCATTTCTCTGTGTGAAAGGGGAGTTCCATGGGTGTTGGTGTGGGTGTTCCCACGCAACATCCATGCAACCTGACATATTCCCAATTTTACAAAGTTTCATAAACCTGGGAATGTGTCAGAATCCTGCACCTCCCTAGGGGAGGCAAAGGAGTGGTACAATGAGGAGAAATACTTATATTTCTCCTTGCTTTTTCCTCTTTCTATGCGTGCTGCATTCTGCAGCATGCATAGAAAGAGGAATATGACATCAATTATTGTTTTTGTGCAGGAAGGTATCCCTTCCTGCACAAAAACAATCGTACCTGCAACGCAGGCACCCTAATAACATGACGCAAGGGTGCCTGCACTGGCACATGGCAGCCAATTGTGTGCCAGCGCAGGGGAAAGCACACGGATGCGTCGTATTATTGTTTATACGAATGACGAAGCTCGGCGCAGCAAAATGGCTTGAGGCCCGCGCTGTGTCATTTTTTTGTAAATGAGGCCCTATGTATATAGATGTAAGAACAGATTTATTATTCGATTTCTATTCAATTGCTTTATTAGGATACAAAAAATTAATAGCGGTAAAAGGTACACAAATACATATAAAACAACACAGCATCAAGTAAAATCCAATAAGCAAATTCATAGCAGGTAAAAATATATCAAATGCATTTGATTCACATTTATCCTATCAAACATTTTCATTGCTTAAGAGCAGAAACTAAAAAGCTAGCAGCTCAGAAACTGATGTGAATATCAGATAATAATTGCAAATACATCAGTGCTGGGCGAGCCTGCTTAAAGCTCTTACCCCTTACTAGAGGAACAATAAAATCCCGCCAAGGCTTTTTATAAAAGCTGCAAAAATATGACAAAGTGCAAAGTGTCTTGAGATTTGCTATCACAGCCACAAGGACTGGAATATCTAGCAGGCATTCTGGAGTCAACAATAATCGCTGCTCTATATTAAATCTAAAACAGGTTAACAAAAAACGGTGCTAAGCATTTTGCGCAAGCCAAAGATAAGGTTCCATTCAGAAAGTAGTCTGTAACAAAACATACCGTGGACAGATGCTTTGGTTAACTCCTCCTCCTTCCTTAAGGATTTTATCCACCTAAGGTAATTAGTGCGAAAATTAGCCAAACAGAGCTGCAATGGCCCTTGAAAACAAGCATTAGTAAATGCATTAGGTTTCACCTACGTGATTAATAATACGTTTTATTTGTTGTAAGTTGTAGCTTGCTGAGCAGTTGTACAATATAAGTTACAGAAAGTCTGTTAAAGTGTTATGACTTGTTTATGTGTAAAAAGGCATATATTGTGCTGCTACTAGTGGTAGTATTAAGTGGGGAGATTAGTTAAATGGTGGAGGACAAAGATTAAAAAAACATGTACCTGATAAGTAGGCTTGAAAGTGGTGCAGCTATGGGGAGAATAGGTAAAGGGTGGATGAAAAACCATACAAGTGCAGCCTAAGCGCTGTATTTGCAAATCCAAAAAACAAGATTACGAAAACTAGATGAAAAGGTGGTGTTTGGTTATTGTCCATTGTTAAGCTAAACAAATGAAAATTAACTTTACATTCTTCAAATGGGTATTTGAGCAGTTGTGCAATATAAGTGAAAGTAACATACTAAAAGAGAGATTATTGTTTTTTTTTTAAATTACAGATTTCTCTTAAGAAGTTTTGTTTTAAATTTGGCACTGCACATTTTTTGTTTTATTATTGCAAAAAGACTTAAACATGAACATAAACTCTGAAACAATAATGAGCATATAGTTAATATTTGCACTTGCATTGCCATTGTGTTACTTATGGATTACAATTTCTATTAATTTAAACAGTACACTGTGACATTTTCAACTATTGTGCTATATACTTTGAAGTTTGTATGTTGTAACAAACTGTAGTTTTTTTCAAGGCTTTTTTATAATAAGTCCTGGTACCACTGCACCTGCTTCACCATTGAAATCATGACCCCAATGCCTGCTAGATAACTGCAATTGTGACTGCCTGCTTAGTAGTTAAATATAGCAATATTTGGTGTTTAGAGGAGTTTTGACAACTATTGGCCCCATTGTCACTGCACTTGGTGCGCCATTCAAATGATGACCCTAGTGCCTGCAAGATAACTGCACTTGTGACTGCCTGTTTAGTAGTTAAATATAGCAATATTTGGTGTTTGGAGGAGTTTTGACAACTATTGGCCCCATTGTCACTGCACTTGGTGCGCCATTCAAATGATGACCCTAGTGCCTGCAAGATAACTGCACTTGTGACTGCCTGTTTAGTAGTTAAATATAGCAATATTTGGTGTTTGGAGGAATTTTGACAACTTTTGGCCCCAGTGCCACTACACCTACTGCCCTATTCAAATCATGACCCTGGAGCCTGCAACATAACTGCACTTGTGGCTGCCTTTTTAGTTGTAAAATATAGCAATAATCTGTGTTTAGTGGGGTCCCAAGAGCTTTTGACCACGGTGCCACTGCACCTCCTGCACCATTCAAATCATGCCCCATTTAACTGCAAGGTAACTGTAATTGTGACTGCCTGTTTAGTAGTAAAATATAGCAATATTAGGTGTTTGGAGGAGCTCTAACAACTTTTGGGCCCAGTGCCACTGCACCTGCTGCACCATTCAAATCATGACCCTAGTGCCTGCTGGATAACTGCATTTGTGACTGTCTGTTTAGTAGTAAAATTTAGCAATAATCTGTGTTTAGTGGGGTCCCTAGAGCTTTTGGCCTCAGTGCCACTGCACCTGCTGAACCATTCAAATCATGCCATTTTTAACTGCACGGTAAATGCAATTGTGCCTGCCTGTTTAGTAGTATAATATAGCAATATTTGGTGTTTAGAGGGGTTCCAGGAACTTTGGGCCCCGGTGTAACTGCACCTGCTGCACCATTAACATCATGCCCCCAGTGCCTGCAAGGTAACTGCACTTGTGAATGTCTGTTTAGTAGTAAAATATAGCAATATTAGGTTTTAGTTGTGTACCTAGAGCTTTTGGTCCCAGTTTCTCAGCACCTGCTGCACCATTGTAATCATGACCCTAGTGCCTGCTTGATAACTGAACTAGTTAATGTCTGTTTAATATTAAAATGTAGCAATAATATGAGGATAAGGATGTCCATAGAGCTTTTGAACACGGTGCCACTGCACCTGCTGCACCATTTAAATCAAGCCCCTATTAACTGCAAGGTAACTACAATTGTGACTGCCTGTTTGGTAGTCAAATATAGCAATATTAGGTGTTTAGAGGGAAAGATTTCAAAATGTAAACAGTAAACAGTACAGTAAATGGTATGCAGCATTAACTCGTCAGCAGCAGACTTAACTACGGCAATGCTCTCTTTGCCGGCACTACCCAGAAACTCCAAAACAAACTGCCAAACATCCAGAACGCCTTCCCCAGACTCATCCTGAACATTCCACGCCGCAGCCACATCACCAAGCACCTGAGAGACCTTCACTGGCTACCTAACAACAAAAGAATTTCCTTCAATCTCCTCACACACGGCTACAAAGCCCTACATAACACCGGACCTGCATACCGCAACCACCGCCTCTCCTTCTTCAATCCCACCAGGCATCTCCGCCCGCCCAACTGGCCCTGGCCACCATCCCACAGATCTGCAAGCCCACGGCTGGAGGAAGATCCTTCTCCTACCCCACTGCAAAGACCTGGAACTCCCTGCCTCTGGACCTCAGGCAATCACCATTGCTGCCGCAATTCAGAAAGAACCTCAAGACCTGGCTCTTCGACTGATCCACAGATCCAGTCCATCCCCATCCCACTCAGTGCCTTGAGACCCTCATGGCTGAGTTTTCACGCTTTATAAGAATCCTGATTGATTGATTGATTTAACCAAAGAAAAAAAAAGTTAGAACCACCAACGTGGATGGGAATGAGTAGTTGGGCCACGGGAAACTAATAAGAGAGACACAGAAGGGGGAACAGGCTTCAACCAATAGAAATAGAGTAAAGTAAACTGGCAAGCATATGGACCAATAAAAAGTGAAGTCCCTTTTAAGATATATTAAAAACAAAAGATTTCACAAGCACAGCAGCAGGTGAAACCTAAAAATGTTCCTTTTATTCATAATGAGTGGAGACCAGGAACACGTGGTATCAAAAATAACTCCTATTTAGGGGAAATATATCACCCTTGCTAAAATGATGCCCATCGCTTTAAAATGCCTAGTTTCCATGTACTTGGAACCATTACCATCACATAAGAATTGCTGTAGTTTGTGGATAGATTGAGCGCTTCCATAAAAGCAACAAAAGAATCCACTAAAGGCTGTAACCCCATCGCGATTCTTGAGATCAGGACCACGTCATCCCCATACAATAAGGTAGGTATAAGACAGTTCCCCTTGCGAGGGAAATCTGCATTGCGCATCAGAAGGGAAAGGAAATGGGATCAAAATGCCACCCTGACAAACTCCCCTCGTAACTTGAAACGGCTGTATGCATGAACCATTGCAATTCTGGCAGACCCTAGCAGTCATATTAGATTGCAAGTCCCTAAGAAAATAACACATATTCTGGCCAACACAAATAGATAACAGGATCGGCCACAGCTTGGCCTGACTGGCTCTGTCGAAGGAGGATGTAAAATCCATAAATGCTAGGTAAAGGGACCCTAATCTTGCGCCTACATATTTGCTCATAATGATATGTAAATTCAAGCATTGATCACTGGTGCTGAGGCCCAGTCTAAAACCGTACTGGAGATCAGATAGAATGTTATTTTCCTTAGTCCAGGTTAAAAGCCTATTCAGGATCTCTCTCCCCATTACCTTAAACAACATATATTCTATTAATGAGATAGGACGATAGAAATGGGGGGCAGCTTTATCACCCTTTTTGAAATGGGAATAATCACTGAAGAGCACCATGACCACAGCAGCATTAATGTTATGCATTAAAATTGAGACCCATAATTCTGGTTCACTCAAAAAAAGGTCCGCTGGAATACCGTCCACACTGGGAGCCTTATTACATGAAAGCCCTGAGATGGCCAACATCCCTTCTTCCAGAATCACTACCAGGCATAATACACCATTTAGCAGAGATAGCCTCACCATTAATAATATAAATCCCTTCAAAATGTTTTACCCATGTGTCGGCGGATATATGGGAGGCAACTGACCCCAAATCAGCATTATCGAAAAAGGACGATTCAGTATTTCCCAAAACTTGGCACTATTTTTCAGTGTGCAAGCTAGTAGTAACTTCTGCCTCCTGCCCTCGTCCATTATCACTCTTTTCCTCCTATCAATCTACTTTCTAAAACTCCTTCTACACCTAGCAATCCCGATGTTGTCTCTTGGTTGAGACTTCGAGGCATTATGAAGGTTTCTATGCGTAGTAGAACAGGGTTTATCAAACACGCTGAGAACAATATGAGGAGTAGGTTGAGCAGAACAGCGAAAGCTTGGGTAAACCGCCTTAGCGACTGAAAGAAAAGCTTGTAAAACCTCTTGTGCAGTTGAAGATCCACCCAGACATAAATCAAATCCTAGGGTGCAGCTCACTCTAAGTTGAAAGATAAAAATCTCTGGGACAACCTTAGACCACCTCAAACTCCTCCCTTGATTAGCAAATGTCAGGCCTGAAATTAACAGATTTACTATTCTCAACTCCACACGTCTGTACCTTGACAATATGTATATCTTTAAGGTATATAGATGGGAAATTAAGCATACTTAATCTATGGTTGGCTATATATACTAACCTTTGTCATGTGGTTTGTGGCCTCATGGTCTGCCTTGCTAAGTTGGCTTAGGCCTGGCTGCCATGATGCTTTTTTGCGCACGTTACTTTGTGACTTTGTTTTTCCAGCCTCTGCTTGTGCCCAGCTATATTAGGACTGGCTGCATTTCTGCCTTTCACCTTTTCTCCTGTTCCCTGTGGGTTACGTCTGCACAACATGTACAAGGTCAAAAAACAACGTCTCTTGTTCTTGCTGATCTGGCCAGTCCCTCGCACTTAGACATAACACTATGTACAGCTGCACTGGAGGAATTTGTGTGCTTTTAATATTGTGATCTCGCTGTTTGCGGCACTTGGAGAAAAACCTTTCCAGGGAGAAGAGCTGTGCTTGTCTGATGATGTAAACCTTGCATCTAGATATTGAGGTATGAGGGTCTGCCTGACAATGCCCAGAGGTCTTCTGTTTTTATAATAAACTAGCTAATAGCATGGGGAGGGTGGTATGGTCATTTAGCCCTATATCCACTGCTTTATGAAATGTTTTCCCCGTTTGTATTCTATGGAATTGTAACTATGCTTATTATTTTATCCTTATGCATTATGCTGATAGTACTGGCACGTGTACTGTATCTTAGAGCACGATAGTTGAAATAAACATTTTAAACTATACTGTGTCTCTTATTACGCACGTTGTGGACAGGTATGAGTGAGTTATGAAAGGGTGTCCTTGCTCCCGTGAGTCCTGAGAGAGAGAGACCGTGTTCTGGGTTGTCTAATCATTGGTAGCATCGTTGCTAATGAGACGCTAAAGCTAGTCGGATTGGGATTGTGGGTACTAAGGTGCATGGTTGGTTCACCACTATACTCCGAGGTCCTATTATCCTGTGCATAGCTCTGTTTATGTGCAGAATCCGTACAACATGGCGCCACCAACGTAGTGGGCTGCTTATCTGCGAGACGCTTGAGTAGTACTTGTGCTTGTCCACAACACCCTTCGCAGACGCTTCCAGAAGCGTGTGTGAGGGTGATACCTCCTATATTGACGTTTTTATAGGTTCTCTCAAGCTTGAAGTTGTTAAAAGGTTTTTATATAAAACCCTATATTGTGCTGCCTCATATTAGGTTGTCGATCATTTCTGGTCTTAATGGCTGTGAATGTAAATATCCCGGCACATAGCTGCGCTGAGCTCCGGGCTCATTTGACAGTGTATGGAGTGCCTGACGCGGGTGTCGATCTGATCTTTGTGGTACAAGCGGATCCTGCTTACCACTTTGAGGTGTTTTACTCTTGGGTCACCTTCCCGGCGGTGGATGGGACTGATAATGTGTTCCATGAATATGCAGCCACCGCTCTTCCTATAATTTATAGGCCTTATCGAAATCTTGAAGTACCGCTCACGGCATGGCAACACCATGTTTGGTTTAATGGCGCCCTCCCCCAACCAGTAACCCCGATTCGTTTAGGCCCCTTATCGATTGAAGGGGCCACTTGGCCAGTCTTGGCCGGGTATACCCCACATCCGCGTTATATGATGCTAGCAGTTGCTAAACTGCGTGAATTACATACGTCTTTGATACGTGTGCACAGAGCTTTGGTACAGTATGTTACAGGCAACATCCAGGGAGCCCCGCCTGGAGTTGTGGCGCATCCAGCTGGACCAGGCGGTGCAACCATAAGTCCCGTCATGGTTAATTCGGTGATGGGCAAGCGCCCACAAAATAAGGACGATTTGCCTTATTGGCTTGCAGAAAAATTTGACCAGCTGGAGGCAGTTTTTCCAAATACTTCTCCTGTGGAAAAACACAGGATTTTGACGATTAGTTTGCCAAAAGACTTGATCCCTGAGTTGGCAGAATGCAACAACTGGGGTAAGGTATTCGCAGCAGTGTATGCGAAGTGTTTCGGCACTCCTTCCATGACAGTTCTCCCCTCTGTAATTAAACGAGTGCAGGATGAGCATGGCCCTGAAGCGGCTGTGGAATTAGGGATGAGACTGGTGGGAGTGTTCGATGTAGTAGCTGATTTGATCCTTGCGAATGTCAAGGGCGATGCAGTTAACTTTCAAGTAGCTAATGCTTTGGCTTTGATCCCAGAACCGGACAAGCCGCGCGAATTACCGAAAATTATTGCACAGGCTTACAAAACCATTGGCCGTAATAGCCTGGGAGTTAAGCCTTTTGCTAAAACGCAAACACAATCGCAACCACAACCAAAAACTCAATCTGAGAAAGATGAGAAACCGTTCTTTACTAAAAAGAGCTGGAGGTTGAAAAAACAGGGTAAGCAACAGAAAAAGCCAGGGTCGCGAGGCGCATCCCCGGTTTCCGTCTCTTCTGAACGCACTTATGATTTGCGCGATAGAGCGAGAATTAAATCTCCAGAGAGATTTCAAGTCCCTGATTCGCGTTCTCCTCGTTCTTCACAGGCACCATCGACCTCCCAGACAGGTGGAGGAGAATGCCAAGACAGATGCAGGGGTCGTGAGGCTCCACAGGGACGAGACCAACCTCGACAACAAGTCCGAGGAAAACCAGAAGAATTTCCACGTTCTCGCCCACAGTTTCTGAAGAAGAAAGTTGCAGCTGTAACAGCGAGGTATGCCACAGACAGTGAGAACGAGACTCCTGAATTGGACGTGGGCAGTGACGCTCCTAGACAGCGCCGCGGAAGTTACCATAGTGCGGGAGGCGCTACGTCCTCATGTGGAGGCGACAGCCACTGATACATTCATTACTGTCGAGACAGCTGACACCCGAGTGGCACCCCCTGACAGACTATATTATATCATTTTTCAAATTGAAGGGGACATACAGCGTGTTATTAAAGGGATTTTTTGGGAGAATCTGACCTCTTCATACGACATTTTGTTGGCAGAGGCGGATTGGCCGCCCCCATTCGTACTTGCTGTGCATAGAGGGGAGGAGGTAATCCTTCCGAGCTTTTCTCGTCATGTCCCCAAGGACAAAGCGGAGGCTCTCGCAGCTGAATGGGCTGGGGCCCTGGCTCCGGCGTTATACCGTAATCACGTGGGCTGGGATGAAGACTCTCCCCCCCATGATATTCGTTTGCGGTCGCTGCCACAACCCCAATATCCCATCAAGCGGGAAGGTAAAGGTCCCGTTTCCGAAATTCTGACACAGAATATCAAGGAGTAATTGAAACATGCGTGTCACCCATGAATAATCCCCTTTTCGCGGTTTCTAAACCCGACGGATCATACCGCTTAGTTTTGGATTACCGACATTTGAACTCTCATTGTCGGACCTTTGCGGTGCAAAATACACATAGTTCTGCGCTTGTAGACAGTCTTGTTCGTAAAAAATATAAAACGACACTTGATCTATCCAATGGATTTTACACGCACAACTTGTCCCCGGAGTGCAGCCAATGGCGCGCTTTCACTTCCAGTGGTAAACAATTCAAATTCCGGCGTTTACCCATGGGCTACTAGAACAGTCCAGGTGTATTCGCCGCCCGTGTTGTCTCTCTGTTGGACAGCATAGACCCAGATGCGTGTTCGTATGTCGACGATATTTATCTGACGGACGACGAATTATGGCCGCATCTTTCCCGAGTGGACCGCATTATTCTTGAATTTGCGGTTTTAGGTTACAAATTTAATTTTGCCAAATCTCACATTGCTGAATTTACCGTTTTGTTTTTGGGCTATGAGCTCAACAATGAAGGTAAGGGCTTAGCTCCCCATTTTTTGGAGAAATGCGCACTCTTGTTATGTTATGTTATGTTATGTTAGTCCGATTTGTATAGCGCAACAGCTGCCTCAGCAAAGAGGCGTCCCGGCGCTTACTACTGGCAGACAAAAAGAGACTAAAGCCTAAGCCGCGGGGAAGAGATGAGTTTTTATAGCCTTCCTGAACATCAAGTAGTTATCCAGACTGCGAATATGCAGGGGGAGAGAATTCCAAAGCTTGGCCGCTAGATAGCGGAAAGATCGTCCCCCGGCAAGTAGACGTTTTACCCGCGGGACCAGAGCCAAGCAAGACCCCATAGAGGGCAGCGAGCGCAAGGGAGTGTAAGGTACCACCACGTTGGACAGAATACAAGGAGAGGAGAACTTTTAAGATTTTGAAGGCCATGGAGAGGGCTTTAAATTCTATGCGCTTGGCCAGAGGCAGCCAGTGTAATCGACGGATTACCCCCGAGATGTGGCGTCTACGCGGGAGACCCAAAAGGGCTCTGGCAGCTGCATTTTGGACCCTTTGTAGGCGCAAGACCTCAGCTTTATTCAACCCCAAAAACAGTGAATTAACGTAGTCAAGCCTAGACAGTATGGCCGCCTGAACAATCAGTTGTCTGGTGGACGGGTCAAAAAAGCCCAGGAGGGGTTTTAGACCCCGTAGAAGGCCAAAGCACATGCCTGCAATCTTCTTAGTGTGATCCTGAAGACTAAGGGTTGAGTCCATCCAAACCCCTAGGTTTTTCACCACCGACTTAGGGGTGGGTGCGCTCCCCAGGGTGTTAGGCCACCAGTTCTCGCTCCACAGCTTGATGTTTTTACCTACCAACAACACCTCCGATTTATTAGCATTAAGCTGGAGGCAGTTGTCCCTCCAACTACTCTGAAGAAGCTTCAGTCTTTACTGGGTTTTCTGAACTTCGGGCGTACTTACATTCCCGAATATGCCCAGTGTATCAAGCCTCTTTATGCCTTGATACAACCTAACTTTTCGAAGTCTTGCTGGCTTCCCGAGCATTCCTCTATACTGCAATCTTTGCAGTCTGATCTACTTGAATCTAAATTCTTGTTGACTCGTGATAACCACACAAACCTGGTGATTAGAATCGTTCCAGGGGCAGTGGGTTTCACGTACTTAACCTTTAACGAAGGTGACACAGTACCGATTGCATACAAGTCACATCTTTACACTTCCGCGGAAATGCGCTTTTCCTCTGTGGAGAAAGTTTTGACTGCAGTGCAAATGGCGATTCTAAAGGAACACGCACTGGCACAGGAAAAACGCATTTTGGTGGTAACACCATATCCTGCCCTTGAGGCAGTGACGAAGGCAAGTGTACCGAACTCAAAGGCTTTGCACTCCCGTTGGATACAATGGGCTACATCTCTGACGTCTCCGGATGTCACCTTTATCTTTGATTCCTCTCTTCAGACACAGGAGTTTTTACAGTATGAATTTGTTCATCCTCCTCCTGTGTCTTTGCTACTGCTTGAGGAGTACGAATGTATTATCTATACCGATGGTTCGGCACAACCGGCCACGGGTTCCAAGCATGCTTATTCAGCAGCATGTGCTATTGTTGCAGGTACCATAGTGAAAGGTGAGTTCAAATCGACTGTAGTGCACACTCAGGCACTAGGAGACAGTACTGCACAATTGGCCGAGCTGCGCGCTTTGGTGCTGGCACTTGAGTTCGCTAATCCCGACGTGACAACTCTCATTGTATGCGATTCTTACTACTGTGTTCAATCTTTCAATGACAATCTCTTCTTTTGGTCGCAAAACGACTATAGAGATGCACAAGGCAGCACAATTAAGCATAAAATGCTTTGGGTTCGAGTGGCAGATCTGAAACAACGTCTGCCTCTCACACAGGTGATTCACACTCTTGGCCACCAGCGTGTGGGCGCACACGCTGTCGGTAACGGTTTGGCAGATGAAGCTGCCAAATCAGCAGTAGCCACGTGTTCAGTAGCAGCAGTTACAAGATCCATGACTAAAATAGATAGTGATATTTTGGCAGCTATTGCTGCAACAAAGGAAGGTGCTAATTACCCAAGGGGTTTCCCTTCCAAATACTCTTATCAATTAAGTCCCGAACAGGCTCCTTACGTAAAAATTCCGGACGTTGGTGATCGGCTGATTCCCAACGCGGACCGCAGACTTTCCTTGATAACGGCCGCACACGAAGGCTTGGCTTCGGCCCATGCTGGCATGTCTGCGACGGTTTCCATCTTGCAGCAGCGTTACTGGTGGTGTGGTTTATATAAGCAGACCCGTACTTATGTGCTTTCTTGTGACGTTTGTCAGCAAATTAAGCCTTCAACGGTTACACGACCACCACAAACACCGCTCTGCATTTCGAACAGACCTTTTGGGTGTGTTTACCTGGATCACTGCGGTCCATTTTCTTCTGACACTGCATATAAGTACATCTTGGTTGCAGTGGATTCGTGCACACATTTCATCTGGGTTTGGCCACAACGGAGTGCTGAAGCTCGAAATGTCATAAGGGATTTGCGTGTCTTTGTGGGAATTTTTGCCTGTGGCACCTTCTATTCTGACCAAGGTCCAGTGTTCGCCTCTAAGGCGTACAAGGACGCAATGGGGTCACTGGGGGTGCGGGTGAAATTTTCGTCTCCATATCGGCCTGAGGGCAATTCGATTGTTGAACGAATGAACCGTGACTTAAAGCAATCCTTGACAGCTAGAGTCTTAGGTACTGGCAGGAACTGGCTGGCCCACTTGTATACCGTACAACGTGCACTTAATAATCTCCCTAGAAGACCTCTGGGTGGGCGGACCCCATACGAAATGCTCTTTGGCATACGAATGTTTGTGCCCGACCTTGATGGTCTAGACATGGCTGCGCAATCCGCAATCTTTGATGTAGATAACCATTCTACTATGTTGCAGGACTTACAAGAAGCCCGTTACAAACGAACATTTACCTTCAGCCACAGATGCTGCGCTGCAGATTTCGGTTGCCGGCTGGCTTCCGAAGGTTGGGGATCTGGTCCGAGAGAAGGTGGAGCACAAAAAAGAATTTGGTCCCTCTTATCGTGCACCGGTTCCAGTCCTTGGCTTGAAGAGTACTCGTACAGTCATCTTACCACCGCTTCCTGGTCGCAAGGACAACAGATACATCTCAGTGGACAATGTCAAGCTACAACATCTGGCCGATCCTTAATAGCGTAACACCAGCGGTCTCTTGTCCAGTCATTTCCTGGACAAATGTTTGTGGCCCTCCAGCACACACGGTCACTGATGTTGCCATTGAGATGGTAGATTTGCCTGATCGCCTGCTCGACTACCCGGATTCCCCCTGCAATGAGGACACCGAGTATACATACCCCGGCACTGAGTCGGTGGCTCACCTACCAACAACGCCACTGAGCCCCACCAGTTATTCCTTTGATTCGGATTCCACCTCATCACTTATCCCGTCCAGATTCAGTATTTTTGTATCCTGGTTCAGAGACAATTTTTTGATTCCCCCCTGGACATACATCTGGTTGGTACTATTCCTGATTTTTCTGGTCATGTCCATCGGCTTTGTCACAGTTTTTTTTCTACTCATTAATGGTGACTATTTACCAGAACGCTCTGCAGTGAACTGTGTCGCTGGAACTTTGGCTCTGCATTCTTCTTCTCACATCATGAAGCGTGACCACACATTCGTGAACATTTCAGCTTTCCCAGTCGCTGATGGCATCGTATGGGATGCGGTAAATTTCCAAATTCATGGACCAACCGAGATTATTAATGTACCAAATGACCTCCGTGTTTCAATGGGTGATGTCGTTAAAAGTAATATTCATTCTGACGATTGGGATGTGCATGCCGTTGAATCGTTATTTACTGATTTGAAATATTATGCTGCCTTTAATGCTGAAGATTTGTACATGAATTCTGCAAATTATGCCGATTTATATTGTTACCAGCATTGGGGCAACCACTTTCTCCATAAACCCAGTACTCTTCGGGGTCCTTTTAATTACACCCAATGGGAACATTGTCCGGCCCCTTTGCCAGGTAGCTCCCAAACTCTTAGAAATAAGTTTACTTATTTTACAGACTTTGATAGATCGAACCCTGGGTCCTATTATTTTAAATTGAACACTTCATCCACACAGAAAATTATGTTGACCCACACCAAATTGCTCTATTCGGGTTCCTTTTTGAACGCCTTAGCTGTGGGTGGTTATGAGCACTGGCAGGACACCATTGACCTAAAATCCATTTGGGGCACCAAATCCTGGCAGGTGCAAGGCACGGAAGCCTTACACCGTGCTTGCCTAATCCCGGCCCAAAATTTATTTTTAAATCATACTATCTATCAAACGACCTGTTGGGGTTTGGCTATTTCCAAACAATTAAATGCACCATCCATTCCCGTATTGTCTTCCACTCCCAGCGAAAGCTTGCATTTCAATATTTCCCTTGACACTTTGCAAGCTTTGTTTCAAAACAATACGTTTAATGTCTCTACGTTTGTTCAGTCGCCCTGGTTGGCTTGGCCCATTGCATCTAATGCCTGCCAACTGCGTTTTCATGACACGGCTCCTGGTTACAAACAGGATCGACCAGATCCAAGGTTTTCTGATTCTCGTACTGTGACAACATATTCTGTTGGTAAATTGTGTAAACAGTGGTTGCAGTGCTCTTCCTTAGATTCTGTTAAACAACATTTGTCCCTCCTATCAGGCAACATTGATCTGTCCGATTTTGTTCTGGGGCCTCGTGGCCCTCGACCTAAGAGATTCATTTATGAGACTTACAATGAACTCTGGAAGCTTTCGCAAATTGAAGCTGCTTCCCGCCTTCGGGAAATCGATCAAGCAAATTTAGAAAAGGTGCTTGCTGTTGTTGACAATAGTATTAAATACCCTGTCTTCCCGCATTTACACATTAGAGAATATTGTTTCCTCTGTTGTTGATATTGTACAAGATGATGTTTCTGTGTTATATCATGGTCAAAATCAATTGCGTTCCGTAGTGCAGTTTGCATGGAAAATGGGTAAAGTTCCTTTGCACTTTTTGAAAACCTCTGCCTTATTCCTGCCTTTTAATTTAACTGAAAAACAGCAATTCATGTCCATGAAAGATGCAACATACACTCTATTACATATCGAGAAAATAGAGCCCTTACCATTCTCTGTGGCGGAATTGGATTCTGCCGTGTGGCTAGTTCACGGGGTTATCGCCTTGCCTTTTTCTTTATTTGAATTCAGTTCATGCATGAAACATTATCCTGTGGGCCGTTTTCAGCCCTTAGGCAGTGCCTTCCTGCATGAACTTTGGTCCCTGCCTTTCATGTATAAATGCCTAAGGGACGGAAAGGAAGTTTTTCTCACAGGGGAGTCATGCGATTCTACTGTGGGTCATTCCCTTATTTGCAAAAACAGGTTGTGGGCTTTGGCCTTGTTACCTCCTTTCAAACTATCTTTGGTGTAGTACCGTCTTTTATTCATTCCATTTTTTCCAGCGTCTTTGGCGGCTTTCCGTTGATCCTCGCCTTGGCGGCTGGTATATTGCTTTTGGTCTGTTTGCTCCGCAATGGCTGCACTTCCTGGGGGCCTCCTCGACCGAGGTCGACTCCGGATGCTCCGTGAACGCATCCTCGCTGGCTTCGGCATTCTGCCATTGGCGACACTCAGTGTGTCCTATAGACTTTCTTTTCGCTTTGCATATTTCACTTGCGTGCAACCTGTGATGTCTTGCATCCGATGTCCTTTCTCATGGTCCTTGGATTATTGCCTATCCAATACGTCTCTGTCTGACCCGGATTTTGTCCAGTTAGTGGGTCCCTTAGAGACCCATGAACGAGACTGTTCCGGGGATGGCTTCATGGCGCGTGCGGCTGCACTTGGAATTTTGGCACAATGGGATATCTGGGCGGCTGCTCAGAATCTCCTACGACAAAGTTATATTGAGTATCACGCAAGTTGTCCCGCATGGCTGATCACTGCTCCCTCTTGCGAGTACCATGAATGCAGTTTTGATTTGTTGAACTGGACGGCGTCTCTTTTTTCTGACGATTCCAACGATGTTCTCTTGGAAGGTGTGGCGTTTTTCTGCACTTACACTCTATTGGATTAGGGGGCCTCCGCGTTCAGCATCCTGCCTCACTGGATTTTATTCTTTTTCTTCATTTTTTTTTTTTTCTCTCTCTCCCGTTCATTGTCCTTCACGGGGGACTGCTCCACAACAACCGTTTCCGTTCTGCTCCATCTTATTGAACTCCGTCTTCGTCCTATGTCTTCGCCAATGGACTGACCAGGGGAGGGTGTCATGTGGTTTGTGGCCTCATGGTCTGCCTTGCTAAGTTGGCTTAGGCCTGGCTGCCATGATGCTTTTTTGCGCACGTTACTTTGTGACTTTGTTTTTCCAGCCTCTGCTTGTGCCCGGCTATATTAGGACTGTCTGCATTTCTGCCTTTCACCTTTTCTCCTGTTCCCTGTGGGTTACGTCTGCACAACATGTACAAGGTCGAAAAACAACGTCCCTTGTTCTTGCTGATCTGGCCAGTCCCTCGCACTTAGACATAACACTATGTACAGCTGCACTGGAGGAATTTGTGTGCTTTTAATATTGTGATCTCGCTGTTTGCGGCACTTTCCAGGGAGAAGAGCTGTGCTTGTCTGATGATGTAAACCTTGCATCTAGATATTGAGGTATGAGGGTCCGCCTGACAATGCCCAGAGGTCTTCTGTTTTTAAAATAAACTAGCTAATAGCACGGGGAGGGTGGTATGGTCATTTAGCCCTATATCCACTGCTTTATGAAATGCTTTCCCCGTTTGTATTCTATGGAATTGTAACTATGCTTATTATTTTATCCTTATGCATTATGCTGATAGTACTGGCACGTGTACTGTATCTTAGAGCACGATAGTTGAAATAAACATTTTAAACTATACTGTGTCTTTTATTACGCATGTTGTGGACAGGTATGAGTGAGTTATGAAAGGGTGTCCTTGCTCCCTGCGAGTCCTGAGAGAGAGAGACCGTGTTCTGGGCTGTCTAATCATTGGTAGCATCGTTGCTAATGAGACGCTAAAGCTAGTCGGATTGGGATTGTGGGTACTAAGGTGCATGGTTGGTTCACCACTATACTCTGAGGTCCTATTATCCTGTGCATAGCTCTGTGTATGTGCAGAATCCCTACAACACCTTCACAATATTTTGGGAGTCAGTGTTCTCTCAATGATATTTTTGTACCATAATATTCTAGTGATCGATATTCTGACATACCTGATAACAAACAACCAGTCTATATTAGTCCAACATTAACTAACACACACAATTTGGGCTGATAATAAAAAACGGTTAATAAATTGAGGCAGAGAGAGGTTCATGCCTTCTCCTTAAATAGAGTATTCCAGCCTTTGGAGAAAAAAACCCTTCCAGAAATAACAAAACATTACCATTAGAATTTCCTCTAAATGAGATCAAATAATACAACAAAATTATCTTCCATGACAATTCTTTCTAGTTCAAATATTTATCAACGGGCCACTGATTAAACAAAACAAGACCCTAAGTACATACCACAGAACTGAATACTTAGCCTGTGTGGTCTGCATATCCTAATACTCTTCAACACCCTTCAAACCAGTAGATTACAACCAAGTGAAAATCAACAGGCACCTCCACTGGATCCAAACAGCATCCCAAGCACTAAATAGACCAAATTGACTAAGCTGAGCTATTTTATTCCTAGTGCCAAGCGCCCAAAGAGCTCACAAGCCTCTCTAGGCAAGAGGCACACAATGTAAACCTGAAATAGCTTCAGAAGCGGAAGTCAATTTTCCACAATTTAACCATGATGCCACCTACTGGAACAGTAGACATTTATATTTATGATAGCATTTCCACTTATTCTTCAGTTACAGGAACAATTATCTGGCTCAGAAAGTTCATCACTTGTTAGTAAAAGTGCTTAATGCAAATTGCCACTCAGTCTCCAGGGATTATAAGCAATTTGTTCATAGTGAAAACAATGTTGAAAGACATGACACCAGTGTAAACCTTCACAATCTGAGCTCATGGGTGGTGTATAGACATTTGAAGATGGAAGGTATCCAGCTTTTAAGAGATATTTAGTTACTCAGGAATAATTACTACGGGAGGACCTGAACAATGCATATTTTCTGATTTATCAATCCATAAATCTTATTTACAGTTTGGATGGGATTTTCAAAATTGTTGTTCACGTTGTTATCTTTTGGTCTATCATCCACCCCATGATGTTTTAAACATCCAGTTAACCATTTATTTGGAAGACATTCTGCTTACGTCACAAGATGCAGATCAGGTAAGAGCACAGATGGGTACTGAAACAGAGTTTTTGTAGAAGCTTTTTTGACAAACAAGCTTGTGTTCAAACCAACTCAGGTTTGAGACTATGAGGTCACTTGTGAACCCTGGAGACCAACTTAGTGACCATCAAGAAAAAAATAAAGCTGTTATACAAAAAGGTTGAGATTTCTATTGTGCAGTACGGCACGTATAATAGGCTTGCAATTTTTATTTATCCAGGTAGTTTTCCTAGTTCCATTGCCTTACAGAACTCTGCAGTGGTTAATTGTCTTTTCTCTTTAGAATGGAATAGTTGTCAGGATTAGAATGTAGTGATTTAAACCGCAGTCACCAGCATTCACTTTGGGCCACAGTTTCCAGAACCCACTTGTATCTTGGGCTCTGTGATTGTGAAAGGCACACACAGAATCTATTATAATGTCTAAAGCATGGTATGGGGGTGCATTTGCCCCAGACAAAACTAATAAGTTGCTTATTGCAAGTTCTGAATTCTCTCTGATCCACTACGTTCACAGACTGAACTATGCTCCATTTAGCTGAGACTACTTAGCAACCTGACCCCGCGAATAGCTATATTTTTGACACCTTCTAAGATTGCCTGGATCTCACCCTATGACTTTATAAATTGTCTCAGTCAGGTTGTTTACTTCAAATATACCAAACAAAATGACTTTGATTACATTTGGAGCCAATTACTACAAGTATACTACAAATAAATGTTTGATTTTCCTTATCGTCTGACTAATAACTCCACAAAGCTTTGAAAAAGCTTTGAAAAAGCCCTAGTCCTGCAAACCATTTATAGGGTGAAACATGTGTTGACTGGTCGATTGAAACTCGTACATAGGAAACTGTTGTGTGATATATATTGAAGGAGAGACATTAATAGCATATTGTCTTGGAATTATATTTTTCTTCATCAAATTAATCTATGTACTAATAGAACTAGCACTAAGTAACATATTTGTTTTCTCTGTTGTAAATGCATTTCTTGTACACTAAATTGCCAAACACCCAAATATAGATATTTGTCACTAGGTTTTATGCCAGTGTGGCCCTTTGGCTAATAGCCCTTCTCTCTCTTCAAATGTCTCAACAGTGTAGATATCCCTCCTCAATGCAATGACTAGGCAGCAATGACTTCTACAAGGAAGCCTCTGGCTGTTAAGTCACTAGCAATACATCAATTAACTAGCTAAGTTGCACATACACATTTCCCAAGCCATAACACACATGGTAAAATATAATTGACATTACATACTGAAAATGTCTTACAATTGAAGGGTTAAAAAATATATGTCTGTAAACTGACTAGAAACAGACCGCTTATGCAGACAATGTTACTGTCTCTGAGAGCCTGTGTAACAGTGAAGCAGAAGTTACAAAATCTAAGGGCATATTAGCAAGGGCCTTATCGCCGCTTTAGCGGCACTTTTTGCCGCTAAAGCGGTGATATTTCTATCACCCTATTAGCAAGCTGTCGCTAACAGTTGTTAGCGACAGCTTCATGGCGAAAGCGACAGTTTTGGTGCCGCTTTGCATGTCAGCGATATTTATCGCTAATGACATGCAAAGTAGGCGTTCCCAACTAAAAGCGACTGCAAACAGTCGCAAACACAACTTCCCCCTATTACCAATGCCCGCGAAGCGATAAACAAATTTACGCTAACCGCGATTATCGCTGGAATTTAACACCTGCTAAAAACCTGACTTAACCATTCTAGTCAATGGGAGGTGGATTGTAAGGTTAAGTCCTCTCCTGCCTATTAGCAAGCTTTTCATTAGCGCAGTGAATTTATCGCTGGATTTCTCGCGCTATTGCTGGGTTTCGCCGCTATCGCTGGATTTTTTATCGCCTTGGAGATAAGCGTTGATAATAACGCGTTATCTCCGCAATGAAATCCAGTAATAGCCGGCGATAAAAAAAACAGCGCTAAGCGCGCTTGTCGATAATTATCGCAAGTCCTTGGTAATATCCCCCCATGTTTCACTTTGGCAAAGCCTATGTCAAAAAGAAAGAAATTCAATTTCGTGGGATGAAACATTTTCCTAAATAACATTATGATATTAAAGAAAAACAGACTTTCAAATATATTACACATTAGCATTATTTTATTTGTAATTAAATTAAATGAGCTTGCATAAAGTTTAATCAAGCAATTTTCCAAACATGAACTGTTGAGGAAACCCTCCATTACACTTTCCAAACAGTATAATTCTTGCTCTAACAAAAAGCATCAGGCCAAGACAACATGGCAACATTCAAAAACTTTTAATTTCTGCCATATGACCCTTGTTACCAGTGTGGGGTCTCCAACAAATATCTTCTTGGGGGAACAAAACAATGTCCAGAGCTGTTAAAATGTATGTGGTGGGACCTTCGGTCTTACCCAAAGCATCAACCAAGAAGAATTCAAGATTCCCAGGCTATATTCTATTCCATACCCCTGGTTCATAGGAGCCAGTATTGTTGTGTTAGTAATCCTCCTCTTCAGGAGACGCCCCAAGGAAGTTGTTGAGTGCCTCACTGTAGTAATAATTAGAATATCTGACCTGTAAGTCAGTTTTTTATTACCATAAATCAAAGATGTTCAGGGGGAATATTCTTAGGTCTGCTGAAGGACCAATCTTTGTCTATGTCCCAACCTTGTTAGCTCAGAGCAACTACAGCTACACTGTGCCACTGGTTGGATCTTGGATAAGTGCAACCCGAGGGATTGTGGGTTAGGAATGCTCTTCTCTCCTGTTCATGTTTTAATAGACTGTGCAAATTGTTTATCTTTACGATGTCATTTTTTAAAACCTGTTTTTAGGAAATATGGGAATTTGGCAAGGGCCGAGGCAATAAGACTTATATTTGATACGGAATTCTTGAATGTAATGCATGCGGTGGGTAGGTTTTTATTGGCTTTGAAGAGTGGTGTTAGATTTTAAATGAAATTTTAATGTTAATATATTGTACTGTTATGTTATACTTTAACAGACCTTTGGTTTAAATGAATTCCATTTTTACTACTACTCTGTAAGCTTTGATCTTTTCGTTTCAGTTTACAAATCGTAATTTGTCAATTAACTACTTTTAATTTCTCACTCTATATTCAGTGATATTTTTGTGTTACCACGACCTTCCTCTCCAGCTCCGTACAACCCCCTCGCTGGCAGACTTCAGAAATAGACTCAAGACCTGGCTCTTTGACGGAGACACAGCGCCTAGATACCACTAGGGGTGACAGTGTTGCACTTTACAAATGCTGATTGATTGACTTTTCTATGGAGGTATATAATGTGAGAAATTTTTTGTCTTTTGATGATTATTCCGAACCCTACTCATGAAAGTATACAAAGCTGTCTGGTTGCATTACCTATGTTATTTATCAATTACAGAGATCACCAAATTTAGAGACTACCAGTTTTAGAGGGGTGTATGTAATATGAATTAGAAATATGCAATTGTATTCAAGGATTTCCAACTGTTCAACGATATAGAGAAAATGGAGGGTTTTTATCTAAATGGAGACAGTGAGATAACTCAGAAATGAGGGGGTAATGAAGGTGGCAAAGTGAAGAATAACCATAAGGTTTACAACATCAGTAGGATTCAGGATCTTTTTGCTCCAGCGAGGGAGTGGACTTTGGTCCTTCTCTTAATGCCACTTTACTCAAGCATCCATTCAAAACAGACCCACAGTTGAGCATGCTGTCCATATTTGCACCTGTCATCTGTACACACCAGGGACCCACTGGCAACCTGTATACCCAGCATATGAGACATAGGCCTAGGGGTCTCTGGAGCCAAGAGTTTATGCTGCTCATCACTCCTCTTTGTAGATGTTAGTGCCACCTGAGCACAAGAAAGTGGATAGAATGCTGCCATATTGGGGAAGTGCCCTGCTGAGCCCTGAATTATTATTAGCTGTATGTGTTCCTATTAAGTGAGGAAACTTCAATACAACTTCCCTAATAAATAACAAATGTGACTCCCCAGTGTTGTGAGATTAAGTGGGCCAGCAGGGGCTCTCCTTTAACTAATACATACACCGAGATCCGTTTTCCATCTACCAATATGTAAAATTAAATACACACTCCACCCACATCAGGGTAGTGTACCCCTGGGATTCTCAGAAGACTATCTGGGACACCAAATATCTTTACTCAGATCTCCAGCTTGAGAACATATACCTCTCCGAGGGGGGATTAACTTTTCAAATATCACCATCATCTCACTAAGACTTAGTACATCACCAAAAAGAAAGCCTCCCTCAACTGAGAGAGAAACTGCTGAGAAGCTGGGCCTGAATTGTTGTAGGAGCAGCTCGGATCAGGCAGTGTATTTGTTTTTTAGGGGGGGAGCAGGTGGGTGGTTATCATATTCCTTGCATTCTGATGTTTGGCTAAATTTGCTGAAGCTTGGGAAAAGCTAAACTGAACCTGCTAGAGCAATTTGGGGCTGCAAACCATCAGTATTGTGCATCTTTAAGGCAATCCGCTCAGTATTTATCGGACAGAAAAAACAAGTTAGAAATGCAATAGGTCTCGCATTTTTTTGAGTTAGAGCTATTGGCGCTGAAATTGGCAATGCCTTTTACCCTTGTGGTATGGAGTGGATGTATGTGGTTTGAGTGGAATTATGTGGGTTGGATTGGAGTTATTACTTGTGTAATTGTGTGGCGTGGAATTGTGTTGTGTGGAGTAGATTTGTGTTGTGTAAATATGTGGCATGGTGTGCAGTGGAATTATGTGTATAGTAATTATGTGATTTAGAGTGCAGTGGTGTAGAGTAAAGTTGTGTAGAGTATAGTGGCATAGATTGACGCTGCGTATATTGCAGTGGAATAGAGTGCAGTGGAGTAGAGTGGAGTGGCACGGATTGTAAAAGAGTGGCTTAGAGTGGTGTAGTATAGCGTGTAGTGGCATAGAGTAGATGGTTTTAGAGTAGAGTGAAGTAGTATAGAGTGGAGTGGTAAAGAGTATAGTGGATTGGCGTAGAGTGCAGTGCCATAGAGTGCAGTCTTGCAGAGTAGAGTAGCATGGAGTGGCATAGAGTGGAGTGGTACAAAGTACAGTGGAGTGGCCTATCTTGGAGTTGAGTAGAGTGCTGTGACAAAGAGTGCAGTTGTATTTAGTAGAGTAGGGTAGAGTGCATTAGCATAGAGTAGAGTGGGGCATAGTAGAGTAGAGAGGAGTGAAGTGGTGCATGTTGGAGTGCAGAGGTGTAGAATAGAGTGGTATAGAGTGCAGTGTAATAGTGTGCAGTGGTGCACAGTTGATTAGAGTAGCATGGAGTGTATTGGCATAGAGTGTAGTAATGTAGAGTGTTGTGGCATAGAGTGTAGTGCAGTGGTGGCTCGCCGAGGGAGTTGTGTGGGGCGGTGGGGTGGGGCAGGGGAGGGTTGGGGTGGGGCAGGGGAGGGTTAGGGTGGGAGGGTAGTGGACTCGGACTTACGACAGACAGAACTCCCTCTGAGTTCTGTTTGTCGTATGTCTGAGTTCACTACCCCCAAACCCTGCCCCTCCCCGCCCCACCACCCCGCACCATTCCCTCAGTGAGCCGCCACTGGCGTAGTGGCATAGGGTGCATTGACATAGAGTGCAGTAGAGTGGGGTAGAGTGGAGTGGTGCAGAGTATTGCAGAGTAGAGTGCAGTGTTATAGCCTGTAGTAGTGCAGAGTAGAGTGGCATAGAGTTCAGTGGTGTCGAGTAGAGTGGCTTAGAGTGCTGTGACATAGACTGCAGTGGCGGAGAGTGTTGCTGTGTAGAGTATAGTGGTTTACAGTTCAGTGCTTTAGAATAGATTGGGCTAGTGTGCTGTGGCATAGAGTTAACTGTTTGTGAGTATAGTGGTGTTGAGTGCATTGGCGAAGAGTGTTGTGTTGTTGTTTGCAACGTTAGAATGTAGTGGCATAGAGTGCGGTGGCATAGAGTAGTGTGGTGCTTAGTGTATTATGCATAGTGTGGTAGTTCACTGCTATTACAGAGAACATATTTTGATTTGAAATGAGCATTACATTTGTACCGACATACAGTTTTACTGATAAAAGTGTACAGTGTACAAACAACAATTTTTTTTAAATATTATCACTGTATTGATTTCTTTTGATTGGATTAAAATATTTGTTTTTACCACACCACTTTAGAGTTATCCAAGAAAGTGTTTGATTTGCGCTTTCCTAATTCTGATATATTTTTATTTACAGACATGTAAATTTTGTTGTGTGCTACAAACAAAATAGCATTGTACAGCTTTACTCCAGCACACCTGCAGTACCCAGCCTAATTGTCACATAAATGGTCTCACTTTGAAGTCTGAGAAAAGAAGAATAAACAGTAAACTCCATCGGAAGACAGAGCCTGACACTTGACCTTTGTCTGAGCCTAAAAGTAAATGTGAATTCCAAACTACAAAGTCATGGTACACAATGTGTGGAATGCATTCCTATGGAAGCTTTTGGAATCTCCCCAAGATGTATTTAGCAAAGTAGAGTGCGCATGGTAGGCTTCGACTTAATTATACATTTTAAAATGTCCCCCTTTGAGAAGTGTTTGTTAAAATTAAAGTGCGTGGTCTGTGAAGCGTGTGATGCAATTACCATTTTCAAGTTTTGAGCGATAGAGTCAGTATGGCAATAATAGCTTCTTGCTTTTGCGAGAGGTAAAGCTATTGGCATTGTAAATGACAATGTCTTTTACCTATTTCAATCAATCAATCAATCAATCATGTCACTTATAAAGCGCACTACATACCCGCGAGGGTCTCAAGGCGCTGGGGGAAGAGGGGGGTGGTGCTGCTACTGATCGAAGAGCCAGGTCTTGAGGAGTCTTCTGAAGGCCAGTAGGTCTTGGGTCTGTCGGAGGTTGGTGGGGAGGGTGTTCCAGGTCTTGGCGGTGAGGTGGGAGAAGGATCTGCCGCCGGCGGTCGTTTTCCGGATGCGGGGGACTGTGGCGAGGGCGAGGCTGGTCGAGCGGAGCTGGCGGGTGGGGGTGTAGAAGCTGAGTCGTCTGTTGAGGTAGGCTGGTCCGGAGTTGTGGAGTGCTTTGTGTGCGTGGGTGAGGAGCTTGAAGGTTATCCTCTTGTTGACAGGGAGCCAGTGCAGGTCTCTCAGGTGGGGTGTGATGTGGCTGCGTCGGGGATGTCGAGGATAAGACGTGCAGAGGCGTTCTGGATGCGTTGCAGCCGTCTCAGGAGCTTAGCCGTCGTTCCTGCATAGAGGGCGTTTCCGTAGTCCAGCCTGCTGGTGACGAGGGCCTGGGTGACTGTTTTTCTTGATTCGGTGGGGATCCACTTGAAGATCCTGCGGAGCATTCGGAGGATGTTGAAGCAGGATGAGGAAACGGCGTTGACCTGCTTAGTCATGGAGAGGGTGGGGTCGAGGATGACCCCTAGGTTGCGTACGTGGTCGGTGGGTGGCGGGGCTGTTCCCAGTGATGTTGGCCACCAGGAGTCATCCCAGGCTGAAGGGTTGGAACCAAGGATGAGGACCTCCGTCTTGTCCGAGTTCAGCTTCAGGCGGCTGGTCCTCATCCATTCGGCGACGGCCTTCATTCCTTCGTGGAGGTGGGCTTTGGCGGTGTGAGGGTCTTTGGTGAGGGAGAGGATCAGCTGGGTGTCGTCGGCGTAGGAGATGATGTTGAGGTTGTGCTGTCGGGCGACGTGGGCGAGGGTGCCATGTAGATGTTGAACAGCGTTGGGCTGAGGGAGGAGCCTTGGGGTACGCCGCATATGATCTTGGTGGCCTTGGATCGGAAGGGGGCGAGGCGGACGCTTTGTGTTCTGCCGGAAAGGAAGGATGTGGTCCAGTCCAGGGCCTTCTCTTGGATCCCGGCGTCGTGAAGGCGTGTTCGTAGTGTGTGGTGGCAGACCGTGTCGAAGGCGGCTGATAGGTCCAGGAGAATGAGGGCTGCTGTTTCTCCGTTGTCTAGCAGGGTCCTGATGTCATCGGTGGCGGCGATGAGGGCGGTTTCGGTGCTGTGGTTGCTGCGGAAGCCGGACTGGGAAGGGTCCAGGATGTTGTTCTCCTCGAGGTAGCGGGTCAGTTGTTTGTTGACGATTTTCTCGGTGACCTTCGCGGGGAACGGGAGCAGAGAGATGGGTCGGAAGTTCTTGAGGTCCTTGGGGTCTGCCTTGGGTTTCTTGAGTAAGGCGGTGATCTCGGCGTGCTTCCAGCTTTCCGGGAAGGTTGCTGTCTCGAAGGAGATGTTGATTATTTTCCGGAGATGGGGCGCGATGGCTGTACTGGCTTTGTTGAAGATGTGGTGAGGGCACGGGTCTAGCGGTGAACCGGAGTGGATGGTGTTCATGATCTCGCTGGTGTCCTCGTCGTTGATGTTGGTCCAGGAGAGCAGGCGGTTGGTGGTTGTGGGGGCAGTGGTCTCGGTGGTTGCCGGGGCGGTCGTGGTGTTGAAGCTGTCGTGGATGTCGGCGATTTTGCGGTGGAAGAAGGTGGCCAGTGAGTCGCACAGGTCTCGCGACGGCTGGATGTCGTTGGTGTTGGAGCTGGGGTTGGAGAGTTCCTTCACGATGTTGAAGAGCTCTTTGCTGTTGTGTGCGTTGTTGTCTAGGCGATCTTTGAGTGAGGCCCTTTTGGCAGATCTGATGAGGTGATGGTGACTGCGGGTGGCGCTCTTGTGGGCGGCGTAGCTGTCCGCTGTCCGTTCGTGGAGCCAGATCTTCTCCAGTTTTCGGCATGTTCGTTTGGAGGCCTGGAGGTCTTCGGTGAACCAGGTGGCTTTCTTGCTGGTGTGGCTGTTGGGCGGATTCTTGAGCGGGGCGAGGGTGTTGGCGCAGTCGTCGATCCACCGTCTGAGGTTGCGGGCGGCGGTGTCGGGGTCGGAGGGTTCGGCGGGTGGGCTCAGGGCGAGGGTTGTGGTTAGCTGGTCTTCCGTGACTCTGCTCCAGCAGCGGCGAGGCATTTGTTCGGTGCGGTGGTGCGTGGTGGGCTTCCTGTAGGTGAAGTGGATGCAGTGGTGGTCAGTCCAGTGGGGTTCGGAGGTGTGGTTGAAGGAGACGTGTGGGCTTGCGGAAAAGATGGAGTCGAGCGTGTGGCCGGTGGCGTGGGTGGGTGTAGTCACGAGCTGTCTGAGTCCGAGGGTGGCGAGGTTGTCGATCAGGGTGGTGGAGTTGGTGTCCTTGTTGTTCTCGAGGTGGAAGTTCAGGTCCCCGAGGAGGATGTAGTCCGTGGAGGCGATGGCGTGTGTGCTGACGAAGTCAGCGATGGACTCCGCTGAACTGTGGTCGGGGTCCGGGGGTCTGTAGATGAGGGTTCCTCTGAGGGTGGTGTTGGGATCGGTGTGGATCTGGAAGTGCATGTGTTCGGCGGTGCTGAGGGTGTCGTCGGTGTTGGTTGAGACTCTGAGGGTGTTCCTGTGGACGATGGCGAAGCCTCCTCCGACTCCGTTGGTGCGGTCCCTGCGGGTGATCTTGTATCCTTCCGGGATGGCAATGGCGATGTCGGGGGCTGAAGCGGGATTCAGCCAGGTCTCCGTCAGGAATGCGACGTCTGGGGAGGTTGAGTCGAGAAGGTCCCAGAGTTCGATGGCGTGTTTGCGGGCGGAGCGGGTGTTGAGGAGGATGCATCTGAGGTAGTTGGGTTCTTTCCTGGGCGGTGGTTTGGCGGGGCGGGTGCTGGCGAAGCTGCAGTTCCGGCAGGTGAAGGGCCCTTGGGTGCGCTTCGGGGTGGCCTGGTAGCAGGCGTGATCTTTTCCGGGGTTG
Source organism: Calotriton arnoldi (assembly GCA_963921515.1). NCBI lineage: Eukaryota > Metazoa > Chordata > Amphibia > Caudata > Salamandridae > Calotriton > Calotriton arnoldi. Next base: position 356,291 of record CAWUFW010014587.1, read on the forward strand.
AGTGCGTGGAGGGTGCTGGCGTCGTATCGGCGTCTGTTGATGTGGCGGGCGCGGGGATGCCCGGACCAGGGGGTCTGGCGCTGGGCGCGGTCACGGCGCGGACGGGCGCAGACGGGCTTGCCTTAGGCGCGCCTTTGGCGCGCCAGCGGCGCGCCCGCTGCGCACGTCCGCTGCGCGGCCGCACAGCGGCCGCCATAAATGGGGAGGTGGGAGGGAGGAGCAGGGAATGGGGCAGCGAATGGGCAGTGAGGGGCGGGGCCGCAGGCGCAGCGGCGGGAAACAGGCACAGAAGGGAAAACGAGCACAATCAGGGCATCAAGGGGGCACAGAAAGGAAAAAACTAGCACAATGAGGGGCAGCAAGGGGGCACAGAAAGGAAAAAACTAGCACAATGAGGGGCAGCAAGGGGGCACAGAAAGGAAAAACGAGCACAATCAGGGGCAGCAAGGGGGGCACAGAAAGGAAAAAACGAGCACAATCAGGGGCAGCAAGGGGGCACAGAAAGGAAAAAGCAGAGCACAATCAGGGGCAGCAAGGGGGCACAGAAAGGAAAAACTAGCACAATGAGGGGCAGCAAGGGGGCACAGAAAGGAAAAACGAGCACAATCAGGGGCAGCAAGGGTGGCACAGAAAGGAAAAAACGAGCACAATCAGGGGCAGCAAGGGGGCACAGAAAGGAAAAAACGAGCACAATCAGGGGCAGCAAGGGGGCACAGAAAGGAAAAACGAGCATAATCAGGGGCAGCAAGGGGGGCACAGAAAGGAAAAAACGAGCACAATCAGGGGCAGCAAGGGGGCACAGAAAGGAAAAAACAGAGCACAATCAGGGGCAGCAAGGGGGCACAGAAAGGAAAAACGAGCACAATCAGGGGCAGCAAAGGGGGCACAGAAAGGAAAAAACGAGCACAATCAGGGGCAGCAAGGGGGGCACAGAAAGGAAAAAAACGAGCACAATCAGGGGCAGCAAGGGGGGCACAGAAAGGAAAAACGAGCACAATCAGGGGCAGCAAGGGGGGCACAGAAAGGAAAAAAACGAGCACAATCAGGGGCAGCAAGGGGGGCACAGAAAGGAAAAACGAGCACAATCAGGGGCAGCAAGGGGGCACAGAAAGGAAAAAACGAGCACAATCAGGGGCAGCAAGGGGGCACAGAAAGGAAAAACGAGCACAATCAGGGGCAGCAAGGGGGGCACAGAAAGGAAAAAACGAGCACAATCAGGGGCAGCAAGGGGGGCACAGAAAGAAAAAAAAACGAGCACAATCAGGGGCAGCAAGGGGGCACAGAAAGGAAAAAACGAGCACAATCAGGGGCAGCAAGGGGGCACAGAAAGGAAAAACGAGCACAATCAGGGGCAGCAGCAGGGCACACAGACGGAGCTGTGTGGTGGGGGAGCGACCTACTAGTCAAGGTCAGGGGTTTTGGTTTGAGTGGATGTATGTGGTGTGAAGTGGAATTACATGTGTTGAATTGGAATTGTTAGTTGTGGAATTGTGTGTGGTGGAATTGAATGGCGTGTAGTGTATTTGTGTAGTAGAATCATGTGGCATACTAACTACATAGGGTTGAGAGCTGAACAGAATAGTTAGAAAGGAAGATAGAGAGGGATAGGTAGTTTGTGCACGAAGCGGTGAAGGATCTCCAGATAGAGGAGCAGAAAGAGTGTGTGAGAAAGAGAGAAAGAAGGGGAGAGCAGGCCAGTGACGTATAAAGAGGGAGCGCCTGTGTACATAGCAGACACCCCAAGAAGAGGAGGTGAGGGTGGGTTTGAGGGAGGGAAACCTTGAAAAAGTACGGGAAAGAAACTGTGCTGGAAGACCTAAAGTGACTACATGAGAGAGGTGGGAAGAGTGTGTGAAATATGAGAGAGAGGGGTGAGAGATGTACGAGAGAGAGAGGGACATGTGGGAGGGGCATCTAAAGGGGGAGAGGTGAACCAGTGTATAGCACGAGGAGGTATAGGAAGGTATCATGTGTGAGAAAGGCAGTATAGAGAGGAGATAGACAGTGTGAGGGAGGGATGAGAGGGGGAGTGAGATTGCAAGATTAGAGGTGGTAGTTAGAGTGTGAGTGAGAGATGAGGGGGAAGTGGGTGTGTTGGAAAAGATGACATGGTTGGTGGAAGTGCGAGGGAGAGATGGGTTGTATTGGAATTTTCCTGATGAAAGAGTGCTGCTCATTGCAGTGCTTGGGGTTGAAGGGAAGCATCAAGCACTATATTTAACATGTGCTCTTAAAGGTACTAACACACTTCTGGTGATGATGATATTGCAACTAGATGAAATTTTGGACCTAGATTTGATTTTCCACATAAATGTGATGTTATGTGTTATGTTATGTTACCACAACTTGTAAAGCGCAACAGCTGCCCCAGCAGAGAGGCGTCCCGGCGCAGACAGCAGAGCAACTGACACGTTCGGGTGGAGCAGAGTAGGTCTACGGGGCAGGAAAGAGGTGAGTTTTTATAGCCTTCCTGAATTCCAGGTAGTTGTTAAGGCAGCGGATGTGAGCAGGCAGTGAATTCCAGAGGAGAGCCGCCCTACTGTGGAAAGAGCGGCCTCCAGCACGACCTCTCCGTATCCGGGGAACCACCACCAGGTGTTGCCCCAAGGAGCAGAGATGTCGTGGAGGAACATATGGCAAAAGCAGGTTGGCCAGGATACCAGGGGTGGCAAATTTTAGGGCCTTGAAGGTTATGCAGAAAGCCTTGAATTCAATTCGCCTGGCCACAGGCAACCAGTGAAGTCGACGAATGGTGTCTGACACCGGGCAGGCCCTACGCAAACCGAGAAGGGTTCTTGCAGCCGCGTTCTGTACCCTCTGTAGCCTGAGATATTCAGCCTTATTGGACCCCAAATACAAAGAGCAGGCATAGTCCACTCTTGACATTATTGATGCCTGAATAATTACCTGCCGTGTAGGTGCATCAAAACAACCCAATAAGGGTTTGAGCCCCCGCAGTAGCCTGAAGCAGGTCCCTGCCACCTTTTTAGTTTGTACTCGGAAGCTAAGGGACGAGTCCACCCACACCCCCAGATTTTTCACTACCTGCTTAGGAGGTGGGGCGCTACCAAGGCTCGCAGGCCACCAGAGTTCACTCCACTGACCATGGTCCTTCCCCACCAGCAATACCTCCAACTTGCTGGCATTCAGCTGGAGACAGTTGGTGGTCATCCACTCCGCGACTACCGCCAGATCGCCCTGGAACTTAAGGGCGTCCCGCTCGGCATCGTTCGAGAGCACCACCACCAACTGTGTATCGTCGGCTTCTAAATGTTTTTACACACTAATGCTAATGATGCACCAAAGAAAATTGTGTCACTCAATGTGGTCTCAACATAGTGTTGTGTCATACTGATGCACAACTTTTCAACATAATTAAGAATCTTTGTATCACATTTTCTTTATGCATTGAGTGATTTTGTGCCAAAATGTGGCACAACACTGCTGATAACCCTGCACCAAGAGCTAATTTGCACCTAAAAACGTTTGTGCACCTACATCTGATTGTTGTTACTAAATAAGATTATTGCTTCTGTAGGTATTGCCTCCCTCCTCTTGATGTTGCACTAGGTGTGATTATGCCCCTAAAAGTGAGTTTGCCTTAAATGTGTTTTTGCACCCGAAGCTCGGTTTCTTGACTAAGAGGTCATTGGGTGGTAGCCTTATTAAACAAACCGGGACTTTTAATTCGATGCACGTGTGTTTCATGTCAGTGCAGCTCTGTGTCCTTTCTGTACTGCCTTTCAGAGAAGGGCACTCGGTACAGTGGTTATTAGTCTACTAGGAAGTCTTGTGTAGCGCAGTGTCGCTGAATTCACGACGCATTTTGCTACAAGGAGGTGTCCTGTGCGTCCAGTCCCGTACTTATACTGTTCCTCTAAAGTACATAGTAACATCTATAATTGACCTATTCCTTGTTTTCCCCTCATTTTCTCGCCCTCTTAAAATGTGTTCTACATCATGGCCCACAAAAAAAACAGTTATGAAAGATGTCAACGCTTTTGTAGCTATAGAAGTGTACGTTTTCAGACCTGTGTATTTTGTTGTGTATTTCAGTTTTTTGTCATCTGATTTGCACTTGTGCTGTGTGAAAGCACTATCTTGTGATACGGGGATACATGAAGAGAGCATGGCTCTGGATGCTTGGCGATACTTATGTGACTGTAACAAGCCAGGCTGCAAAGCCATTCATTTTCTGTGTACATTTTTTGTCCATTTCTAGGCCTGGGCGGTAAATTCTGTTCCGCTCGCGGAATTTGTGAAATTTTGGCAATTCCGCGTTCTGCGGAGAACGCGAAATTGCCGAAAATTCCACAATCCGTGGCGTAGCTGAATTTTTTCCTTGTTCGCGCTTTCAAAATGCGTGTTCGCGCGCGCGGTAGCGACTTACCGGGATCCCTGCGTTCGCCGACGAGTTTTCCTATCCGTTCGCGCGATCCCGCGAGAGTGTGCGATCGCGAACATGTCATTCGGATGCGCCATTGGACATCTGCGTTCGCGAACAGGAAACACGCATTGTGAGCGGGCGGGACAAGTGAAACAAGATGGCCGCGCCAATTGGCGACCGCATGGGCAAGTTCGCGAGATATATCCCCCCGAGCACGCAAACAGCGTCCCCAAACAGGAAAAACGCATCGCGAACGGGCGGAACAAGCAATTCCGCGTGCTCGCGGAATTCTGCGTGCTCACGGAGATTTTTTACAGTTTCACGGAATTTTGCGTAACGCAACTACGCAAATTCTGCCCACCCCTATCCATTTCCCTCTCAAAACTAATATCGCCTGTAGTCTGTGGAGTTGAAGTCTGAATATTATCTTATAATGGATTTTAAATATCCTAAGTTTCGGGTTTCTGATGTCTAACCAGCATTGTAACCCCTGGCGCTTAGAGGACCACAAGGAACTGTGCAAACAGGATGAAGCCTATCCAGTGGCTGATGCTTAAACTGAGGACACCTAGCGTGAGCTTCCGAAGAGCAAACAGAAAGCAGACTGCTCAGTAATGGGACAGCGCAAGAGCTGCTGTGGTGTTGTTGGCCTGAGCAAGGGCTTCTCAGACTGCTGAACTTTGGATAGGTTGTACGGTACTTCGGTCACTGCACTTCTTAGCTGAGATGCTTTACAGCACCACGGTCCGTATCACGATGGCGCTGCACAGAGCAGAATACCTGGTTTTTTTCATGTTTGATGTGTCTGAAGTGCAAACATATAACTCAGAATTCCTCCTTGTTAATGCGCAAATTTTAGACAAAACAAGGCAGAGAAAGAGAGGGAATCTCTGCTCACTGTTTGTGGTTTGTTCAGTATAAAGTTCATGCATAACCCCAAAGAAACCCAGAGATGTATTCTCGATCTTTACACACCTCAAGCGCAAACAAGCAGGTGCTGGGCTGATAGGTTTATGGCACAGTTGAAGCTCCTCTTGGGGGGCTGCTATATTTCTAATACCACACCACCAGCACTTCTCTGCAATGCTCATTGAGGTTAACACTTATCAGCGAGGCTCTCAACAAAATTTATCATCAGCACTGCTCTAAATGCAATATGCCAGAGTAAGAAGACCTTTTCTCGGCTGATATATTTACATTAGGCAGAAGCAGCCATTTTAAACGTGAAGTCTGTGTCCCTTTCGGAATGAAAAATGAGAAGAGGCAGCACGCATCGCTTGCGGGGAGAGAGGGAGATGCTTCCCCTGTCTGCCAAACACTATTGTTGCGCTACAAGCTCACAACTTCCTTTCCACTCTAAAGAGGCAGGGCACGAGGAGTTAATCCTGAAGAGGAAGAACATGCACTTTGTTCTAAACCTGCCTCCCACTTCCTAAATCCCCTCCCTCCTCCCTCAAAAATGAAAGAAAAAAATCATTCACAGAACTGAAATCACGCAGGGTTAACACTAGAGTTTAGATCCTGTTACAACAGATCTTCCCAAAGTCTCAAGCGCAGCCCAGTGTCAAAACCATGTCACATGACAAATTGGGCAGCAAACAAATAGGAGACCTTGCTGTGAAATTCAAACCCAGGTGAGTGCACGCACACAGCCACGCCAGCCCAGAGAGAAGCAAACTCGCAGCAGCATCGTGGGCACGCAGCAAACAATAAGCAACACTACTGCCCTCGCTTATGTTTCACTTACTGTGGTTGTAATCAGTTATAAATGAGCCCATGAGCCAGCAGTCACCCATGCAGCCAATGAACCAGCGCAAGCTGTAACCACTGCTCTGCCGTGTGCGCACCAGCCTCCCGCGGCTGCAAACGTGAAATACACAAACATTTACAAACATATTGTCTCCCAGGCAGCAGGAGCATGTGAGGCCAATGTGAGTGCCTCTCCCTGCAGCCACTAGGGCTCCCGGAGCCGTGGCTGCTCTTTGCAACAGGAGCAGGGAACATGAGCAGGAAAATAACAAAAACAAGCCCAATCACCCTTAAAAGGAAACCCCAAACCAAACTAATATCTAACCAAAAGAAGCCCAACTGATGTTTTACATTCAAAATTGCAATAAGGCTTAAAAATATACAAGCAACAGAGCGTGAGGCACGGCGTGGGAGGCAACACTAACACAACTGGGGCATTAAGAGGAGGTGGGAAGGAGGAATGCTATATTTACATGTAAGCAGCTATGGTGCCGAAGCCGAACACAGTCAAACAGCAACAGAGCAGGAAACCAAGAAAAAATAGCCCCCCAAAGTACAGATAAAGAACCATAGCGGAATGAGTCTGTACTTGGGAGGAATAGAAGGGGAAAAGGAAGGACAAAGAGGGAGGACGGACCACTAGCAAGCAAGGATTTTTAAAGGACATCGAAAAAAGCAAATCAAATGCAGGGGGATGGCTTTAAGCCCACAAGAGAATTTACAGCAGGTCTCAAATGCTCAACCTAAAAAGACACACACACGCACCTCTAATTAGTGCAAACAGCTTCTAAGTCAAAATACTACTCACTTTTGCTCATAGACTGACATAGAACCAATAGAGAAGAGGCATGCATCTTGAATGATGTGCGTTTTATGTTATTTCATTGCAGATACTGTGGTGGTTGAGCAAAGGGAACATAATTGCACAAGCAGACCCCATGGCAAGGGTATGCCATCCAGCCCGCTCCCTCCATTCCAAGGGACGATCCAGAATTTCGGTTCTCCAAGAATGTTAGGGGATGAGGTGTGGGCAGTAACCTGGTTTTTGGCCGATGTTTACATTCAGGAGAGTCTTAAGAGGAAAGGGGAGGAGAAATTAAAATAAAGATAGATCCCTCAACAGAGGCTACAGTGTTCTAAGGCTTGCCCATGCAAGAGCTGGACACAGGTAAGGTGTGCTTCTTATGCAAGACAGTGGTGGGTCGACATTGCCTCATGAAGGAGGCAGTGTTGGACATTTTCAATATTGTTGCAAAACTGAGCCAAAAGCACCATTGCCATGTTCCCAGGGTCTCTGTTAGTCCAGAGGTTGGCAATTTGCGCTTCCCCTTACAATAGACACCCAGAAAAGTTTTACACCTAAATGAAAAGTTTCAAAGACTGAGTGAATGAATGTTCATTTGGCAGACGATGCAGACTATCATTATATGAGCTGTATCATGTGCATGCCGCCCTTTCATATTAACCTGACTAAATGCTCACAATCCATGTGCCGTGAAATAATTAAATCCTCCTTAAACAAGGAAAGTAAATGAATTGGCCGTGGTGGGACCCCCTAGTAATGTTTATGCCATGTCCCAAAACTGTATCTTGAGAGGCAAGCAGAATTCTAAACTCTATGCCAGGGCACTGACTCTGCCTTACATTCTTTCTGCCCCCTCAGTTCCCTTTTGGAATGTAGGTTTTAATCTGCGATAATTATCTCACATAAAAGGGGGCCACCTGTAATAAGAGCCTATGACTATGTGTAGTAGAATTAATTAATTCCAGCGTTGTATTTTCTGGGTTTGATGCCCTCTAAGGATGGGGGAAGTGGAGTCTTCTAAGAAATTATTTGTGTCCCATTCTATAAGCAGAAACACACTACAGCAGACTCAGCAGAACCTTTTAGTAGGCTCATTACTAAAAATGTCCCTTAATTCCCTATGAAGCCAGTCATGCTGAATATCTTGTAACCGGAAGTAGTTCCCTCCAGACTCGATGCACACGTATTGGTAATTCCGACAGGAGAAATACAATGCGGATTACCGGCCCACTTGACACAGGCCCTTTCAAGGAGATCACAGTAGTGAAAGATCCGTTTTGCAGCTGAGTGGACCAAAATCGACTGCCACAAACAAAATGCACATAAAATGTATGAAAACCGGCTCTTTAAGTGAGAAGTTTCGTTGTGTGATCACTCACTGATGCAACTTGGCCTTGCTTTGAAGGACGTGATTCTTGTTAGATTAAAAAGCGATTAACCCGCTTTATCAAGTTGTAAATCGTGTGCCACTTTTCAACCTACTGGAATAGGTAGGGCATTGTATATCCAAGGAAAAGAATGCTGTTGGATTTGGCTTTCATGGGATCTAATCTAGCTCGTATCTCTGCTACCTCAGATGATGGCCTAGAAGCTATTGATTGACCAGCTCGTTGCTGGATTTTTAGGACCTTGTTGGATACAGTAATAGGAGAGGGGCTATTCCACCAGGTACCCTCACACAACTGTGGGCCTTGGAAGCACATGTTCATTGATGGGGGAGTCGAGAGAGTTTAGAACTTGCAGCCAGAGATGGTGAACTGTAATTGAAAGCTGCTTTAAAGGAACATGGCAAAGGCACACAGGTAGAAAGACAACAGTGATGTAATATGTTTGATGCAATATTATTTTATATGCACACATTGTAGGAAGCTCGAGTAATGGATTGGGAGGTGGTGAATGGATTTCGGGGTTTTGACTACTTTGCTATTAATTAATCTAAAGGTAAAGCAAAATGCAGCCTACTCCCTTTGTATTCCTCAAAAACTGCTTTGCAAGAATTCAGTACTGTTAGAAAAGATGTATTGTATGATTACTTAAGATCATTAGCAATTCAGCATTGTGCTATCTAAAGTTTAAAAGTTGGCAGTAATATTTGGTTACACTTCAAGGGTTAACTGCTTCCAGTTATGTAATGCCCCGGTTACTTACCAGTAATCTTCATTACTCCGAGTATAGTCTTCCTCGCCACATGATTAACGAAGTAAGCTTCAGCTCCACACCAGAACCCTCCAAAGCAAAAGTTAGCCTCCCATGCCTCCCATCCCTTCCCAACATGGCCGACCTCTATCACCCCTGACCTCTATAAGAGGAGGGCCGGCCCAACCCTCAGCCTGAGAACTATCAAGCAGAAACATGAAGCCGATAGCAACACAGGGAGGGAGGGATGGGAACTCATGTGGCGAGGAAGACTATACTCGGAGTAATGAAGAGTACCGGTAAGTAACCGGGGCATTACCTCCTCGTAAGTCTTCCTCGCCACATGATAAACAAAGTGAGCACGTACCCAAGCCAAGCGGCTTCATGGAAACTCACAAGAAACCACGGAGAGGAAGGAGATGTCACAGAAGCCTGACAAATCCAAACAACACAGAGGAATGGACGAAACCACCCAAAAGACCAGCAAACACAAGCTGGAAGAACCAGCTCCGAGAACGGCCACAGCGAAACCCCCTTCGCAGAAAGACCAATCAAGATCAATGGCAAAGAGCCAAGCACATGTGCGGAGAGAACCAGGCCACAGCCCGACAATCCCTCTGAAAGACACCCCCGTGAACGAAGCCCAAAACACTGAGAGAGCCCGGGCGGACCGACCCGAACCAGGGCCGTCCACCCAAGACCCCGAGACCCGAAGGTCAGCAAGAAAACCCGCCGAAGCCAATGGCCAAAAGCGGACCGAGAAAGCACCAAACCAGACCGCAAGGAGCCAAAAGCAACAACAACAGGCACAACAGAAATAAGCAGCCCGGGCCAAACGACACCAAGACCGCCCAACGGACACCCAAAAAGCAAGGGGGAAGAAACAGCCCCAGGCCCCGAACCGAAGGAAAAGAGGGCAACACCCCCAAAGTGACCAACAAGACGCCACAGCAGCAAAAAGACGCAGCCCGACCCAAACACATCAACACTGCACATCAGGCCACCAACAGCGAGAGAGCAGAATCTGCCCCAATGCCACCGACCGGAGAGAAGGAGGAATCAAAACCCACCGGGCCCAGCGGACAACTGAGGGGACCGAGGGCAAAAGCCACACAAAACGGACCGGCAGGAACCGAAAGACCAGATGAGAGCGCAGAAAGGAAACCAGCACCCCAATTCGACCTTAAACAAGACGGCCACCCAAACCTCACCAACAAGGCGAGAAACCAGCAGGACATGGACCCCAGCAGCACAAACGGATCGCAGCCCAACGGAGAGCCCAGGAAGGTGCAAGGAAAACAGCCACAGGGAGCAGCAGGAAACAACACCGAGGCAACCCGGCCACCAAAGGACCAAAACCGGAAGCAAGTGGATAGCCCGCAAGGCCACCAGGGAGCCGGAAGAGCAGAAAGGACCAGGACCAGGAAGGTACGAGATCACCCACCACGGGGCCACAGAAGCACCCCAAATGCGAGAGAAAACAGAAGATCCGGGCGAAAGGAGCCCCACAGCAACGCCATCATTACCATCAGGGAGAAACCTCGAGCCAGCAGGCTCCAACACCCAAGAGCCAGGGTCGAAGAAGAAGAGGATGTAGAATCTCCACCGGAAGCAGGGGGCCCCACAAAGGGGAAGGAAGAACCAGGACGCCCAGCACCCCCGGGCCACCAACTCCCACAGCAGCAGACAGCAAGGAAGATGGACCCAGGCGAGCACCACCAATAGAACCAACGCCCCGTCCAGGCCAAACAAGCCCAGAACCCGAATGAGCAAAGGGAACGGAGGAAAAGCGCAAATCCGGAGCCCGGTCAACGGGAAGACAGCGCCACCAGTCACCGAGCCCCCGGACACGGGAGGAGCGAACAGAAGAGAGGCAACGAGTAGGGACCCATCGCGCCCCTGCCGAGACACGAACCTGGACCCCCAGAAGAGAGGCAGAGCGCCCTAGCAGGTAGGCCAATTTTACACCCCGAGGAACCAGACAGAGCCACCGCCGGGGACCCAAACCGGGCCCGGAAGAAAGGGAACACAGCCACCCATAGGGAGACAGATGCCAAAGGAGGAAAAACCCAGCTCCAGAGACACCCCATGCAGCACCCCGACCCTGGGAGAGAAACCGCCAGGAGCGCAACCCCAGCACCCCCGCCAAGCACAGAACAACTGTCTGAAAGAGCCAATGGGAGCAAACCCATCAACTCCCCTGGAGAACGAGACCAGCGAAAAACTGACCGGCCCAGAAACCAGAAACCCCTGGACAAACCAAAGGAATGGTCAACAAAAAGGAGAGACGAGAAACCCGATAGCAGGGGGACCAACCGACCACACAAAAACCGGGAACTCAAGCCACTGCCTCCGACCCAAAGGCTGGCAAAGGCCACAACCACCTGGGAAGGGGACACCAGAAAAGGAAGACCGCAGGACGAACCCGCAGACAGGGCGGGACGGAGCCGTGCGCCCGACCCGTGACCCAGAAGAAGGGGAAGAAGTGGGCACGACCAACAACTAACCCAGACCGGACCAACCCCGTGGGGACACAACCATCGGCCGAACGGAAACTGAGGGACAAGGAGACCACCGGGACAACCGAAGGCACCCACAAGGGAACCGAGGAAGATGGTGGCAGGAGTTAAACCTTGTCCTGTGTGAGCCTGTGCCACCAGAGGCACAAGACGTACCATAGAGCTATAGCTCCTTGGTAGACCAGAGGAGCAACAGGTAGAAGCAGAAAGCAACACCAGTACCCCCAACCACGGGACCCAGACGGGACCCGAAAACCAGTGGGGCAGAAGACAAACCAAGGGGGAGCGCCCGGCACCAGAATAGCATGCCCCCACACTGAAACATGCCGAGACCAAGAGAGGAAGGGGGACAGGCCCCTAGCCGAACACGGGAGGACCCGAAAGACAGCCAACAGCGCCACAGCAAGCACAGGTAAATCGTCCAACTGTAGCAAAGGCGCGAGTCAAATCCCCGACCTGACACAGCAGACGCCACCAAAAGGCAGAAGCCTAACCAACGAACACCCACCACCGGACACGAGCAGGCGAGCCCCACAACCGAAAACAGGCGGCAGCTTGGTGGCAAGGACGAAGGCAGGAACCATGATCCTGAGACAGAGGCCACTCAGGGCGCAAGGATAGACAAAAGACGGCCCCCCAACAGAGCCCCAGAAGCACCGCATGAACCAATACCACCATGTGACATATCGAAAGCACAAGCGGGAGACGAGAACAGACACGAGCAGGGCGGGGTGGACACGGGCATAAAGACCACCGACCTAGGGATCCTCAGCATATCTCTGAACCCTTGTCCCGTGAGATCCTGTGCCACCAGAGGCACAAGACAGACCAGTGAGCCATACAAACAGGAACAGGACGAAAGGCCATGCTCAAGAAGAGCCCAAAAACCAGCCAACAGGGCCACACAAGGAGGCGGGGCAGAAGACAGGAGCCGGAAACGAGGAACTGCGCACCCAAGCTCGGTGGAAAACCAAACCTCCCCGCCACCAGACACCCATAGGGCGACGGCTCCTACGCGCAGCACCACAGGGACCCACAGGCATGCACCATGGACAGAGGAACAGGCTTAGGGTGCCGCACGCAAGGCCGGAGAGACGGACAGCCAGGGGGTGAGAGGAGGGCGCCTGCGATAACAGTGCAGCAGAGGGGAAGCCAACAGGAGCAAGCCCCAAGGAAAAAACAAGCGCAATGAACCGACTCCACCGAGACAGCCCTGAACACCGGGAAGCTACACTGTGGGGGTTCGCATGCTGACCCAGAGCCAGCACCAAGACCCGGGGCCAAAGGCAGGTCCAAAAAAAACCCCGGGGACAGAGAGTGGCCACCGAGGCGGGCGGAAGGTATACCAGTGTTGCACCCAGAATCAGAGGGACAGCAACTGAGAGGCTATGACTGTGCCCACTCAACAACAAACTTGCCAACCTATAGGCAACTCAGCCATGACATGTCCAAAACGCCGATACAGAAGTATACGACGTCTCAGACCATAGACGGTCTTTACGCCCCCACCTAGACAAAGAAGCCATGCTTAACATGGCCGCTCGCAGGTCTAATAACAGAAACAATGTATAGTAACACACTGTGAGACTATATACCGACACCACAGCCTGGCCGGACGCGACCGGCCACCAAACCCCGGCAGAGGAAAAAAAAGGAGGAAGTGCAAGGCGAATCCGAAAATGCTCCGGAACACGGAGACATGCAAAACCGACGGAAACCCGGCCCCAAACCGGGAGGCCAGCTGTAAGCATCTCCTAAAAAGCCAACAGGCCGCGATTACCCACCCAAGGACACAGCCCATGATCAGCATGTCAGCGGCAGACGCCAGCAGGAAGCCTGTATCTCACTGAGCGCTATTGTCGGCTGCACACGGAACCCCGAGACAACACGACTAGAGCCGACAGCATGCATACACAGAAAACCAGCACTCCGAAAGAGCCCTGCACCTGTGAGAAAACCGCCGCGCGGGAAGCCGGACGAGCCCGGCCCGCCCCTCGGATGCTGGACTAGAAGCTCGGCCGCCAGCGGCCCCTCGCCCCGTAGCAAGACCCATGAGAAAATTCCCACCGGAGAGGCCAGAGGACCCTCGAAGAGGCCGGAGGAACAAGCCTGCGCCAGGCCAGGGAACTGCCACCGTCCCGGCGACCAGCAGGTAAGCCCTTTGAGCCCCGAGTAGGCTGGAAGCAAAACCCAAAGTCAGCGGGCCTCCGCAGCAGCCCACGTGAATGCCAGCCTCCGCGGGACACAGCGTCGGTCGCAGTGAGGCAAACTCACTCACATCAGAAAAACGGGGCGCGGCCGGAGAGTGTAGCACGGTCCGCCGGGCCCCCCTGCCCAATACCCATGACCATAGTCGGTAACAGGCACCACTCTCGCCGGGACGCCCCCCCCCAGTGTAAACACTGGAGCCATGGGGAAGCCGCCCCGCTCATAAGCGCAAAGTGTTTAGAAAAACCAAGCCCAGAAAACCGGAGCAACCTACGGGAGATTTGGGCACAAACAATGTCAGCAAATCCACTGTCTGCACGGACGGGGGGTCAGGAAGGGGCCGCTAGGCAGAGCCCCAGACCACCCTGGTCACCCCCCTGTAAAGCCTTGGCTTGCTAAGGCAGAGCCTAACCGGCCCTGACAGGATACCGGGGGAAGGAAGGGGGGAAGGGTCCTAGATCCCACGGGCCCGGTAGAGCAGGACCACCAACCATGGACCCATGTACCTGCTACAGCAGGAACCACTTACCCGAAACACGCTATGGAGAATCTGCAGCTGCAGGCTGAGGGTTGGGCCGGCCCTCCTCTTATAGAGGTCAGGGGTGATAGGGGTCGGCCATGTTGGGAAGGGATGGGAGGCATGGGAGGCTAACTTTTGCTTTGGAGGGTTCTGGTGTGGAGCTGAAGCTCACTTCGTTAATCATGTGGCGAGGAAGACTTACGAGGAGGAAATGGGTGTTTACAAACGGTCACTTGCAGCAGGCTAAACATCACACAAAAGGTTATGGCACAGATTTACATTAATACGTAAGAAATCTGGTTATGTGTATTAAGCATTAGAAATCATTTGAGTTTCCTTTTGTCCATTGTTTGGTCCTGCTTTTTTTTGGTGTCAGGGTTTCACATAAAGCCACATCATGCTACTTTAGTAGATCTGGGGTTGAATTGAATCGTAGGGGTGTGTACGCTGTTCCCACCGAGTTAAGGCTTATTTAGAAACTTTAGGGGTATTTGCTCTAGCAAGGCAAGGCCATTTTATGGAACACTTACTTCCATCAAATATTCTGTGCAAAATGTTATTTTGCACATAACACCTGATTGCCGCTGTTGTTTGCGCAGCTTTGCATCACATTGAGCCAGTTAGTGTCACGTGAGTGCCAGCACAAAAGAATAGTGAATCTGAGCCTGTAACTGATTTTTATTTATTTTTGATTTTTTTTAATAACAAACTTTATTGAATTTTCTCCACCAAGAACATGCTCCAGGAGCCGTGTTATACATATATGACAAGACATAATATTGGCGTACATATGGAAAATGGCGGTTTTATACATTGATAACATGAACCGAAAACTGATTTTTCATTTTTGATCAAGATGTATAACAGTAGCACATGTCTGGTAACCTGAGGTCATCAATGGTAACCTTTTTCTTTACCATTTATCAGATGAATAATTTCTTGGTGGATTACATTCCTAGTGGGGATTAAAAAATGTAGTTTTTCTTCCCAGAAGGTGTTGCAATCAGTATGCACAAGTAGCAAAGATATGCTATTCACTACTTTTAAAATGACTAAATGGAAATTTTGCCCCAGAATTTCTCAGCCTACTAAATTCATATCTCAAGGGTAGGGGTAGTTTCATGTGACTTTGATAGTTTCAAATTTATTTTTAATGTATGTGAGTGTGGCTCCTGTGAATTGATCCAGGTGTCTATCAGTCCTTTGGTAGGATGTGTAAAATTAGGAATTAACGAACCAAAATAATTATTGAGTGGTCAACTGACCTGCATGATCAAATTGATATGAGCTAATGGATCTGCTGGCGTACCAGAGATCAGGATAGTGCTCAGATATCAATTCCAGAACGATTGATATGATAATTGGTTTCAAAAGCTTGCCTGTCTAGAGGGGGTCCCTTTGGGGAACACAAGGCAGGCTTAAATTTAAAACAGACTGGACAACAAAGTAAACCCAGGGTTGTGTCTTGGTTCCACAAATGGTTTTGCTGGTTTGGAAGAGCTCCCTTAATGCGCTGGATGTAAAACAGCTTGGAACCATATTGGTATATCAGACCATTAAAATTTTCAAGACCTAAGGAGCGCCTACTTTCAGTGTAGTACACAAGCAAAGGGGACTCACCATAGTAAGGAATGTAAATGGATGATACATTTAATTAAGATGAAGAACAGAACTATAAAGGTTTCTGGTTTCCAGAGGCCAAAGACAGTAGCCAATTGATATCACAATCAGGCTGGGGACTAACTGAATGGTTTATCTGTGCTCTTGTATGGGAATGACCAATAACAACAACAGAATAAAATCACGGTGTCAGTGGTGTAACAGAACTTGAGGGGGCACCCCTCCAAAGTGCATAGAGTGGGCCTCCCACGCACTAGACCCAGTCAGGTGCTCTCAGGCCAAGGGTCTGTCACTTGTGCACAGTGCCGGAGGGGGCCCACTGGAGCTTGTTCCCCCCTGCACCACTGAAGTTGCGGGGGCTATTGCTATGCCACTGCACTGTGTAATAATATTACACCTACTACAATTGAACTTTGCATTAACCAAGTGGAAACATCTGGTGCGCCCAGCTCAAATAGGGTGCCAATTGCTCCGTTAATGATTAATAGGATTCTGGGGAAAGTACTTGTTTCCAGGCCTTACTCAAGTTATCTGGTTCGGTATCATCTGTAAATAACTTAAAGGTGAACTGGTGGTAATCCATGGACAGATTTAGTGAGCTTTTCCTGCTAATGTCCAGGCAGCTGCAGCCCGTCCATAGGGGCTGAGTGTCCACGCCCCCTCACCTTTTGCTCATCAAGAAGAGTTTCTGTCAAGCAAAGCAACGATCAGCCTGACCGACAATTTATTTTCAGGTCAGGCAGCCAGGAGCTAGACATGCGCTAAATGCGCAGGCTCTTGTCTGCCTGATCTGAACTTTGCTAGGCTGAGGATGGATGCCACAGCTTCTGTGTTTGACCTCCTCAGCTCAGAAAAGGTCCTTGAGGCCCTTTCCCTCATGACTAGGGGGAGTGTCACTGATTGCCTCAGACCTGGGTGCTTCAGATTAAGCCCTGAAGTGCCGAAGGCCGAGTGTCAATTAGTGACACCTCATCACAGAGTGGGGTGGGGTAGGCAACTCTCAATGACACCATCCCATTCTGTGACGAGTAGGGACTGCTGCCTCCACTCTTTGGCTGACCTTAGACGAGCCAATGAGAGAAGGCAGCAGTCCCAACCCTTCTGGGACCTTGAGGAAGAGCTGCAGGTCAGTGAGTTTTTAAAAAAAGCTGTGTTTGGTGCCTGCATGCGTGTATGTATGAATATTTGGTAGTCGGTGTTGTGAAAGGATGTGTGCGTGCAAGCATGTGTGAATGCATGGTTGAGAGTGAGTGTATATGTGTGCGTGTGTGTCCCATCCACCCCTCCATCCTAAAATTACTGGCTACCACTGCATCCACGTGATTGCATAACTAGACTGCAATAGCAATGTTTATGCCCAGTTAGTGCTGCCACATCTAACCGAATGTATTGAATCAAACAATCTGCTCCTGATTGAGGAATCTGTTTTACAGAGTGGTTCTTGTACTACTGATAATATCATGTCATTAATTATTTTGGCAAAGAAAGCAATGTAAGCAGGGAATAGAGTATTCTGCCATCTGGTCGATTACCAACAGTATTTAATTGGGTTATTTTTAATTGATTATGGGCAAAGCTAAATATTATGGAAATTGACACTTGTCTCACAGTTACAATACAATCTTTTCACACTAACACATGGATTGAAGTCCAGTATAGTGGACAACAAACCAGCACTCACAGAATACATTGCAGCAGACATAGAAAGAGGAAATAACAAAAAGAAAAAAAGATTTGTCTCCTCGTTTTGTCATCCTCTGGGAGGCATAACGATTTTATGCAATCCCAGGTTTACTAACCTTTGCAAATCTGGGATTGCATGAAATCCATGGGTGGATGCATGGAACGCCTCGCAGAATGAAATGTAACGCAATGCAGTGCAAGCCGCTGCATTGCGTTACATTTTGTTTGTAAAGCCACTCAAAGCGGCACAAATCTCCCCTTGTGTGGCTTTGCAAATATTTACTAGCATTTTGCATCATGGATGCGCCACAAAAGTGGTGCAACCATAACGCAATATGTTGGTAAATCTGGCCCCCAGAGCATAGAACTATCTAGGCGAGCCAATGTGCCCAACGGTTTGCGAGCTGTTCCATCAAATTATTACTGTCTTTTGGAGTAAGATGGATGAGAGAGTGTGCTTTAGTTACTTGTATAAATTAGCCAGTGAGTGACAAAGTTATGTGTAAGTTTATGCTATGGCTAGCAGACCTTAGTTGGCTTTTCATGAGGAAATATTCGCTATGGTATCTTTTTAGCACTAGTCCAGATGCACTTCACTTGTGCAATCTGGATTAGACCAAGAAGTTGTATGTGTGTCTTGTGCAATTCATCACTCTTGCTACTTAACGCCTGTCCAGTAGTTGAGATGGGTGGACCTGCAAAGGTGATCAATTAATTGTAATATCTAGGCAAAAGGCAAGAAGGTGTGTAAAATAAATTACATATCACTCTTGATGTTACTAACTGTCTTGTGTTGTCCTAACTAGTTCTATGTTTATTATTGACTCTCAATCAAACTTTTTCTGTTAACGCATAAGGAGATCAACAAGTTTGTTGTCTATCTACATCCTCATATTGTGGCTCTCTCTCTTTTTTTTTTATTGCTCTTGTGATGGTGCTTGGATGAAATGTGTGTTGCGTCTGGGCACAGTGCAACTTTTAATGTGATCTCGTTTTATTCTGTTGTTAAGTCTATAACTTACTGAGGTATGTTTTCATTGACTTTAGCCTATTTTTATTTAAAGCAACAAAGTTAAGAATTAAAAGGAATTTAATTGAATACGATAATACTGTGGGGAAATGGTACAACATGAAATTGAGTACAATTATTAAGAAACTATTATGCTCTGCCTCCCTATTTCTTGCCCAAACTCCCTGCATCCACCAAAGCAGAAGTGGAGGACGCTCCTTCTCCTACATCGCAGAAAAGACCTGAAACAACCTCCTCATACAGCTCCAGACAATCACTCCACTCCTGAAATTCCGAAGGGCCCTCATGACTTGGCTGTTTGGTTGAACCTTCCCGGACCTGCATGCGCCTGGATACCCTACCGGCTGATTAGCAGCGCTTTATAAATCCTGATTGAATGATATTAATATTGAAACTGTGTAATGGTACCACTACCACCATTACTCTAAAACAAAATAGTGCACTGTAAGAAATTGGGTTACTGTTTGACGGGGGTGTGAGCCCTGGTCAAGCAGCAACCACAATCCATGTCAGGGTAAGGCATAAGCAAACCCCAAATTAACCTGTGCTCAACCTCCTGGTAGCTTGGCACATAGCAGTCAGCCTTAAATTAGAGGCAATGTGTAAACTATTTGTGCAACACTTCAAACAACCAAACAGTGAAAACGCCACACAAAAAGGATCCCATAACAAGTTAGGACATTAGAGCTGAATTAAATAAATAAAACAAGACCAAAATGACAAAAATCAGTAGTACCGGAGTTATGAATTTTTAAAGAATAAAGTGTAAAATAGGGCCTAAACGCATAAAGCACCAACCACGGCTATCTGGTCGCACTGGATCGGATCAAAGTCAAAAGTTCAGGCCTACTGCGATGGAGCGCAGGTCAGCTACAGTCCCAGATTAGTTCAGCTCAAGTTTTACCTTCTCAAGCTTTGTGCCAAGAATCACGTTCGAGTGGGAGAGGTCTGCGAGGAGCAAGGAGAGCGTCACAGGAGGCTGTTGACGTGGCGCGAAGAGCAAGCTGGGTGTCACAGACGAGTGGGCTGGAGCTTTGCGTTGGTAGTCCCCCATGAGTGGTCAGTGCTGCAGTGAGAAGAGATGGGATATGGGTGCTTTGTGCTGATTTTTGGTGCAAGTGGCATGGTCTCATTGTGAACGGGCCTGTTTGTGGCTGCAAAGATCCCAAAAGCTTGATTTAAGTTCGCTAAGCCACACCAAGGGTCCAGAACCTAATGGGCACCATTTGAGAGTCAGGAACTCACTGCAGCTGGGTCCATGAGCTGTTTGGGGAGCCTTTTGTGTCCCTGAGGCTCAGATCAGGAGGCCAGCGGACTAGCTCTTGGAGTCACTCTGTGGTCCAGGGTTCAAGATTAGGTTGCAGGTCCAGTTCTTTCTTCCCCTTCCCAGGCAAGAGGGCAGCAGGCAGCAGGTAATGCACAGTAGGACAGAAGCTCCTTTAGGGTAACAGTCCAGCAGAAGTGGCAGTCCTTTCAGCATCACAGCAGTTCTTCCTGGCAGAGTATCCACAGGTCCGGAAGTGTACTGCAGTGATGGTGTTTGAGGTCTAGTATTTCTACCTAGTTGTGCCTTTGAAGTGGGGGAGACGCTTCTAGAGGCATGCCTTTAAAGTGCGCAGGTTCCCTGCGGGCCTGGCCCTGGCTAAAGACTAACTATAGGGGGTATGCAGTCCTTTGTGTGGAGACAGGACACAGCCTATTCAAGAGTAAGTAGAGCTGGGCCCAGATCCTCCCACCCATTCTGCCAATGATAGCCCATCCAGTCCCACCTAAGCTCCCCGTTTTGTGTGGCTGTCTAGGAGGAATACACAAAACCCACTGTCAGCTATACCCAGTCATGTGACCGAGAGACAGGCTGCAGTCACTAAATGGCTCAAAAATGCCAACTTGCTATCAGTAGTTACCAAGGGGTTGGGCCTGTTTTTGTCAGTGAGCATAGGCCACTGTAAATTCAGATTCAACAAATTAAGCCTTTACTGACATCAGTTATCAAAACATTCAATTCATCATTGTGATCACAAAATTCAATTAGCGTGACCACATGTTTTTTCATCTTGTATTGATCATCAAATCATAAAGAGATTTTTACACATCACATCACTTTCATATTTCACTATACTAATTTTCAACACTAATCCGGAGTAGCGTATTACTAGTTCCGGAGTAGCGTGCTACTCTCCAAAAAGCGCTTCAACACCCCATCAGGTGTAACAAGCGCTATATAAATGCAAACCTTTTTCCTCTTCTATACCTCCCCTACCCTTCTCAATCCAAATAACTGACTAACATACCCACCACTCAAATTACTTCATATTTCACTCTACTAATTCATCACTAATCCTTTATGGGTTTCAGAGTAGCGTGCTACTCGCCAAAAAAGCGCTTCAACACCCCATCAGGATTAACAAGCACTATATAAATGCAGACCTTTTTCCCTCTTCTATCCCTCCGCTATCCTTCTCAATCCAAATAACTGACTAATATCCACCACTCAAATTACTTTCATATTTCACTATACTAATTCACCACTAATCCTTTATGGGTTCCGGAGTAAAGTGCTACTTGCCAAAAAAGCGCTTCAACACTCCATCAGGGGTAACAAGCGCTATATAAATACAAACCTTTTTTTCCCTCTTCTATGCTTCCGCTATCCTCTGAATCCAAATAACTGACTAACATATCCACCACTCAAATTACTTTCATATTTCACTATACTAATTCAACACTAATCCTTTATGGGTTCCGGAGTAGCGTGCTCCTCGCCGAAAAAGCACTTAGACGCCTTGTCAGGGGTAGTAAGCGCTATATAAATGCAATCACAATACAATACAATACATCATATACTTTGGAACTCTTAACCAATTGTGGAAATCAAAAAACATTAAAAGCCTTCACGGCTTTGTGAGTGCTTGTGTCAACCAAACCTTAGCATCAAGTGATATAGACTTTAGTAGTGAAAAATGAAGTTAATAGTTTTGCACTACCAGAAAATGTTAAACTTAAAATTACATGTCCTACTTTTTAAATACATTACTCCCTGCCCTCTGGGCTGTCCAGGCCCTAACCTAGGGCTAACTTATATGTATTAAAAAAGGACGGTTTGGCCCTGGCAGAAGGTATTTTGCCAGGTCAAATTGGCAGATTAAAAACTGCACACATAGGCTGCAATGGCAGGTCTGAGACATGTTTAAAGTGCTACATAAGTGAGTGGCACAATCACTGCTGCAGGCCCACTAGTAGCATTTAATTTACAGGCCCTGGGCAGATGTAGTGTAATTTACTAAGGGCTTTACATTAAATATGCCAAATAGGTATGACCAATGTTACCTTGTTTTAAACAGGGAACACAAGCCAGTGGTTCAAGAGGTTAAGCCTGTGGTGTTTGACTTCTTAGGGCAAAAAGTGAATGATATCACTTCAGCTATCCCTAGCACTGTTGTGAATTGGCATTCATGGTGACTGAGTTAAGCTGCCCACACAAACAACAAATCCATTGCTTTTCAGAAATTTCTCAGCTGTATGAATGATCGTAGGAATATAAATGATCTGATTTCTTTGCCGACAACACCTTTCGAACCAGCCTTCTCAAAGTCACACCAGAGCAGTAGGTTGGCTAAAGGCAAATATTGTAATTCCAGTTACTTAACCGTTAGAAATCAGATTTCTTTTTATAATAATTGGCTCACCATATCCGTCAATGTGTTTGGCAGCCTCACAATTTCACAGCAATTATTTTCTGCTTTTGCAGGAATCGACAAGTTTGCTTTCAATTACTCCCACCTCACAGCTCCTCTGCTTCGTAGACAGATGGATCATCAGTGTGAAATCTAGGTGTCTACAAAAACTCTTTTACCAACATAGTGAGCAAGCAGGTCTCCAGCAAGCGCCTTAAGTGTCAGGCAGTGTCAATGAGCAATGTCTGTAGGCTCAATAAATTATGCTAAAAGGGGCATCAATTTCTGTTTGCCAATTATAAGGCATCAATAAATATAAAGTTTACGGACACTGTATGTGACACCACACGTAATCAGAGGGGCAAGTAGTAATCAAGAATACATGATATAATACAGCATGAGCAATTCCATACTGTGACTCAGGGACCCGAAAGCAAAAGGTATCTTGCTTATTTGAGACCCATGTTAAGGATCCTGGTTCCAAATCTACCAGAGGGTTTACCTCTCTCAGGGTTTAGCCGGGCATTTAATGACTCTCTGAGGAATGAACTCACACAAGTATTATATACATATATATTTATATATATATATATATATATATATATATATATATATATATATATATATATATATATATATATATATATATATATCCAGCGTGTTCCACCCACTTCTTGCCAGGATCGTCAATCGTCACCAAGAATGGATCACGGACCAAAAGTTCAGTGCAAGTAATTTCTTTATTTCTCCGTTTACCACACAGCAGCCATTACGCGTTTCATCCCCGAAGGGCCTTGATCACATGACACGCTCCACAGCCTCAAACTGCTTTTTCTACCATTTTTCTGATATTTCTTAAAGTGACATGTGCTCAATACAAAAGTAGTCATAGATATAGACAAATTACTTCATGTTTGCAGCCCTAGTTTTGCCATCAAAGTCATGCACGGCAGTTTTGAATTACTTGTTGTTTTGATTACATCCTGGTGTAAATACCAATTTGAGTAAATTAAGTTGAAGATTGCTTGTTTCCTCTGTGTGAGTCTGCTGCTATTTCATGATGGCACTTAAAATAATTTTAAAATGTTTTTTAAGAAAATATCTTACAATTATGTTTAAAAGAATATATATTTTCTTCAAGATAACGTATTTACTGCTTAAAAACAATTACCTAATTCATGTATAATGCATCTGGTACAAGAAATAACAATAGCGTTACCCAGTAAAACTGCTTTTTCTGTAGATTCTCTGACTACATAAAAGTGCTAGTGCATGGTTGAATCTTGAACTGTAAACATTGGTACTGTAAACAAATTGACTACATAAAGTGCTGGTGCTTGTTAAGTTACAAAAGTGCATGTGCATCATCCACCAACGTGAAAAAGGTTGAACACAATTTTTTTTTAAACTAGAAGACTATACAGTTGATTGGGAGGGCGGCTAAGTTCAATAATTCACTTGGTTGGATACGTTCATTGTATAAATACAGAATCGCAATGTTTGTCAATCGCCATACTGTTATGCACTTTTCACCCCTTGGTAAACCTCATAAGCATGTGTAAAGATCTTCCGTTGCATTGAGTCCCCCTGGGTACTTCGAATCTAGGTTTAAAATGTAACGGGGCTCGAGTTGGCGTAGAGCCTTTTCCCTGTTTCCTCCTCTTTTGTTGGGTAGGATGGCATCTATGAGATAATATTTGAGGTCTTTGGGGTCAGAGTTGTGTGTTTCCCCAAAGTGCCATGCCACAGGGTAGGTCTGGTCCCGATTTTTAATAGCCCGTATGTGCTGGAGTACCCTCTTGTGGCCCTGAAGCTTGGTGCTTCCTGCATATCCTACATATCGTAAGTCACAAGGGCACTCCAGCACATACGGACTATATATATATATTCACTGAAAAAACCATAGGTTTCAGTGGCGTTATAGTTAGTTGGACATTTCACTCGTACAAAACCATAGAAATTCCCCTGTTGTAGTTAGTTCAGCTAACTATAACTCGCGTGGCCGCAATGCACTGCTGATGACGTCACATATTACATCACTCATGACATGGTCAGTGACATCACTCATGACATCACTGATGACATCATCCTTGTGATAGAGTGGCAGACCTCCTCTCACCCTAATATAACCTTTGATACACACACTCAAAAATACAAACTAACATTTTCAAAACAATGGACATACCAATACCAGTTACAACACACCTATTCAGTAATTCCAAGATCTACACACACATCCACTCATTCACCAACAGTCCCTATACAGTCACTCATACATGTACTCACTCATCATATGTACTCATACACCTATACATCCTGTTACACACCGCCACTCATCCATAGAGTTACTCACACACATAGTCACACATGCAAACAAAGTATCAAACATCCATTTACTTGCATATACAGTTATACATACACTACCACACTTACTTCTACAGAAACTTACGCATACTTACTCTCTTAAACAATCACTTATAGAAACACCTACTTATTTGTACAGGAACTCTTCCAATCTCTCACTCTCACATATACTCACTTATATACACCAATACTCACATATACTAGTTTAAAACATATGTAGTTACTCATAAAGACACTATTGAGACAGTCATTCACTCACTAACACACCCATACACATACTCATCCGCCTATACAGTCCTGCACACATGCTGTCTTCAACTCATACAAACAGTGAGTCACTCATTCATGCATCTATGCACTAAGTAATACCCCCACCGAACCATACAGACACTCAGACACTCATACTGATACTCAAAAAACCAACTAATAACCCATATAGACACTCATGTAGCTACTCACCAACCCATGCAGCCACTTATACACAAAGTGAGAGACTGATACAGATATTTTCATATTTAAACATTACTCACTAACCCATGTATTCACTAAGATGCACTTAGTCAGTTATACAATCAATTTTACAAAAAAGAATCATCCATTTAGACACTTATATACCCATTTATTCTTCCATCGACCTTGAGATATACATATATAAAACATATGTAATTTTCAGAAAAACACACATTCACTGGATGATGTCATCAGTGATGTCATCAGTGATGTCATTTGAGATGTCATGAGTGATGTCACTGACCATGTCATGAGTGATGTAATATGTGACGTCATCAGCAGTGCATTGCGGGCGCGCGAGTTATAGTTAGCTGAACTAACTATAACGGGGAATTTCTATGGTTTTGTACGAGTGAAATGTCCAACTAACTATAACGCCCCTGAAACCTATGGTTTTTTCAGTGAATTTCTAAGGTTTTTAAATGCTCATTTCTAACTATAACGCCCCTGAAACCTATGGTTTTTTCAGTGAATTTCTAAGGTTTTTTAAATGCTAATTTCTAACTATAACGTGCCTGAAACCTATGGTTTTTTCAGTGAATATATATATATTTATTATACTATGTATACATGTGAAAATGTCTTGGTCCCCTGTTTGCCTCAGTGGCACGGAAAAAATGGGTGGAACTGACGTCAGCATGCCGATGAGGTCCTCTTATGGCTCCGATGACGTCATACGGTGTCGCGAGCGGAGCCGTGCTATTATGATGTCCTCGTTGACGTGGGAGAGCTAGGAAAGAATTTCCGTGGAATGCTGGTGCAGGGGATATTCACCTAAGTGTTCAGGCTAGTCCTTTGGGAGCAACTGTTTATGTTGCCACTCCAGAAACCGAAACCAGTGATCCGAGGGCAGAGGCCCTGCAGATGGTGCACGAGGTGGGGTGCCCAGTCGTGAGCACCGGCGGGGCAGCCAAGTGACAAGCACCACAACCCACAAAAAAGGTAACGAGGGCACTGAATAACACAGGATCTTCTCTTTGTATCTGGCAGGAACAACGAAGTTAAAATGCCCTAGTACCAAAATGTAGAATTAGTGCTACAACGGTCTTCAAGAGGACCTGCGATGCCGCTTCTGCCTCCCGTACCCTGGAGGCGGCACATGGGTCACGCGGTACGGTCATACTGCGGTGGGACGCACACTCGTTGACCTCTCATGGCACTGCTCCACACTTCAGGGAGGACGCTTTCCATTAGCTATGTTTTCTGATGACATGTCGCGCCGGCCCCGTCCAACAACAGAACTCCTTTAGATCCAAACAGACACTTCCACTCTCTCACCGGAAGTGAAACCAGGCCACGCGGACACTTTCACAATACAACAGCCGGGAATGCACTTTTCGGTAAAAAAAACACATTCCTTCCTCCTAATTAATAAAATAAATGTCTCACTGAAGAACAGCGGCCAGCTTCGATCGGTAAACAGCCGTTACAACGACTTTTTTACTTTGCGATACCATTACAATGCATGCATTACCACGCATGCGTTGTACATCACGAAGTCATTACTACGCATTTTTTTTAGAACGCATGGTCATTTACCACGCATGCCTTTACAACGAATTTTGTTGTAAAGGTATTTATGGTAAATGACCATGCGTTCTAAAAACATGTAGATGATCCATGTCATTGTAAGGAAACAGAGGCTGTTCCGTTTCCTCACAACGACGTGCACCGCCCCTCAGAGACGACGTGAAGCAGGAACCACGAGGAGAGAGGAACCACGAGGAGTGAGAGGTAAGGGGATTGGGCATGGGGTGGGGGTTTCTTTTCTAGGGTTTAGGGTAGTGCAGTGGTGTTTGGGTGGTGTAGGGGGTCGTGCTGGGGGTAGTGTTTTAGGGTTTAGGGTAGTGCAGTGGTGTTTGGGTAGTATAGGGGGTCGTGCTGGGGGTAGTGTTTTAGGGTTTAGGGTAGTGCAGTAGTGTAGGGGGTCGTGCTGGGGGTAGTGTTTTAGGGTTTAGGGTAGTGCAGTGGTGTATGAATAGTGTAGGGGGTCGTGCTGGGGTAGTGTTTTAGGGTTTAGGGTAGTGCAGTGGTGTTTGAGTAGTGTAGGGGTCATGCTGGGGGTAGTGTTTTAGGGTTTAGGGTAGTGCAGTGGTGTTTGTGTAGTGTAGGGGGTCATGCTGGGGTAGATTTAGGGTTTAGGGTAGTGCAGTGGTGTTTGGGTAGTGTAGGGAGTCGTGCTGGGGGTAGTGTTTTAGGGTTTAGGGTAGTGCAGTGGTGTTTGTGTAGTGTAGGGGGTTGTGCTGGGGTAGTGTTTTAGGGTTTATATTAGTGCAGTGGTGTTTGGGTAGTGTAGGGGGTAGTGCTGGGGTAGTGTTTTAGGGTTTAGGGTAGTGCAGTGGTGTTTGTGTAGTGTAGGGGTAGTGCTGGGGGTAGTGTTTTAGGGTTTTGGGTAGTGCAGTGGTGTTTGGGTAGTGTAGGGGTTCATGCTGGGGGTAGTGTTTTAGGGTATGGCAGTGGTGTTTGGGTAGTGTAGGGGGTCGTGCTGGGGGTAGATTTAGGGTTTAGGGTAGTGCAGTGGTGTTTGTGTTGTGAGGGGGTCGTGCTGGGGGTAGTGTTTTAGGGTTTAGAGTAATAGCAGTGGTGTTTGTATAGTGTAGGGGGTTTAGGGTAGTGCAGTGGTGTTTGTGTAGTGTAGGGGTCATGCTGGGGTAGAGTTTTAGGGTTTAGGGTAGTGCAGTGGTGTTTGTGTAGTGTAGGGGTAGTGTTTTAGGGTTTAGGGTAGTGCAGTGGTGTTTGTGTAGTGTAGGGGTCATGCTGTGAGTAGTGTTTTAGGGTTTAGGGTAGTGCAGTCGTGTTTGTGTAGTGTAGGGGGTCGTGTTTTAGGGTATAGGGTAGTGCAGTCGTGTTTGGGTAGTGTAGGGGGTCATGCTGTGGTTAGTGTTTTAGGGTTTAGGGTAGTGCAGTGGTGTTTGGGTAGTGTAGGGGGTCGTGCTGGGGGTAGTGTTTTAGGGTTTAGGGTAGTGCAGTGGTGTTTGTGTAGTGTGGGAGGTCATGCTGGGGGTAGATTTAGGGTTTAGTGTAGTGCAGTGGTGTTTGGGTAGTGTAGGGAGTCGTGCTGGGGGTAGTGTTTTAGGGTTTAGGGTAGTCCAGTGGTGTTTGTGTAGTGTAGGGAGTCGTGCTGGGGGTAGTGTTTTAGGGTTTAGGGTAGTCCAGTGGTGTTTGTGTAGTGTAGGGGGTCGTGCTGGGGGTAGTGTTTTAGGGTTTAGGGTAGTGCAGTAGTGTTTGTGTAGTGTAGGGGGTCATGCTGGGGGTAGTGTTTTAGGGTTTAGGGTAGTGCAGTGGTGTTTGGGTAGTGTAGGGGTAGTGCTGGGGTAGTGTTTTGGGTTTACGGTAGTGCAGTGGTGTTTGTGTAGTGTAGGGGGTCGTGCTGGGGGTAGTGTTTTAGGGTTTAGGGTAGTGCAGTGGTGTTTGTGTAGTGTAGGGTGTAGTGTTTTAGGGTTTAGGGTAGTGCAGTGGTGTTTGTGTACTGTAGGGGTCGTGCTGGGTTCTAGTGTTTTAGGGTTTAGGGTAGTGCAGTGGTGTTTGTGTAGTGTAGGGGTCGTGTTTTAGGGTTTAGGGTTGTGCAGTGGTGTTTGGGTAGTGTAGGGGGTCATGCTGGGGGTAGTGTTTTTGGGTTTAGGGTAGTGCAGTTGTGTTTGGATAGTGTAGGGGTCATGCTGGGGGTAGTGTTTTAGGGTTTAGGGTAGTGCAGTTGTGTTTAGGTAGTGAAGGGGTCGTGCTGGGGGTAGTGTTTTAGGGTTTAGGGTAGTGCAGTGGTGTTTGTGTAGTGTAGGGGGTCATGCTCGGGGTAGATTTAGGGTTTAGGGTAGTGCAGTGGTGTTTGTGTAGTGTAGGGGTCATGCTGGGGGTAGTGTTTTAGGGTTTAAGGCAGTGCAGTGGTGTTTGTGTAGTGAAGGGGTCATGCTGGGGGTAGTGTTTTAGGGTTTAGGGTAGTGCAGTGGTGTTTGTGTAGTGTAGGGGTTGTGCTGTGGGTAGATTTAGGGTTTAGGGTAGTGCAGTGGTGTTTGGGTAGTGTAGGGAATCGTGCTGGTGGTAGTGTTTTAGGGTTTAGGGTAGTGCAGTTATGTTTGGGTAGTGTAGGGTGTCGTGCTGGGGGTAGTGTTTTAGGGTTTAGGGTAGTGCAGTGGTGTTTGGGTAGTGGAGGGGGTAGTGTTTTAGGGTTTAGGGTAGTGCGCCCAACCAGCCACAATATCCGTGGACAAAGGGGATCCTGACTCTTTGGAACACTCCGTCAATTGAATAATTTGGGTCAAGGCCCCTACCACGTCCAAGACCTATCAATTCCTTTCTTGGGATCCCTCATATACTTGAAGAAAAAGGTACATAGTTTCTCATTATTTCAGGCGTGTGTGCCAACTTCCCCTTCAGTGAGGGCCTGGGGCATTCTCCCCTCATCCTATTCCTGACCTCCCTTTCAAGGGGTTGATGGATTTTCCCCACCACATACTCTGCCACTTTGGCGTCAGGTGTCCACTCCGCTGACCTAGGATGGTAAATTTGGGTAGGCTCGAACATGTCCGAGTGGACCCCGTCCCCAACCGGGGACTGAGAGGAGTGGGACTCTGGACACCAGGGACGCCCGAGTCCTTATCCTCATCGGAGGAGAAATCGTCCTCCGATACACCCTCTCCCTCTAAGGGAAACCCGCGGTCGGGGTCTACAATAGTGGTGACAGTGTCGCAATTTTCTCCGGGCCCCTCCTCCTCCCGGCAGGGTGCATGTTTTAGCGTTCGCGCACTCTTGAGGAAGGTCTCCGTAAGTTTGTCAAATCCTTCCAAGTGCCCCGCGTTATGCTTAACGGCCCTTTTATTCCTCATCTGGGAGCTACTGGGACCCGCCACCACCAGATCTGGGTCACTGAACACCCCAGGGATGCTTTTCGCCAGCTTATCAACCTGATCCCTAAGAGGAGCCAGCGCCCTAGAAATAGCCAGAGAGAGGGCGTGGTCCACTGCTGGAGGGAGAAGTTGGGGAGCCATTCCTCCTCCACTTCCTGGTAGGAGGAGTAAAAATGGTCTGCTGGAGAAGACATGATAGCAGAGGGTGTGAGCACAGAACAAATGCCCTTAAAATCCTTAAGGCAGCCCCCTCGCCGGTGCTCCAACAGCTGGGCTTTCCCGAAGCTGTTATAAGAATAGACTGAGGCGCAATACCAATTACCACCACCAGGTGGCGCTGGTCACTAACGTGGCCGTGTGGGGAAATCACTGCGTAGTGGTGTCAAAATTAGGCGAGGGTTGGTCGGGAATCAAGCGGACACTAAAGGAGTGACCGGATTCCCAAACGCGCGTAAAGACCAGCGGGAGCGCTCGACGGAGCTGCCTCGCTCGGACCAGACACGCCTGACAGGATCTCACCGTGCGCAGAGCACAAAGCGGGAGAAACTGCGAGGGAGAGAACGCGCTCGGGCAAGAGCCTGCTGCGCAGGGAATATGAAACAATACCAAGGCAATAATGCTAATAACGTGCACAAGAAACCGCTATACAAACAGCAACAACGTCAGATTAAGCCAAGAATGTAAGGAATGCACTTAACTGACGAGCAGTGAAGAAAGAGGAAGCGGAAGGGACGTCACGATATTATATACGATGGACTGTGATATGATTGGACTATAGTTGCCTTGGAGACTACCCCCTAATGGTTCATGGGTTGTGTAGTCTTTTGTTTAATGATTGTTGTGTTACGTTTTCTTTGAACTGCTATGCAAATAAAGTGAGGAAAGATATGCATAATCCTCGCCTCCGTCCTGCCATAGAATTCATTAAACTTTATTTGATCTGATTTAGAAACATAGATCATAAAAGTGTACATAAAAACAGTAAATCCTCTTTCCTAATACAATACAGTGAGAATTAATTAAAACCAGTAGGTAAAAACGGGTGTTACAAAGCCCGGTTCAGAGCAACTTCAGGTTAACAGAATCGTAAAGTTCAATGTATCACAAGATCAATCTCATGTACTTCGTGCAAAATACGCAATAAGGGGTCCAAGTAAGATGTAACGCTCCAATACTTGACCAGTTTGCACTATATAAAACTGCAGAAAAACTAAAAATAAAAAGTGTTTTGCACACTTCTGTCATTGGGCTATATGTGGGCTACATCTGGGTGATATTTGTGCTACATTTGGGCACTTTTTTCTCTGGTGGCCATCTTGGGAAACTTATTTGTTATGAAGTTTCCTAATTTTGTCATTTACTGCAGTCTCTTCAGTAGGAAATGCTTTCAGTTTTTTACTTTGATTCCATCAAGAAGGCATTCAGATGTGTCACACATTTGCCATACATTCAGAATGTTAGCACTCTAGTTGTTCATTAGATCACTGTAGTAAAGCTACTGCTCACCAGGGAGTTAACTGGAAGTCTACTGCTGGTATTGAAAGTGATTGTTTCAGTCTGCATGTCAGAATTTTCTAATGAAATAGAAGAGGATTTGAGATCTCACTTAAAACATGCCCTAAATTTTCTTTCTGCAGCTCTAACCATAATTTCTATGGCGAAATGAACCCCCTCATTTTGTTCCGTTTTAAATTAAATGTTTTAAGTGTTACCAGTTTATTCCAATCAAGATGGCTTCAGTTGTGCCATACTTTTGTCATAAGTAAGGCTGTTAGCACTCTAGTTGTTCTTTAGAACACTCTGGGAAGCTGCAGTAGAACACAAAGGCATCAACTGACAGGCTGCTCCTGTTGAAATATAACAGGAAGATATTTGAGATCTCACTTAAAACATGTCCTAATTTTTCTTTCTACAGCACTAACCATAATTTCTATGGCAAAATGAACCCCCTCATTTTGTTCCTTTTTAAATTAAATGTTTTAAGTGTTACCAGTTTATTCCAATCGAGATGGCTTCAGCTGTGCCTTACTTTTGTCATAAGTAAGACTGTTAGCTCTCTAGTTGTTCTTTAGAACACTCTAGGAAGCTGCAGAGGAACACAAAGGCATCAACTGACAGGCTGCTCCTGTTGAAATATAACAGGAAGATATTTGAGATCTCACTTAAAACATGTCCTAATTTTTCTTTCTACAGCACTAACCATAATTTCTATGACAAAATGAACCCCCTCATTTTGTTCCTTTTTAAATTAAATGTTTTAAGAGTTACCAGTTTATTCCAATCAAGATGGCTTCAGGTGTGCCATAATTTTGTCATAAGTAAGACTGTTAGCGCTCTAGTTGTTCTTTAGAACACTCTGGGAAGCTGCAGTAGAACACAAAGGCATCAACTGACAGGCTGCACCTGTTGAAATATAACAGGAAGATATTTGAGATCACACTTGAAACATGTCCTAATTTTTCTTTCTACAGCACTAACCATAATTTCTATGACAAAATGAACCCCATCATTTTGTTCCTTTTTAAATTAAATGTTTTAAGTGTTACCAGTTTATTCCAATCAAGATGGCTTCAGGTGTGCCATACTTTTGTCATAAGTAAGGCTGTTAGCACTCTAGTTGTTCTTTAGAACACTCTGGGAAGCTGCAGTAGAACACAAAGGATTCAACTGACAGTCTCTGCCCTTGTTGGATGTACATGTTTTACTGAGAATGTCAGACTTCATTCTCACATGACTGAGAAAGATAATATGAATTTACAGAAAATATGCTCTCATTTTAGCTTCTGGAGCACCTTCCAAAACTGTATGGGACAAGCATGTGAAAATAGTTTTCTCTCAAACATGATTCATGATATCCCAGCAGAAGGTTTTTCACAGGGTAAAATCACCTTAGAACACACCACAATTCCTGAAATTAGTATGGTACCATCAACAAATGAATTCTAATGTAACTGAAGTCTGTTATCACCCTTTATAGTTCTCCTTTTGGTAACCCTCAAAATCTTCGATTCACTACAATGCATTTCAATGGGGTACTATCATTTATATTGGTCCCAAGATGGTTGCCAGCAATTCCAGGATGAAGTGCTGACAGCCAATCAGATCTCACGATGACATGTGTGGTTAGGCTCCGCCCAGATATATATGTGTTTTCTTTTTCAAATTTCTCAGGAACTACTGAACGGATTTACACCATTTAACCAAAAAGGCACTACTCTGAACCAAGGGCTACCTTTTTGCCACATTTGGTGTAATTCCGTTCAGCAGTTCGGGCTGTAGCTGCGACTAAAGGTTCCTATGGAAAATTGCATGGGGAAAACACGTTTTGGGACCCCCCTTTTTTCTCAGCCCCCACTTGACGAATCACCCCGAGACTTTCAGGATAGGAGCGGACCGGAGCGCCCCACGAGTTTTGAAAATTTCGCGAAGATTCGTCAACCGGCGCCAAAGTTATTGGGAATAGAATGTTGCGGATTTCCTATGGAAAATAGGTCCTAACTATAACTATCTACTGGCGACCGCCAGTAGATAATATCATGTGATCAAGATCCCACGGGATCAAAACGCGTCATGCTGAGGTGTACCAGAACAGAACTGGAATAAACTTTCTGCACCTAATTGTGGTCCGGGCTCCTATTTTTCTGCAGAGCTAATGAAGTTTGGCGAATGACGGAATGAAAGGAGAGCTATGACATATATATATATATATATATATTATCTACTGGCGGTCGCCAGTAGATAGTTATAGTTAGAACCTATTTTCCATAGGAAATCCGCGACATTCTATTTGAAATAACTCTCTTGCCGGTTGACGTATCTTCGCAAAATTTTCAAACTTTGTGGGGCGCTCCGGTCCGCTCCTACCCTGAAAGTCTCGGGGTGATTCGTCAAGCGGGGGCCGAGAAAAAGGGGGGTCCCAAAACGCGTTTTCCCCATTCATTTTTCCATAGGAAACTTTAGACACGGCTACAGCCCGAACTGCTGAACGGAATTACACCAAATTTGGCAAAGAGGTAGTTCTTGGTTCAGAAAGAACCCTTTTGTTAAATGGTGTAAATCCGTTCAGTAGTTGCTGAGAAAATCAAAAGTAAAAGTACATATATATCTATGGCCGCGTCGGATTCGCGCACCCTCTCGATCACGAGCTGCATGCTAATTGGCTGTCAACACTCCAAATCAGGAAGTGTTGGCAGCCATTTTATCCCTCGGTAGAACCGAGGGACAGAAACAAGTGCGCAAAACGCACAAAGGGGGCAGGGTAGAAACACCCTGACCCCATAGGTCTGCTCAGGGGTCCCACAAGGACCCCCTGGGCAAAAATATATATATTTTTTTTAAATCGGCAGGATGCGCTCAGGAGCGCGGATCCTGCCGAAAAAAAAATCAAAGCGCGGTCTATTGCGCTTTGATGTTAATTGGCCCCCGGGTGGCCCAAGTCCTGGGGGCATGGTGGGGGGTTTTAATTTATGTAGGGGGCCTCTAAGGCCCCCAAGCCCGGGGACCGCCACCCCCGGGGCTTTATTTAAAAATGATGGCGGGAGGGCTCTGAGCCCTCCCGAAGCCCCGGGACCGCCACCTCCCCGGGCTTTTTTTTTTTTTTTTTAAACCTGTGTGGGGGCTCCAGCCCCCACATGCCCCGGGACCGCCACCTCCCCGGGGCACTAAACATTTAAATATGGGGGTCCGTTACGGACCCCGAAGCCCCGGGGACCACCACCTCCCCGGGGCTGTGCACTGGATGGGAGGGGGGCCGCGCGGCCCCCCTGCTGGAGCCAGTGATGGCCCTGGGGACCGCCACCCCCAGGGCCGGCTCCTGCAGTGTCCCGGGGTGCCTACCCCCGGGACACTGCTGTTTGCTATGACAGGACGGGAGCCTCGCGGCTCCCGTCCTGTCATAGCAAACTTGGTTTGCATTTTGAAAGAGAGAGCAGGAAACCTGCTCTCTCTTTCAAAATGCAAACCAATGCTTTCCACATGGGGAGCAGCATGTTAGCTGCTCCCCATGTGGAAAGCAATGCCGGCTTCCGCAGGAGGCGGGGAGCCGGCTGGGACTGTGGGGGATTGGGGACCCCCACAGTCTCCAACGTGAGGCCAGGCCCCGGGGATGGGGTCCCCAGGGCCATAAGTGGCCCGGGAGGGGGCCACGCAGCCCCCTCCCCAAAGTTCAAATTTTAAAAAAAAAATAAATAAGGGAAAGGCCGGCCCCGGGGATGGGGTCCCCGGGGCCTTAAATGGCCTGAGGAGGGGGCCACGCAGCCCCCTCCAAAGAAAAAAAGAAAAAATCGAGGCCATGCCCCGGAGGATGGGGTCCCCGGGGCCAATACAGGCCCAGGGAAGGGGGCCACGCGGCCCCCTTCCCGTTTTTTTTTTTAAATTAAAAAAAAAATAAAAATGCTCAGGCCCCGGGGGATGGGGTCCCCGGGGCCAAAAGTGGGCAAGGGAAGGGGGGCCACGCAGCCCCCTTCCCATTAAAAAAAAAAAACAACGAAAAAAACAAAACGACCGGCATCGTGCCGGAGGCCCCGCCCCCTCCCTGCAGTACTCTGCAAACGCGACCCCTGGCGCGTTTGCAGAGGGGAACGAATTCCCCTTGAATACTGGGGGTCCCTGGGGGCCAACTAGCCCACCAGGAACCTCCAGTATGCGCCAGGGGCTGCCTTGCAGAGACGTGTACATAGGCCACGCCCCTTTTACACCTCTCTGCAACGCAGCTCTGTGGCGCTTTTGGAGGTATATGGTGGGCTAGTTGGACTCCAGGGACCCTCAGGATTCAAGGGCACTTAATGCCCCAACTTAAAACGCGCCACAGGGCGCGTTTGCACAGTGGTGAAGGGAGGGGGCGGGGCTTCATGTGACATGTGTGCAAACAGGCCCCGTGGCGCGTTTTAAGATGGGGATTAAATCCCCTTCAATCCTGAGGGTCCCTGGGGGCCAACTAGCCCAACAGGTACATCCAGAAAGCGCCACAGAGCTGCGTTGCAGAGAGGTGTAAAAGGGGTGTGGCCTCTCTACACGTCTCTGCAACGTAGCCCCTGGCGCATACTGGAGGTTCATGGTGGGCTAGTTGGCCCCTAGGGAACCTCATGATTCAAGGGGACTTAATCCCCCAACTTAAAACGCGCCACGGGGCGCGTTTGCACAGATGTCACCTCAGGCCCCGCCCCTCCCTTCACCATTGTGCAAATATTCCTCTAAAATCTGCCTTACTACGAATTCCGATTTACTCACCTGTTATCAGGAGAGACCTCAGTGCTGCATCTTTCAGCCCAGTACTGGTCCTGAAAAGTAATTTTAACCGTACTTACCGGTAACTTGAATTTCCTTCACAGGCTAACATTGACTGGTTTCACTTGGAAATTCTTCTAAGTGTGGAGTTTTGGAACTTTAAAATATTCCTCTAAAATCAGCCGAAATACGAATTCCGATTTACTCACCTGTTATCAGGAGAGACCTCAGTGCTGTATCTTTCAGCCCAGTACTGATCCTCAAAAGTAATTTTAACCGTACTTACCAGTAACTTGAATTTCCTTCCATAGGATATCATTGCCTGCTTTTGCTGAAAAGTTTCTAAGTGTTGATTTTTGAAACATACAAATATTCCTCTAAAATCAGCCGAAATACGAATTCCGATTTACTCACCTGTTATAAGGAGAGACCTCAGTGCTGTATCTTTCAGCCCAGTACTGGTCCTGAAAAGTAATTTTAACCGTACTTACCAGTAACTTGAATTTCCTTCCATAGGCTAACATTGACTGGTTTCACTTGGAAATTCTTCTAAGTGTGGAGTTTTGGAACTTTAAAATATTCCTCTAAAATCAGCCGAAATACGAATTCCGATTTACTCACCTGTTATCAGGAGAGACCTCAGTGCTGCATCTTTCAGCCCAGTACTGATCCTCAAAAGTAATTTTAACCGTACTTACCAGTAACTTGAATTTCCTTCCATAGGATATCATTGCCTGCTTTTTGCTGAAAAGTTTCTAAGTGTTGAGTTTTGAAACATACAAATATTCCTCTAAAATCAGCCGAAATACGAATTCCGATTTACTCACCTGTTATAAGGAGAGACCTCAGTGCTGTATCTTTCAGCCCAGTACTGGTCGTGAAAAGTAATTTTAACCGTACTTACCAGTAACTTGAATTTCCTTCCATAGGCTAACATTGACTGGTTTCACTTGGAAATTCTTCTAAGTGTGGAGTTTTGGAACTTTAAAATATTCCTCTAAAATCAGCCGAAATACGAATTCCGATTTACTCACCTGTTATCAGGAGAGACCTCAGTGCTGCATCTTTCAGCCCAGTACTGATCCTCAAAAGTAATTTTAACCGTACTTACCAGTAACTTGAATTTCCTTCCATAGGATATCATTGCCTGCTTTTTGCTGAAAAAGTTTCTAAGTGTTGATTTTTGAAACATACAAATATTCCTCTAAAATCAGCCGAAATCCGAATTCTGATTTACTCACCTGTTATCAGGAGAGACCTCAGTGCTGCATCTTTCAGCCCAGTACTGGTCCTGAAAAGTAATTTTAACCGTACTTACCGGTAACTTGAATTTCCTTCATAGGCTAACATTGACTGGTTTCACTTGGAAATTCTTCTAAGTGTGGAGTTTTGGAACTTTATAATATTCCTCTAAAATCAACCAAAGTACGAATTCCAATTTACTCACCTGTTATCAGGAGAGAACCCAGTGCTGCATCTTTTAGCCCAGCACTGACCCTGAAAAGTAATTTTAACCGTACTTACCAGTAACTTATATTTTCTTCCATAGGAATCCATTGTCTGGTTTTCAGCAGAAAAGTTTCAAAGTGTCGATTTTCACAAACTACAAATATTCCTTAAAAATCGCCTGTATGACTTAAACGCATTCTTTCAACTGTTTACAGGAGATGCACCAGTGCTGGATCCAGGATCCAACACTGAGTAAGAAAAAGTAACGATAACAGTTTTTACCTGCTAAGTGAATTTCCTTCCATAGGATAACATTGGTGATTCTATGAGAAAAAGTTTCTAAGTGTCAACTTTTAAAATACAATAATATTCCTTAAAAATCACGACTGTAACCAAAACGCTTTTACTCAACTGTTTACAGGAGATGTACCAGGACTGAATCTAGGATCCAGTCCTGTGGTTAGAAAAGTAATCCATAAAGTAACTAATTGCATTTAACTAGAAATTCACATTGAGCTGAATGTTGCATTGTGTTTGAAAATGTGTTGCCCATTGCAACAACTGTAACTACTGTACTTAAAAGTCTATTGCCTATGTGCAAAGTATTTAAACTAAAGTAATTCATTCTGAGAAAGTATTTTTGTAATGTATTGTATAATGTAATTACAATGTAATTTAAAAAATAAAATATGTAAAAAAAAATTGTTTCTAAAAATGTAGTAAATCAGTATGAAAAAAATTAATATAACAATTAATACATTTAAAAATTGTCATTTACAAAACCTTTGAAATTCACTGAAAAAACCGTAGGTTTCAGACATGTTATAGTTAGGAATTAGCATTTAAAAAACCTTTGAAATTCACTGAAAAAACCATAGGTTTCAGATATGTTATAGTTAGAAATTAGCATTTAAAAAACCTTTGAAATTCACTGAAAAAACCATAGGTTTTAGGGACAGTTATAGTTAGTTGTACATTTTACTCGTACAAAACCCGTAGAAATTCCCCTGTTATAGTTCGTTCAGCTAACTATAACTCGCGCCCCGCAATGCACTGCTGATGACGTCACATATTACATCACTCATGACATGGTCAGTGACATCACTGATGACATCACTGATGACATCTCAAATGACATCACTGATGACATCATCCACGTGATAATCTGATGCAGCTCTTCACACCCTAATATAACCTTTGATACACCCAATCTAAATTACAGACTGCCATTCGCAAAACCATAGACACTCCAACACCAATAACTACATACCCACTCACTGATTCTTAGGTCTACATACACACATCCACTCACTCACCCGTACAGTCACTCATACTTATGGTCACTCAGTACAGGACTATCATATGCACTCTTACTCCTATATAGACACTCAAACACCGCCACTCATCCATAGAGGTACTCACACACCTAGTCAGTCATGCAAATAATTAAACACACTGCCATTTACTCACCTATACAGTTATACACACACCAGCTCACTTAATCATACAAATACTAGCACATTGTTACGCTCTTATATAATCACTGATACAAGCACACACTCATCCATACAGCCAC
Source organism: Calotriton arnoldi (assembly GCA_963921515.1). NCBI lineage: Eukaryota > Metazoa > Chordata > Amphibia > Caudata > Salamandridae > Calotriton > Calotriton arnoldi. Next base: position 395,587 of record CAWUFW010014587.1, read on the forward strand.
TATCACAATCACTCACTCTCGCTTATAGCTATTTATATACTCCAACACACATATATACTGCCTTTCACATATGTAGTTACTCACACATGTACCACTGGGACATACATTCACTCACTAACACACTCTTACACACACTTACCCACCCATACAGTCTATCACAGATGCACTCTTGAAACCATCCACCCAGTGAATCACCCACTCACACATCTATGCACAGTCGCACACACCCCATCCACACAAACACTCAGGCACCCATACAGATACTCAGACAACAAATCAATAACTCTTATAGACACTCATGTAGCTATTCACAAACCCATGCAGCCACTTACACAGCAACAGACAGACGGATACAGACATTCACCCAGTTTAGTCACTAACCCATGCATTCAGTAAGATACGTTAAATCACTCACTTATAGAGTCAGTCACGCACCTACTAAATCATCCATACAGACACTTACACACCCACTCATTCTTCAATACGTCTTTTCCTATATATATTAAAAATATTTAAACTTTACAGAAACACACAGTCACTGGATGATGCCATCAGTGATGTCATTTGAGATGTCATCAGTGATGTCATCAGTGATGTCACTGACCATGTCATGAGTGATGTAATATGTGACGTCATCAGCAGTGCATTGCGGGGCGCGAGTTATAGTTAGCTGAACTAACTATAACGGGGAATTTCACGGGTTTTGTACGAGTAAAATGTCCAACTAACTATAACTGTCCCTAAAACCTATGGTTTTTTCAGTGAATATATATATATATATATATATATATATATATTCACTGAAAAAACCATAGGTTTCAGGCACGTTATAGTTAGAAATTAGCATTTAAAAACCTTAGAAATTCACTGAAAAAAACACAGGTTTCAGGGACGTTATAGTTAGTTGGACATTTCTCTCGTACAAAACCAGAGAAATCCGGCTGTTATAGTTAGTTCAGCTAACTATAACTCGCGCCCCCGCAATGCACTGCTGATGACGTCACAAATTACATCATTCATGACATGGTCAGTGACACACTGATGACATCACTGATGACATCTCAAATGACATCACTGATGACATCACTGATGACATCATCCACGTGAAAATCTGATGCACCTCCTCACACTCTAATATAACCTTTGATACACCCACTGTAAAATACAGACTACCATTTTCTTAACCATCGACACACCAAAACCAGTTACTACATACGCACTCACTGATTCCTAGGTCTACACACACATCCACTCATTCACCCATACAATCACTCATACATGCAGTCACTCATCAATACAACACTATCATATGCACTCATACACCTATACAGACACTCACATACCACCACTCATCCAGAGTTACTCACACACCTAGTCAGTCATGCAAAGAATCAATCACACTTCCATTTACTCACGTATACAGTTATACACACACCACATCACTTATTCATACAGAAACAAATGCATACTTACTGTCTTATACAATCACTGATACAAGTACACACTCATCCATACAGCCACTCTCACAATCACTGACTCTCACGTATAGTCATTTATATACTCCAACTCTCACATACACTGCCTTTTACATATGTAGTTACTTGGACATGTACCACTGAGACATCCATTCACTCACCAACACACCCATACACACACTCACCCACCCATACAGCTGTTTCCACATGTACTCTTGAACCCATGCACCCAGTGAATCAACCACTCAAACATCTATGCACAGAGTCACACACCTCCCACCCACCCACACACACACTCAGGCACCCATACAAATACTCAGGCAACCAATCGATAACCCATATAGACACTCATGTAGCTACTGACCAATCCATGCAGCAGCTTATACAACAACAGACAGTCTGATACAGACATTCACACAGTTTAGTCACTAACCCATGCATTCAGTAAGACACATTTAATCACTCACTTAAACAGTCAGTCACGCACCTACTAAATCCTCCATCCAGACACTTATACACCCACTCATTCTTCAATACACCTTGGCATATATATAAAACATATTTAAACTTTAAAGAAACACACAGTCACTGGATGATGTCATCAGTGATGTCATTTGAGATGTCATCAGTGATGTCACTGACCATGTCATGAATGATGTAATATGTGACGTCATCAGCAGTGCATTGCGGGGGCGCGAGTTATAGTTAGCTGAACTAACTATAATGGCCGAATTTCTCTGGTTTTGTACGAGTAAAATGTCCAACTATCTATAACGTCCCTCAAACCTGTGGTTTTTTCAGTGAATTTCGAAGGTTTTTTAAATGGTAATTTCTAACTATAACGTGCCTGAAACCTATGTTTTTTTCAGTGAATTTCAAAGGTTTTTTAAATGTTAATTTCTAACTATAACGTGACTGAAACCTATGGTTTTTTCAGTGAATTTCAATGGTTTTTTAAATGCTAATTTCTAACTATAACGTCACAAAGCCTATGGTTTTTTCAGTGAATATATATATATATATCTATATATAGATATATATTATCTACTGGCGGTCGCCAGTAGATAGTTATAGTTACAACCTATTATCCATAGGAAATCCGCGACATTCTATTTGAAATAACTCTCTTGCCGGTTGACGTATCTTCGCAAAATTTTCAAACTTTGTGGGGCGCTCCGGTCCGCTCCTACCCTGAAAGTCTCGGGGGATTCGTCAAGCGGGGGCCGAGAAAAAGGGGGTCCCAAAACGCGTTTTCCCCATTCATTTTTCCATAGGAAACTTTAGACACGGCTACAGCCCGAACTGCTGAACGGAATTACACCAAATTTGGCAAAGAGGTAGTTCTTGGTTCAGAAAGAACCCTTTTGTTAAATGGTGTAAATCCGTTCAGTAGTTGCTGAGAAAATCAAAAGTAAAAGTACATATATATCTATGGGCACGGAGGATTCGCGCACCCTGAGCGCACCCTGCGCGCACCGTCCCGATCACGAGCTGCATGTTAATTGGCTGTCAGCTGGCTGTCAACATTCCGATTCAGGAAATGTTGGCAGCCATTTTGTCCCTCGGTAGAACCGAGGGACAGAAACAAGTGCGCAAAATGCACAAAGGGGGCAGGGTAGAAACACCCTGACCCCCTAGGTCTGCTCAGGGGTCCCACAAGGACCCCTGGGCAAAAAAAAATTTTTTTTGAAAAAATCGGCAGGATGCGCTCAGGGTGCGCGAATCCTGCCGAGAAAAAATCGAAGCGCGGTCTCCCGCGCTTCGATTGCATTTGCCCCCGGGTGGCCCAAGTCCCGGAGGCATGGTGGGGGGTGTTCAATTTATGTATGGGGGCCTCAAGGGCCCCCAAGCCCCGGGGACCGCCACCCCCGGGGCTTTATTTTTCAAATGGTGCGGGAGGGCTCTGAGCCCTCCCGCAGCCCCGAGGACCACCACCTCCCCAGGGCACTAAGAAAAATTAAAATGGGGGTCCGTTTTGGACCCCCAAGCCCCGGGACCACCACCTCCCGGGGCTTTCAAAATGTAGGGAGGGGGCCGCGCGGCCCCCTCCTGGAGCCCTTGATGGCCCTGGGGACCGCCACCCCCAGGGCCGGCTCCTGCAGTGTCCCGGGGTGCCTACCCCCGGGACACTGCTGTTTGCTATGACAGGACGGGAGCCTCACGGCTCCCGTCCTGTCATAGCAAACTAGTTTGCATTTTGAAAGAGAGAGCAGGAAACCTGCTCTCTCTTTCAAAATGCAAACCAATTGCTTTCCACACGGGGAGCAGCATGTTAGCTGCTCCCCATGTGGAAAAGCCTGGGACTGTGGGGGATTGGGGACCCCCACAGTCTCCAACGTGAGGCCAGGCCCCAGGGGATGGGGTTCCCGGGGCCATAAGTGGCCCGGGAGGGGGGCCACGCAGCCCCCCTCCCCAAAGTTTAAAAAAAAACAACAACAAAAAAACGATCGGGCCCGCAGGCCCCGCCCCCTTCCTTCACCACTCTGCAAACGCGCCCCTGGCGCGTTTGCAGATGGGGAAGTAATTCCCCTTCAATACTGGGGGTCCCTGGGGGCCAACTAGCCCACCAGGAACCTCCAGTATGCGCCAGGGGCTGCCTTGCAGAGAGGTGTACAGAGGCCACTCCCTTTTTACACCTCTCTGCAACGCAGCTCTGTGGCGCTTAATGGAGGTAGCTGGTGGGCTAGTTGCACCCCAGGGACCCTCAGGATTCAAGGGGAGTTAATCCCCCGACTTAATACGCGCCACGGGCGTGTTTGCACAGTGGTGAAGGGAGGGGCGGGGCTTCAGGTGACATGTGTGCAAACAGGCCCCGTGGCGCGTTTTAAGATGGGGAATTAAATCCCCTTCAATCCTGAGGGTCCCTGGGGCCAACTAGCCCAACAGGTACATCCAGAAAGCGCCACAGAGCTGCATTGCAGAGAGGTGTAAAAGGGGTGTGGCCTCTCTACACATCTCTGCAACGCAGCCCCTGGCGCATACTGGAGGTTTCTGGTGGGCTAGTTGGCCCGTAGGGACCCTCATGATTCAAGGGGACTTAATCCCCCAACTTAAAACGCGCCACGGGGCGCGTTTGCACAGATGTCACCTCAGGCCCCGCCCCTCCCTTCACCATTGTGCAAATATTCCTCTAAAATCTGCCGAACTACGAATTCCGATTTACTCACCTGTTATCAGGAGAGACCTCAGTGCTGTATCTTTCAGCCCAGTACTGGTCCTGAAAAGTAATTTTAACCGTACTTACCAGTAACTTGAATTTCCTTCCATAGGCTAACATTGACTGGTTTCACTTGGAAATTCTTCTAAGTGTGGAGTTTTGGAACTTTAAAATATTCCTCTAAAATCAGCCGAAATACGAATTCCGATTTACTCACCTGTTATCAGGAGAGACCTCAGTGCTGCATCTTTCAGCCCAGTACTGATCCTCAAAAGTAATTTTAACCGTACTTACCATTAACTTGAATTTCCTTCCATAGGATATCATTGCCTGCTTTTTGCTGAAAAAGTTTCTAAGTGTTGATTTTTGAAACATACAAATATTCCTCTAAAATCAGCCGAAATACGAATTCCGATTTACTCACCTGTTATAAGGAGAGACCTCAGTGCTGTATCTTTCAGCCCAGTACTGGTCCTGAAAAGTAATTTTAACCGTACTTACCAGTAACTTGAATTTCCTTCCATAGGCTAACATTGACTGGTTTCACTTGGAAATTCTTCTAAGTGTGGAGTTTTGGAACTTTATAATATTCCTCTAAAATCAGCCGAAATACGAATTCCGATTTACTCACCTGTTATCAGGAGAGACCTCAGTGCTGCATCTTTCAGCCCAGTACTGATCCTCAAAAGTAATTTTAACCGTACTTACCAGTAACTTGAATTTCCTTCCATAGGATATCATTGCCTGCTTTTTGCTGAAAAAGTTTCTAAGTGTCGATTTTTGAAACATACAAATATTCCTCTAAAATCAGCCGAAATACGAATTCCGATTTACTCACCTGTTATAAGGAGAGACCTCAGTGCTGTATCTTTCAGCCCAGTACTGGTCCTGAAAAGTAATTTTAACCGTACTTACCAGTAACTTATATTTTCTTCCATAGGAATCCATTGTCTGGTTTTCAGCAGAAAAGTTTCAAAGTGTCGATTTTCACAAACTACAAATATTCCTTAAAAATCGCCTGTATGACTTAAACGCATTCTTTCAACTGTTTACAGGAGATGCACCAGTGCTGGAACCAGGATCCAACACTGAGTAAGAAAAAGTAATGATAACAGTTTTTACCTGCTAAGTGAATTTCCTTCCATAGGATAACATTGGTGATTCTATGAGAAAAAGTTTCTAAGTGTCAACTTTTAAAATACAATAATATTCCTTAAAAATCACGACTGTAACCAAAACGCTTTTACTCAACTGTTTACAGGAGATGTACCAGGACTGAATCTAGGATCCAGTCCTGTGGTTAGAAAAGTAATCCATAAAGTAACTAATTGCATTTAACTAGAAATTCACATTGAGCTGAATGTTGCATTGTGTTTGAAAATGTGTTGCCCATTGCAACAACTGTAACTACTGTACTTAAAAGTCTATTGCCTATGTGCAAAGTATTTAAACTAAAGTAATTCATTCTGAGAAAGTATTTTTTGAAATGTAATGTATAATGTAATTACAATGTAATTTAAAAAATAAAATATGTAAAAGAAATTGTTTCTAAAAATGTAGTAAATCAGTATGAAAAAAATTAATATAAAAATTAATACATTTAAAAAATGTCATTTAAAAAACCTTTGAAATTCACTGAAAAAACCGTAGGTTTCAGGCACGTTATAGTTACAAATTAGCATTTAAAAAACCTTTGAAATTCACTGAAAAAACCATAGGTTTCAGACACGTTATAGTTAGAAATTAGCATTTAAAAAACCTTTGAAATTCACTGAAAAAACCATAGGTTTTAGGGACAGTTATAGTTACAAATTAGCATTTAAAAACCTTTGAAATTCACTGAAAAAACCATAGGTTTCAGATATGTTATAGTTACAAATTAGCATTTAAAAAACCTTTGAAATTCACTGAAAAAACCATAGGTTTTAGGGACAGTTATAGTTAGTTGGACATTTCACTCGTACAAAACCCGTGAAATTCCCCGTTATAGTTAGTTCAGCTAACTATAACTCGCGCCCCGCAATGCACTGCTGATGACGTCACATATTACATCACTCATGACATGGTCAGTGACATCACTGATGACATCACTGATGACATCTCAAATGACATCACTGATGACATCATCCACGTGATAATCTGATGCAGCTCCTCACACCCTAATATAACCTTTGATACACCCAATCTAAATTACAGACTGCCATTCGCAAAACTATAGACACTCCAACACCAATAACTACATACCCACTCACTGATTCTTAGGTCTACACACACACATCCACTCACTCACCCGTACAGTCACTCATACTTATGGTCACTCAGTACAGGACTATCATATGCACTCTTACTCCTATATAGACACTCAAACACCGCCACTCATCCATAGAGGTACTCACACATCTAGTCAGTCATGCAAATAATTAAACACACTGCCATTTACTCACCTATACAGTTATACACACACCAGCTCACTTAATCATACAAATACTAGCACATTGTTACGCTCTTATACAATCACTGATACAAGCACACACTCATCCATACAGCCACTATCACAATCACTCACTCTCGCTTATAGCTATTTATATACTCCAACACACATATATACTGGCTTTCACATATGTAGTTACTCACACATGTACCACTGGGACATACATTCACTCACTAACACACTCTTACACACACTTACCCACCCATACAGTCTATCACAGATGCACTCTTGAAACCATCCACCCAGTGAATCACCCACTCACACATCTATGCACAGAGTCGCACACACCCCACCCACACAAACACTCAGGCACCCATACAGATACTCAGACAACCAATCAATAACTCATATAGACACTCATGTAGCTATTCACAAACCCATGCAGCCACTTACACAGCAACAGACAGATGGATACAGACATTCACCCAGTTTAGTCACTAACCCATGCATTCAGTAAGATACGTTAAATCACTCACTTATAGAGTCAGTCACGCACCTACTAAATCATCCATACAGACACTTACACACCCACTCATTCTTCAATACATCTTTTCCTATATATATTAAAAATATTTAAACTTTACAGAAACACACAGTCACTGGATGATGTCATCAGTGATGTCATTTGAGATGTCATCAGTGATGTCATCAGTGATGTCACTGACCATGTCATGAGTGATGTAATATGTGACGTCATCAGCAGTGCATTGCGGGGCGCGAGTTATAGTTAGCTGAACTAACTATAACGGGGGAATTTCACGGGTTTTGTACGAGTGAAATGTCCAACTAACTATAACTGTCCCTAAAACCTATGGTTTTTTCAGTGAATTTCAAAGGTTTTTTAAATGCTAATTTGTAACTATAACATATCTGAAACCTATGGTTTTTTCAGTGAATATATATATATATCTATATATATTATCTACTGGCGGTCGCCAGTAGATAGTTATAGTTAGGACCTATTTTCCATAGGAAATCCGCAACATTCTATTTGAAATAACTCTTGCGCCGGTTGACGAATCTTCGCGAAAGCTTCCAACTTGTAAGGGCGCTCCGCTCCTACCCTGAAAGTCTCGGGTTGATTCGTCAAGCGGGGGCCGAGAAAAAAGGGGGGTCCCAAAACGCGTTTTCGCCATTCATTTTTCCATAGGATCCTTTCATCGCGGCTACAGCCTGAACTGCTGAACGGAATTACACCAAATTTGACAAAGAGGTAGCCCTTGGTTCAGTGTCGTGCCTTTTACTTAAATGGTGTAAATCCGTTCAGTAGTTTCTGAGAAAATCACAAATAAAATCACATATATATCTATGGCCGAGTAGGGTCCGCGTACCCTCCCGATCACGAGCTGCATGCTAATTGGCTGTCAACACTCCAAATCAGGAAGTGTTGGCAGCCATTTTGTCCCTCGGTAGAACCGAGGGACAGAAACAAGTGCGCAAAGCGCAAAAGGGGCAGGGTAGAAACACCCTGACCCCTAGGTCTGCTCAGGGGTCCCACAAGGACCCCTGGGCAAAAAGCATTTAAAAAAAATCGGCGGGATGCGCTTAGGGTGCGCGGATCCCGCCGAGAAAAAAAAATATCGCAAGTGTGCAAACGCACAAAGGGGGCAGGGTAGAAACACCCTGACCCCTAGGTCTGCTATGGGGGTCCCACAAGGACCCCCTGGGCAGAAAAAAGCATTTTTTTAAAAAACAAATCGGCGGGATGCGCGGATCCCGCCGTAAAAAAAAACAAAATCGAAGCGCGGTCTCCCGCGCTTCGATGCTAATTTGCCCCCGGGTGGGCCAAGTCCCAGGGGCATGCGGGGGGTAGATTTATAGTTAATGGGGGGGCCTCTAAGGCCCCCCAAGCCCCAGGGACCGCCACCCCCCGGGGCTTTCTAATAAAAATGGTGCGGGAGGGCTCTTAATCCCCCAACTTAAAACGCGCCACGGGGCGCATTTGCACAGTGGTGAAGGGAGGGGGCGGGGCTTCAGGTGACATGTGTGCAAACAGGCCCCGTGGCGCATTTTAAGATGGGGAATTAAATCCCCTTCAATCCTGAGGGTCTCTGGGGCCAACTAGCCCACCAGGTACCTCCAGTAAGCGCCACGGAGCTGCGTTGCAGAGTGTTGTAAAAAGGGCGTGGCCTCTGAACACCTCTCTGCAACGCAGCTGTCTGGGGCATACTAGAGGTATCTGGTGGGCTAGTTGGCCCCTAGGGACCCTCGGGATTGAGGAGGAATTAATTCTCCAACTTAAAATGCGCCACAGCGCGTGTTTGCAGACATGTCACCTCAGGCCCCACCCCCTTCCTTCACCATTGTGCAAATATTCCTCTACAATCAGCCGAACTACGAATTCCGATTTACTCACCTGTTATCAGGAGAGACCTCAGTGCTGCATCTTTGAGCCCAGTACTGATCCTGAAAAGTAATTTTAACCGTACTTACCAGTAACTTGAATTTCCTTCCATAGGCTAACATTGACTGGTTTCACTTGGAAATTCTTCTAAGTGTGGAGTTTTGGAACTTTATAATATTCCTATAAAATCAGCCGAAATACGAATTCGATTTACTCACCTGTTATCAGGAGAGACCTCAGTGCTGCATCTTTCAGCCCAGTACTGATCCTGAAAAGTAATTTTAACCGTACTTACCAGTAACTTGAATTTCCTTCCATAGGCTAACATTGACTGGTTTCACTTGGAAATTCTTCTAAGTGTGGAGTTTTGGAACTTTATAATATTCCTCTAAAATCAACCGAACTACGAATTCCGATTTACTCACCTGTTATCAGGAGAGAACCCAGTGCTGCATCTTTAGCCCAGCACTGACCCTGAAAAGTAATTCTAACCGTACTTACCAGTAACTTATATTTCCTTCCATAGGAATCCATTGTCTGGTTTTCAGCAGAAAAGTTTCAAAGTGTCGATTTTCACAAACTACAAATATTCCTTAAAAATCGCCTGTATGACTTAAACGCATTCTTTCAACTGTTTACAGGAGATGCACCAGTGCTGGATCCAGGATCCAACACTGAGTAAGAAAAAGTAACGATAACACTACTTACCTGCTAAGTGAATTTCCTCCCATAGGATAATATTGGTGATTCTATGTGAAAAAGTTTCTAAGTGTCAACTTTTAAAATACAATAATATTCCTTAAAAATCACTTCTGTAACCAAAACGCTTTTACTCAACTGTTTACAGGACATGTCGCAGGACTGAATCTAGGATCCAGTCCTGTGGTTAGAAAAAGTAATCCATAAAGTAACAAATTGCATTTAACTAGAAATTCACATTGAGCTCAATGTTGCATTGTGTTTGAAATTGTGTTGCCCATTGCAACAACTGTAACTACTGTACTTAAAAGTCTATTGCCTATTTGCAAAGTATTTAAACTAAAGTAATTCATTCAGAGAAAGTATATTTTGTAATGTAATGTATAATGTAATTACAATGTAATTTAAAAATAAAATATGTAAAAATAGTTTAAAAAATGTAGTAAATCAGTATCAAAAAAATAAATATAACAATTAATACATTTAAAAATTGTCATTTACAAAACCTTTGAAATTCACTGAAAAAAACCATAGGTTTCAGACATGTTATAGTTAGGAATTAGCATTTAAAAAACCTTTGAAATTCACTGAAAAAACCATAGGTTTCAGGCACGTTATAGTTAGAAATTAGCATTTAAAAATAGCAATACGTAACTGAACGTGAAGCA